>WEKY01004642.1:3150-18384 GCA_013390045.1 Picathartes gymnocephalus | reverse complement strand
CTTCAGCAACATATTTACAAGATCCTTACATTTTTTTTCAGCTAAAACCCTTTCCTCTGCTCTCTTTCCTGCCTCAAAGGAACTATCAGTCAGACAAGAGTTCATCTTTTGCATACAAATTATTAAGAAGATGTAGTGGCATTAGGTAAATCATTTGCCAAGTAATTAAATATCCTACTTCAGAAAACACAGGGAAAAATAAAGTGAAGTTTTCCAGATGGTACAAATTTTTACTTTAGTCATTAAAATTAAAAGGCAAATTAGGAATATGTTAAGTTAGTATATTAATTTAAATTACTAATCAGATGTAATTTAGCCAGGATACACAGAAAATATCAACTCGTATTTCTTTTTTCAACCAAGATAAGCGTCACTAGCACTAAAATCTTTTCCTCAAAAGAGGTGCTCTGTATAGGTCTCCTCTAGCAAAGACAGTCAGACTGTCTGACTAGACAACACAAAGTTGGGAGCAAATTTTCTTTCTTTCTGAAATCCAAGCCACTAGAATAGCTTTCAAATCAGATACTTCATTAGTCAAAATCATTAGCCACGTAGGAAATGTAGATAAAGGAAAGATATAATTAAGGATTACTTTAATATTGTTTGCTGTGGTTGTCTTTACCTCTGACTCTACTGTGAAACTGTTTGTTGCCTCTGACTCTTCTGTGAAACCAGTTTGTTGCCTTTACAAAAAGACTGCAACAGACCCCTTCAGGGCGTATTTTCCCATGTGCTTAGCTGTATTCATACCCTAATGGATGATCCTCAAATATTAAGATATTGCATTAAGTCTCTGTGTGATCGGTGAACTTATTTTCAGAGGGATTTATCTTTCATATAGGCCATTAAATAAACAGGCCAGACTTTAAAAAAACATTCAAGCATTTCCCTTTCTTTGTGTCCCCACAGGCACTGCTGTGCTGGAAATGCTGTGATACTACAGCTGAGACTGACTCCTGCCATGTAGCAACAGGAACACCTGGGAAGTACATCCAGGGCAATCTCACTGGTTACCCTGTAAATGAATTCTTGGCATGTCCTGTTTACCGGGGTACAGCTGAAAGTGTGCACTGAGCAGCTTATTCTCACACAGCACAGCTGCATGGAAATACCCTGTACACTGTGTCCCGGAACTGTCCTGTGGCCACTGCAAAGCAAACTCATGGGTATGAAGGTTTCCCTGAAAAGAGGAACAGTGCGTGCTACACGTGAGCAGACAATGCAGGCAGGATGTCCTAAGCCTGAGTCTGGGATTCTTGAAGGCAACATAGCCAAGAAAATTCCCAGGTGTCTTGAGGGCACTGAGCTTCCTGAGGTCCCTGAAGAAGCAAATGTAAATATAGACAATTCTAGTGTGATACTGAGGACCTTGCCTTTTCCCTGCTGAACAAAGACCGTCCCCTGATCTCCATAAAATATTCTGTATGTTTCATTTTCTAATCTCTAAATCTGTCATCAGTGCAGCCCCTGACACTAGACATCAACATGTTCAGAAATAGTCACGGAAAGCTTATTAGTTGTTTGTTTATTAGTGTTTAAAACTGTGTGGTACAGGAAACACATTTACAAAGTCCTCTGCTCCACTTCTTACATCTGCAAATACTGCAGGAAAATTATTTATTGTGAAATTCCTATCAAAAGGCACAACCTGTTTTAGTGACAGGGAACTTTCAGTTTTTCTGTGCTTACAGACCTGAAAACCCAACTACTCTGTCAGTATTCATACAAGGGATTACTTTTAAACATCTTGATTGTACAGATTTAAATGTCTCTTGGATTTAGTTTAGGTCAATAACACCAGAATGGCTAATACATTCATTTTTACAAAGTACTGCTTGTTCATGTTATACATTGAGAAGCAGCATATCCAGATATGGTTACTGAGCCAGAACCTAGAAATCTAGATATTATCCTAGCTGTGCCATGACTTACTGTGTGATTCTAGAACTCTCCCTTCATCTTCCCAAACTTCTGTTTCCTTCCTTTTTTATATTGTTGTTGTAGTTATTTAGAATACAGTATCTCACATGGCAAACACCCTCTCTCTGCCCTTAGCAGAAGGACATAACCTGAAGAGCAACATCAAAATACAGATTGTTGAAACTGTACTGATGCTGATGTAAACAAGAAATATTAACATCGATATTTCTTTTTTTACCAAAAACAAGTGAAGTATTTCTTGCTTATTCAAGTAGTGTTAATTATTGCTGAGTGTAGCCGAGCATACAAAGAAAAATGTTTTTTATTCACATATCATGCAAATCAGTTCTTTCTTTTGAAGCCATCTGTTTTTATATTCCAGATGTGATTCCCCAGAGCAGGTCACAGATAACTCTCCTTCATCCCACAAACAAAAAACCAGATTACAAGTGTTTTAGTTTAGATTTGGGATGCTTTTTACACACTGTTTAGACCGAAAACTGTTCTAGAACATCCTTCCTCAGGCAATTTACTCATAACATATGCTTGTTAATGGAAACTTGACTTTTATTTTAAAAAAAAAAGTATTCCAAGCCAAAAATAAAAACATGTTCTTTCACCCTGCAGACAAAAACTCTTCTATTCCTGACTTCTGAAATAGCGATGGCATCTGGAAAATCCTTTTGAGAAAACTGCACTAGTCTAACTTCAAAAGGGAGGAACTGAGGTGTAGTGCAGACCCTCAACTACTGGCCTCTCTCCTCTCTGCTCACAGCAGCTGAGACGCTAGCACCAACTGGAAGATAAATCAGCTTGCACTGAGCTGCCCTTGGGACAGCTCAGCTGTACCTGCAGTACTACCCAGGCACTGCACTGTAGATATAACCTTGTTTATAACACTTTAATATCTCCACTGTTTATTGCTCTTATGCTTTAAATATGATTTGGGCAATCTGAAGAACTTATTTAAATTTTGTCTGTTATAGAAAATTGACCTGCTTTACTGACACGTTAAGAAAGGGATTATTGTCTCAGTGTGGACAATTTATACCACTACAAAGGGTCCTGTACAGGAAGGATAACAAATTACACAAATATAAATCAGTTTTAAATGGCTATAAATGCCCTTATTTCCCAAGCTGTGGGAACTTTATTGTTTTCAAAAAATAATTTCCTATTGGTTTAAAACTGTTATAAAAAAACAGATTTACTGTTTCTAATGAACTAGGAAAAAACCCCAACCCCCTCAAAACATACAAAATCAAAAAAAAAAAAAGAAAAAAGACAGCCCTGCATTATTTCCTAACATTTTAAGTGAAGAATCACTGTGAGGATTTGCATTAGTTCTACTCAAAGTACTTTTTTTATAGGAATAACAGTAAACTGCTATAAAATTTCTCCCATATACAAAGGTTTACCTCCTGGGCTAAGAAATCCATTTTTCTGTTACCGTATTAGCTATTACCACTATTCCCAGCTTTCTTAGAAGAATAAGATGGTCGGGGGCGGCGGGGGGGGCGGGAAGACAGTAAAAGTCTCTTTCATTCTTCTCAAGTATTTATCCAGAAAACATCACAAAAGAGGGTATTATATGCAAGTTTATTTGTTCTCTCTGTATTTTCAGCTAGTGGGTAGGCCCAGATTTTAATAATTTCAAGCAAGAATGCTTAAATTCGGGAACATATAATCCTAAACACCCGGTACTTGTTTTACGCTCTTTGACCCTAGTGTCCAGACAAGTGCATTGCAAGCTCACGTACACAGGCGTTTGAGTAAATCCCAGATGAGACTAAATCTAGCAAGTGGATTTGACAACCGAACAGGGATACTGATCCTGATTCTGCTCACGGCTGTAGTTTAGTCCTTCTTCAGCAACCCACCCAGGCTCTGCTCTGTCCCATGACCCTCATGACTGTCATGGTCAAGGATTGATGCAGAGCATTGGGTTTCAAAGCAGCCTGATCAGCACATGGTAAAACTTACCTTGACAGCTACACAAAGGCAACACAAAAGCCTAAAGAAGCTGCAGGAACAAACACAGTCTTTAGCAGTCCCCAGGCTCACACTGCTATTATTTCCGTAAGACCCTGGCCACGGCTGTCACAGACCAATAACTGTGAGCTGGCAGTGGTCCCTGCACACCTGGTTCTTGCAGGGCTGGTCCTGTTGCTCCGTGCATCCCCCTGCAGCCCTGCAGCACACTTCATTAGCCATGATGGATAAACTGCCCTGCTCATTAGAATGCCAAGTTGTGCTGACCCCTGCATGCCTTTGTCCCTGCTGCAGCTGCTGCACACTCGAGCACTGAATAGCCTTCTGGAACACAGCCCCTGGCTTGCACAAGCTCTTCCTTTTTTGTTCATATTGGCCTTGCCTAAGGCTTTGCTATAGTGCTAATATTTGTATAATATGCTGCTTCTCCTGCTGATTTATGATGAAAATGCAAGTTGCCACACTCCATCTCAAGCAAGGCAATGGCTGACTCATTGGTCCTAAACCTCTAATGCTGATATCTATCCTTTGCAAAGCATTTGTGTCATTAGCCTCACACAAGGTTAAAAAATGTAAAAATATCTACAGCCTTGTGACTTAGATGTTCTGCAGATTAAAAACAAACATCAGAAATATCAAAACCTTGAGCTTACAGAAAACAAGGACACACAGTTACACCTTTATTCAGGATTATATTGACATTTCTGGCATGCCTCAAGCTGCTACCAGTCAACAGATTTATAAAGCAAATCAGTATTAGAAAGTCCTGTGTGTATGCAGAGTTGTTCACTGCCACAGAAAACAAATGTCAGATCTTTAGGTAGATGAAAACTATATTTTCTTCAGCTTCCAGAAAAAAATAGCATACTTCTGAAGATGGTGTCTTCCTTTCTCTCCTAAGCTCCTGCATTTCAATTTATGCTATTAAACAATGCAATTTTAGAGGCTCATATTTTTTCATTATACATTTATTTTATTCCTTTCTTACACCTTCATTTTTAGAGTGTGAAAACTATCCACCTCACAGAGAATATAGATATTAAGTCTGTATCTCTACCTAATCCATGTCTGCAGAGGTAAATTACATTTCTCAACATATGATGGAAGTGTCATGGTTTGCTTCATTCCCAGAAAAATTTCCTTCAGTTTCTCCAGAAGCAGTTTTGCCAGCGCAGACATTGGATTAAAAGTGGAGAAAAATATCTGCTCCGTATAAATTTGCTGTAGATCTGTCAGTGACACTAGAACTGGTGACTCAGCCAGTGATTCCAGATCGTGTGTTTCCCTTGAAATACTGGAACATTTAATGGTTTCATTAGAAACTTTCTAAAGAAAGTATATGATCTAATTCCCAGTTAATATAGAAAAGAAAGCAAAATATAAGGCATTCATCAATATATAATATGTGGAAAAAAAGAAATCCTTTCCTTTAGAGTCTTATTTCTGAAGTTTCTGAATACTGCTGATGGACACATGAGTATTGTATCACAGAGACAAAGTCAGAAGTGGGACTTTCAGTACAGGTTTCTTTTATGTAGATAACGAAGAGTGGTAACTTTTCCTGTATTCCTTGCCCATTATGGTCTCACTGAGCAGCAGGAGGATCTCCTCATCGCCTAGATGTAGTTGTACTCCCTCAGGCTTGGATAACCAGCTGGACATTGCTCTGAGAGTTGCGGCCAATGTGCATAAGGGCAGATGGACAGGGAGAAGGGAGCAAGAGCGTCTGTATGTGCCTGGGGCAAGGGTCAGGTGCAGCCCTGCCCTGGGCAGTCAGAGTCCCAGCAGTGATGCCACTGGGGCTGCGGGAAGACCTGGTGACTAGGCCCTGTGGTTTCAGGAGGATTAGGATTGTCCCTCAATGAATAAGTAAACTCTTTCATGAAGGTTAAAACCAGGAATATTTCCAGAGCTCTCAATTTCCCCTTACCAGTTTCAATGGAACCAAAACAATAAAGCTGTTAAGAAGGTAAGGTGGAAAATAGGAAGTTTATGATACATGCCTTCAACTCTTTAAGCTTTCTTTTTTGGAAAATATTTACTACAGTGTATTACAGCTAAATTAAATATGGTGAATGGATCTTTCTTAAGGGAATAAACTAAATTAAACCAGGAAGAAACCAAACCCAATTGTATTGCATTTTGTATAACCATGCAGAGGGAATTCCTTATTCTGACTCAGTGCTTTACCTTTGGTACGACTTACACTTCATCAATAAGAATAATATTTTTTTCAATTTAAACCAAAGAGGCATGTGAGAAAAATGATAAATATAGTTTTGAAATCTTTCAGCATTTCATATGTGAAGGATATATAGCAAGTTAACAAGAAATCTGATGTTCCTGCTGGCAGATTATACCACACATTAAATACATTCTGCATGTCCTCGCTTAAATTATAGGGGGAAAAGATATGATCTAGTTAACAAAACTACATTCTAGTTTTAAAAAAGTCCACCAGTTTATAAAATGTTTCTTCCCTTACATTGGGCAGATCTAAAATACTAGAGTCATTATAGTCTACCTACGCTGCAGGAATAGACAGATAAACACACAGAAAACGAAGACATGGTAAAGAGTAAAAGCTATATTCATCATCACATAGGAAAATTAAGTGATATAACAAGAAGGTTAACTTTGAAAAGAAATGGATGTTTAAAAAAATATAACCTGTGCCATTCACAGCTTAAAAGGCACACATCAGCTATAGTACCAAAAGCCTTTGGCACTTTTTGAGTAATGTGTTTTGGGGACGGTCAGCGGATGAGCACAAGAGGGTTTGCATATTGAGCTGAAGTGCCCAAGAGCAGGCTCACCCTGCCCCATTCACCTCGAAATGGCTCCATGGCCAGCACTACACCTCCATGGTTGGAGTCTCCATGGCAGCATTTTGGTCCTTATCTTGGGACAGGTTTCCAAGATGTTCTTTTGAAGTTATTCAATAAAGGATAGGTTATTTTTTGGTGACATTTTAAGTATCTAGAACAGTTAACAGTAACCAGTGTTAAAAATTAATTAAATATAGTAACAGTCAGTTATTTCTGACATTTTAGCATGTTGACAGATAACATCACTCCACAAGTGTCTACTTTCTGTATACTTCTCCAGGAATAATCAAATCTCCAGTCAAACAGATCTACACTAACAAATTGTAAGATTAAAATAGTAGAAGGCCTTTTATGAAAATATTCATTGATGATTTTGTCAGTGTTGGATCAGTTTACAAGCAGCTAAAGTAATTATGCCCACTGAGGTCAAGGGAAGCAGTATTCTGGACATATCCTGGGTTTCTGTGATTTATCCAAAGCACACAGAAGTGCAACAGAAAAATCAATTCTTTTATTCCTCTATATATTGACAGTGGGCTGCCCATATATATGTACAGAACATATGAGTGGACAATGAAGATTTTTGCATCTTTTTTAGATTATTAGTATTAGAGGAGTTTGACAGTTGACTGTAATGAGAAACCAGGTTCAACAATTCTCCCATTGATTCCTGCATAAAGAAAGGCAAACAAGTTTAGGTTTCCTCCCTATTGAGATGAATGGAGCATATTCAATAAAAAAGCAAAAAAGGGAATGGTTCAATGAATGCATAACACTGAGCTAGGAGTCTGGGAAGCCAAATATATAATCCAGATCTACTAATGTGTATTAATTGATAAATGATGTGCTCTGAGTCTCTGTGTAATATAGCTACACATGTTCTGCCATAAATGAAAAGTTCTGTCTATTTAATTTTAAAGCTCTTGCAGAAAATTTATACTGCCCACTCATTTTGGCATTCTTTATAGTGGAAATATCATAACTGAGAATCCTGCTCTTGTTGGGACAGACTATTTTGCTTGCAGCACATCCATCTAAAATATCAGCTCTGTCATTTAGAATAGCTGAACTCAAAGGTCTGTTAAGAGGAGGAGCTCTAACACAGATATAAAATCCTCACTAAGCATTACTTTACAGAGGTGTGACACAACACATTTTGTTGAAGGGCATGTACTTCCCATTGTCTGGGGAGACAAAGTTCTGATTCCAAATCTTTGTCATACAAAAATAACAGAGGGCCCACAAAGACCTTTATCAGGCTGACAAACTTCTCCCAAAGTTTGTCTGATTTTCCTGATTAAGGGCTGCATGTAAAAGATGTTTTGTGGTGGTTTCATGCATTTTGGGATGCTTCACAATGCAACTCCAATTTCCAGCACCACTGAAACTGCACAAAGAATGCAGGGTCCAGATTTGGAGTCACAGTGCAGGACAGGTCCTAATGCATAGTAATGAGTCCAGTGCAGGGTCCCCAAGATGGTCAGGGATATAGAATAGGAAGGACAAGGGAAAAGAAGTGGTTGGGATGGTTTGGCCTGCGTCAGAAAAGGGGAACAGGAGAATGCACTGCTGTCATGTTGAAGGTGGACGGACAGGAAGCAACAAGCCCAATTCTGAACACAGAATATTCTGGTTTAACATTAAGAACACTTTTTATTTCAGTGGACAATTAGTTTGAGGTGGCTCAGAGAGGTTGTGTGTGTCTCTTAACTATAGAGATGCTTGAGCCTGGTTCTGAGCAACCTGTTCTCATTAGCCCTGCTTTATACAGGGAGTAGGACTAGATAACTCCTTCAGTTCTTTTTATATCATAAAAATTTTCTGTTCTTGTGTGATTATATGACTCATAGCATATATTATTGGTTTACTGCAAGCTTTCCCACAAGCTTTCCCTGCTTTTGAGTCTGCCCTGATCACGAAGAGAGTAGTGCAGTGCTGTCACCACATGTTATTTAAGTAAAGTCAGGAAATTAAAATGTTTTACCCAACTGCCCTTGCAAAGAGGTTTTCCAGAAAGACCCATAGATAAAACGCAGTAAGAAAGATGCCATGTTCCATACTCATATTCATTTGATGCCCCAAGAAAAAAAGTGATAAAACCCCAATGCTTGGACTGATATTATGGCCTGTAAAATCTCACTTTCAAGAACACCACAATACAGTATACAGGGTGTGAATATCCAGTGCAGATTGGCAGCCCTGCTCCACAGGTCACTTAGCAACTTATGACATACTATAAGCATAGAGTCAGGTAAGGAGGCACAAAGGAGTAAATGGAAACTCTTATCAACTACATTGATTTTAGCAGAAGAATCAAATCTCAAATTAAAATATTTTAATTCAGGAATATCAGAAATCCTATAGGACTATATCTCTGGGTTGATTGTTTTCTTAATGTACAATAACAGCATATTTTATTCTCCCTTTTTCTGATTGGTTGGTTCTTACTACATTCCTTGAGAGACTTGAGATAACACTACATGTAAACGTTAAATGAAATCTAATTCAGAAATGCATGTCTCCTACCCCAAGAATCATTTGGATTTATAGCCTCAAGATCCAGAAATGTGTCTCTTCATTTGGCTAGGACTCCCTTACTGATTTATTTGGATAACTTCCTTTACTGAATTATTTGAATACCTTACACTTCTTATTTTCACAGAAATAAAAATCAAGATGGACTACTAAATTGTTTTCTAACTTCCTTGGTCTGCCACTGCAGTAAAGCTTCACATAGAGTGTACACTCTCAACAGCTGAGAGCGTACAGTAATTGCTAAGAATAATTTAGTATATTATAAATAAATTAGAAGGATAATTACTATTTAGGACAGTTCTGAATTTTCCCAAGTGGGACCCAACTGCTGAAATGCAAGGAAATGAGTTGCAGGACAACCATCTGTCAAACTTCTGTCTGCATCTTCCAAGAGGATCTCATCACCAGGGCATTAATTCAGCAATAAAAACTGAAACTAGCTTCCTTCCGGCATGTGAAAGACAAAAAGTCGACCAGGAATAGACAGCATAGAACTGTCAGGGACAAATTCTGCCTGACCAAGCTGATTGCTTTTCGTGATGACATGACTGATGCTGTGGACAAGGGATAGTGCCCACCTTGACTTTAGCAGGATGACATGATTTCTGTTAGCAACGTTGTAGACAAATTGACAGGATATGACTTGATAAGTAAATGAGAAATTGGGTGGAAAACAGACTGGAATTTGGGGCTCAAAGAGATGTGTCTGCTCTATTGGTTATTAGTAGCTAGTGGCACCCAGCAAGGGACTTAGAAGCAAAGCTATAAAATGTTTTTACAGGCAACTTAGATTGTAATATAGAGTGCGCTTTTAACATTTTTTGCAGCTGATATCAAACTGGTGGTGGGAAGGACAGGGTTGGGGGGAACCACCAATAATCTGAAGGGCAGTGCAGCCATTCAGAAGGAGCTCTGAAAGACTGAGAATTTGGCTGATGACAATCAGCCACCCAAGGTTCAGAGAGGGCAAATGCAATGCCCTGCATGTACAGAATAATGTTAAGGGTCAACACAAGCTCTGACTCAGAGCCAAAGGAACTTTGTATAGAATACCGAGAAGTTCTAGTAGGCAGAAAGAGTCTGCTGGGATCCTTTGCAGAAAAATATGCTGAAGGTGGGCTCTCTGCTCAGTCACAACAGCAACAAGGATGACCCTATCTTGACCTGCTGCTCAGCATTAGTGAGACCATACTGGTATCTCAGGTCCAAGGTTTGGGATCCTGGAACAGGACAGAGTCAGAAGTTCAGGATATAATCTGCAGAAAGGTCCCCACAATGGCTGGAGCCAGAGCAGAGCCAGTGTAGAAGAGAAGGTGAAGGGCCCTGGTCTGGTTCAGCCTCGAGATTAGTAGGTCAAGCAGAGGAAGATAAGGACAGAGGCGGGAGATGCTGCTCTTGTACACAACCTCATGAGGGGGTTGCAGTGGATACAGATCAATGAGGCAGACTCCAGAGACAATGGCTTGAGATCCAAGGTCCTTGTCCATCTCCATGGCTCTATCCTGCCATGACTACAAAAGGAAGAAGGTTCCACAGGCATGTGATTTCCTGCTATTTGACACACTGCCTTACATAATACCCATTTTCTGAGCTTCCTGCTTCAGCTAGAAAAGACATTGTGCTTGCAGGCTCTTGTCCTGCTGGGGGACTTCAACCACCCAGATATCTGGTGGCACAGGTTGCCCAGAGAAGCTGTGGATGCCCCATCCTTGAAAGGATTCAAGGCCAGATTGGATGGGGCTCTGAAAAACCTGGTCTAGTTGAAACTCTTCCTGCCCACAGCAGAGGGGTTGGAAACATAAAATTTTTAATGTCACTTCTAACCCAAAGCATTCTATGATTTCATGATTTTATGAACTCACACAAGGTTGTTAGAAGCCAAAAGCCATGGAGAACTGATATGGCTGTCCACTACTCTTAAGTTATATAAATTATATGGAACTCTACGACATAAATATATACTTTAAGCTACAACAGGTATTGTTTCTGCAACCAGTATTTTGGGAAGAAAAAACATTTACAGTCATTCAAATCCTAGCCAGTTTTCTTTTAAAGACTCTTATAAATAACTCTTCTTTTTGAGAATGCAGCCCTTGAGAATTTCAATTCCATACAGAAAGGCTGAACTTGGAGATGATTTCTAGTGTTCTTTTCAACACATACTATTGACATTTGGGGGAGGGGAGGTTGGTAAATGATAGAAAGAGTTGCATGTTACAAACTTCATCTTACATAAAAATATCATACAATTATCATACTCAAGATTAATCTGAATATGTTTCTTGTGGAATTTGAAACTTTTAGCTAAAAGTCTGTCTGTCAAGAATGTATTGAAAAGCTTGCTTTGCCCCAAAACATAATCTTCTCCTCTAATTGTACACATTTAATGAATATGTTGAAATATTCTCTTTGGGTAAAAGAAGAAAAAATGAGACAGAAATAAAATTGAAAAATGTTCATTTTTCATACTGGATGTGAGTATAATTCAGACTCTACCATCGCTTTTCTAATCAGTAACATATATTTCCATGTCTGAATTTCTGTGACTTAAATGTCGACGCTGCAAGGCACCCAGACTAGTAGGCTTGCACCTATTCCTTCAGTGAGAAAAAGGCAGGTTTTCCTTCCCAGCTTGCCCAGTCTAGTGCCCTGCATTGCCATGACAAAGGGCAGCATCTAGCCTCTCACTGTGTCTATAGCCACACCCATGTGCTTGTTCCCAGGCCACAAATGGAGATGGCAATGAAGTCTCACAAGTTTCAGCTGCAGGGATTAAAACAACAGCAAGCAAGAAGAAGCATCAATATAAATGAAATACATCAATACATATTGAAGGTGAAAAAGGTAGCAAGGGGCCAGGGTGTCCCTACTGCCAGGCATTTCTCCTTTGAGAAATTAAGTCATTTTAGGAGACAATACAGAGATAATAACGGCCTTGCTGTTCAAACAAGCAGGGAGAGGATTTCTGCAGCAGTTTTTGGCCTCAGTGTTTTCTCCACTCTATGCTGAATTCTCCTTCCTTGTTCCTCCACCCAGCCAGATTCTTCCCAGTTTTGTCTTGGTGAAGGCACATGTACACTGTGAAGCCTCAGAGCTACATGGATGCTTGGGACATCTCTTAAGCATATGCCAAGGCAGGCATCAAGCAAAGCAGGGTGATGAGCAAAGACCCCATCAGACCAAGACTGTTGCCAGCCCCCAGAAGGTCTGGTAGTGCTATGATTATCAGTCAGCACCATGATTTTCCAAGGACATTCATTCTGTTCTCTGCTACTGATTAAGTCACTCTTTGATAGAGGTCTATTTGTGACAAAATTCAAATGTTTTAAGTTGTTATCAAGCATTTAATGCCCTGATTGATGTAATTTCTCTATAAGAAAGTCAATGGCAGTGTCAACAGGATATGAAAAGATGCATCTCTTTATGTAGATGCACCATTTATTTTCATGTACATCTGTTAGTTCAAGCCAAATGTACCTTAACTGTTTGTGCTGTACACTGACATAAGCCCTGATGAAATCAATTATTTATGCAGTATGCCATATGTGTGAAAGTTACTCTAATACATGATGGATGGAGACTTGTTTCTGTTAAATCTGAACAGCTCCATTTCCTCAGTATGCAGAGTAAACAGACAGAAAGTACCTACTGATCAAGCAAATTCTGAAAAGAAATTAACTACTTTAATATTTTGCTTAAAAGTATTGTTGTGAGCAAATATTGTGTTTTTTAAAAACTTTTATTCAGAAATCAATGAAGTAAGAACATCAGTGAAATGTAAATTAGGCAGTTTAATTAGTCATGTAATCGTTAAAGGTGACATTCATCCCTCACCATAAAAACCCAAATAATTGGGTAATGTGGATAGGGTTAATTAGATACATTTTAAGGACGTCTGTAAAGGGATGTATAATACAACACCTAGGTAAATAAATAAGGAAACATTACTGTAAACATATTAGTGTAATGCTGTGACAGGGATTTTTGAATGTGCAAGGGTTGGAAAATTCTAAATTACACCTCCCACAGCAACTGTATCTCAGCATTAATGCATATATAAAAATGTCAAGTCTAATGCTACATAGTGTACAGTATTAAAAATTGTCTTTGAGACTGAGTAGATTTATTTAGGGCTATTCTGGGATTCAGAAGCTCCGCAGATTGTCTCAGTGTCACCATTCCCCAATTCAGCAAAGTATTTAAGCAAGCATCTAATATTGGGCATTAAGCCAGTCTTTTTGATATCACCTTCAATCACAGAGTTATAGCCAAAAATAAAATCACTGTTTCACTGAAATAGAACCATGTAAAACCTATAACATATGTTCTAAGCAGCTAAAGTCTCACTTTGATATCCCAGTGGGAGAAGCTGTATAATGCTAAGCATGTTATATATGTTCACATAATTTCTTTCCAACGACTTTATTTAAGCCCTGCCATGTTCACCTGTATTTGTTGCTGACCCACAGAGAAAAACTACATTCGATCTGCAGCTTGAATAATGTAAGGCCTGACCCTGTAAAATAATCAGCCTCTTCTGCCTCCAATATCAAGTGAAAATAGCTTTAATCCACACAATATGAGGTGCAAGGCACAGCTGTCAAGCCATAGATTTATGAGAAATGCATAATTAATGCAGGCAAAAGGGCACTGATAATATACAAACACAGTTTAGTAGGCACTGTGACACCCATAAATATTTCTTGTTCATATTTTGAGATGACTCACCCAGCTATCCTTCAAGAACATCAGAAACTGTGAATTAGAGAGCTGCAAATGAAACACAACTTGGATTCTTCTTAATGACTGCCAGAAACTTCAGTTACAGCATGAAGAAATTCTGGTGGGAGTGTGGTGTGACTAGAAGAGCTGTTTTGGGGAAAATATGTATAAAGAGAAAGTTAAATGTTAGTATATAACTAAAATAGTCTTTGTGTAAAGACTGACCTGCAGATACAGTTTGCACAAATTAGGTTCCTTGTCATGTTGAAATTAGGTTCCTTGCCATGTTTGTGCAGAAATATCTGCATATCCTGGAGGCTGAGAAATACAGACTGAGAGAAAAAAAATCCACAACAAAAGTAAGGTTTTGGTACAGATCTAAGAATAGTAATACATCTGTGACATCTTACTTTTTCCTTATGCACAAATCTCTAACACCATTTGAAATAATTCTGAAAATACTTAATCATTTATCTGAAATTGTATTTTATTTTTTCCAGAGATAAGTGGGATAAAATATGCCTTAAGATAGCTGCATATTCATGAGCACTCATTTTTAAAGGAAAATAGTGCCTTACTGTCTATCTTTAAGAGTGCACCACTTTCACAAGACCTCATCTCCCTCATTTAGTCATTTTAAGTAATTCCCAAAAATATAAGAATCAGCCCCTTCGGAGTCTGAACAGTGGGGTAATAAAAGAGGAGCTCAGTGTATAAGAAAAGCTCTGTGTCAGACAGATATAGTGAGGAGGTTTTCCCATGAGATTTCCAGCAGTGACACAGACAGTGTAGGTGGACCTTGGTTTCCAGCTGCCAGTCCTGCCTCCAGACCCGTTTGCTGCCCACAGCAGACTACTCACCTGCCTGCCCAAATCTCATTGCAGGTTCATGTAATTAAGGTGCCTTTAATCAAACTGTCAAAATATTCATACTCCCATGAGATTCACTGCTTCCATATGTCCCAAATTTTGCACTGCAGCAAACCTGAAGGATAAAACCTTGGCATGTAAAGGATTTCTAAACTGCCTCTGTGGCTGCTCTGTGCACTTTGCCTCCACAGTATACACAGATGGTTCAAAGAGGAGACAATGAAGTGATTAGAGTCCTCACTGAGAGGTGTGGACCATCCTCTGAACCCTGTGGGGACTTGGTGTGGTGTTTGGGGCACATTCCAGAATCCAAAAATTCAGCAACCACAGAAGGTCTGAGGGCTGTAGCACTTCTGCTCTTTGAACTA
>WEKY01004615.1:18377-35659 GCA_013390045.1 Picathartes gymnocephalus | reverse complement strand
TTTTTTTTTTTCATCCTTATGGCATTCCAGTTACAGACAAAGTAAAGGCTTTGGAAGGAAAACAGGAGGACACTACTTCATAGAGATCGAGCCTTTATCTTTGGCTAAAGAAAGCCAGGAGAAACAGTGGTGCTATTTGATCAGAGAGCTGACGAGGAGGGGGTGACTCTCTTGAGTTAAAGTGAAAAAGGGAGCAGAATATTTTTGGGATGATCTTTCATTAATAGGACAGCTTTCCTGATAGATAATGAAAGTATTTGAATATGGTTGAAACCTGATTCGTGCTGTGAGAGAGGGAAACTAAAAGTGCTTTAAGCCAAGGTGGCGGCAGGGTCTGTGCGAGGCCGGGTCCCGTGCGGGCTCCGCCGAGGAGCGCAGCCCCCGGGAGGTGGCGCCGGGACACCGCGGCAGGGGGAGCCAGCCGCCAGGCACCGCGGGGCTTGCTTGTTTTGGGCTCGCCCACCTTTGATCCCATTTAGCCGAGCTTCGCAAAAAAAAAATTCAGAGCGGGGCCTTGCAGGACTGTATTCTCCTGCCCAAGTCCTCGCCTTTTCTTCCCCGCTCCCGCCTGCCCACGCACGCAGCAATCGGCACAGAGCCCTGGCACTGGGGGGAACAATATCCCTTAAACAGTATTTCTGCTGTATTTCAGTATGTGTTGTGCCTCAAAGCAACGCCAAAAATGATTGCACGGGCTCTGTGCAAAACACCAAATACTAATCCTCTCCTCAGCGACCTTTAACACTTTGGCTGTAGTCAGATGAGCCAGTTGAAAGGTCCTTGGCTGGCAATATGTCCCCATGCAATCTCTTACAGATTCAGTTTCTCAGAGGATAGAAGCAGGGAAGCAAGCTGACATTAGCGAGTTACTAGAGAGTGCTTGACAGGAGCCTTAAAAGCAGCTGACAGTAGAATACGGTTTTATTTTCTGAAGAAGAGACAATCACTGCATTTGGTGCTGCACAAATTAGTTTTTCCTTGCTTGTAGACTTGTGCTATTGAATTTCTGTTCTGAGGAAAAAGGATTGGTGAAAAAAAGAGAAATTACATGTTTATATTTAAATACCTTATTAAGTTTAACTGCTTGGTCTTAATCAGACACTTCTGCATGTGGATGCCAATGTGGAAGTTAGTACTGATCTCGAGAGGGATCATAGAATCATGTTCCCAGGACAGGCAACTACTACACTAGTACTAAACCAAGGAATTTCTAGAAGTAGATGCATTTGAAATTAGCCATACCGGGTTTTTTTAACCTGTTTCACATCTAACAGTCACAATATAGCACTGTTTGAACTTTGTGAGAAACAGATTTCAAAAATTTGAATACTGTAAGAGGATGCATCAACATTTTATTTCACTGTGAAAGGTACATCTATCCCTATGACTTATTTTGTTTCGGGTTTTAGGATAGCACTGAAAAGGGGAAAAAAATAATACATGGGAGGCAAAAGTACCTCAAAAAAAAAATTTAATCAGATAAAAGATGTTATCTCCTTCCGCTGTTGAGACCTAGACAAATGCCTCCAGTAGACGGCAGTGTGACTCAGGACCAGACTGCAAAATCAAACACTGTAACTTGAAGTGATCACAAGGCCATTGAAAGTGACTCTTATTAACTTCACTCTGAATTACTTAAACAGATATTTCTATTCAAGAAATCTGGAAGTTATTGACTATGTGACATTGGAGGCAGAGGCATAGTAGTGAACAAACTAGACCAAGAGATGCTAGTTAGGTTTCCCCTTACCAAATATTTATGTGATTATATCACAGAAGAGCTACTTTTTTTTGTAACAGCATTTTCATCATGAGAACAGCCTAATTACTCATTTCCACTGTATAACACCTCCCCCCCCCTCCCCCCACAATACTGTATTTACTTCTGCTCTGCTGCTACAAAATTGACCTTTTAAAAAATATCAGTGTTTGGTGATTATCAGACTTATTTGTGTGCACTTTCATAATGCGCAACCACCAGGGAAGGTAAGTTGCTCCACTTAAAAGTAATTGAACATTTAACACAGCAGTTTCATCAATTTGAGACCCTCTGACATTTAACTGCTGTGACAATAGGGTATCGTACAAAGTTATTGGCAATTTTTGGAGCCATCGTGTTGTCAGTGAGTGTTATCTAGGCTGAGTCTTTGTGAGGTGATGAGGGCAAGAGAGACATTATTACTACAAAAATTCGTTTCAGCACTGCTCTTTTGCTAGCAGAACTTGCTAGCAAATGACAGTACTGGCTCCTCTCTCTCTCCAGCCCTCTGGGCTGTTGCAGTGTTCTCATCCAGAGCCAGGCTATAGGCACTGCAAAGTAGTTGGCTAAGGAACAGATAAACTGGCTGGCTTGTCATTTCTACAAAGTCTCTGAGCTCCCTATTGCCCTATGATAAGTGGAATAAAATTACCTACATTTAGTCCCAGATACACCAGCTTTCTAACATTTAACATGATGTTAGTTTTCAGGTTTTGATGAATTATTTAGGCCATGATTTCAGTGGAACTGAGATTTTGCATCTAAATGCAAGAAGTGTGTTTGGAGGTCTCGGGCTTTACTCAACACATATGAGATCACAGCTTCCTTTTCTGAAAGAAATATCACAATCCCAGTCCAAGTCTTTCCTTATTGGAAGAAATTTTTTATGATCATCTGTGGGAAAGGAAGTTTCAGTTATACTTGAGATGCTGCTGCACAGGCTAATGTTCTCCCTCCCACAAGAAGCTCTGGCTTTATCACCATGATGATTTGGACATGTTTTATCTCTGTCTTTGTATCTGGGATTTAAGATCCTCATGAGGAAGAGACATTTGGAGAAGAGATAAAAAGGTCCATGCCTTTACTCTCTACAGAAGGAGCATGCTGCTTCTGTAATAGGGAGATCTTTGAAGGAATCTTAGGCTTTGAGCATTTCTGGATTTTGAAACAGAGGCAGTGACTGAATTCCTGAGGAAAGTGGTTTTACAGAGACAGGTCTGTGCTCACAGGTATTTGAAAAGTTACTTATTCCTCTTGTGGCAGGGAGGAATGTCACTAGCCCTGATCTGATAGCATTAAATTTGATGCTTGTGTGGGTACTTGAATAAGATATGTTCCTCTTTGGAAAAGAACACAGCTGTGCCTGTTGAATGTCTCAGGAAATACTTCACTTGTTAAAGTGTTTCTGTCTTTAATTGTGATGAGAGGTCAGGAGAAAGACTCTATCTTTTAGTCACCCATCCAAGTTTTCCTTTTCTGAAGTGCAAATTACCCGACACTCAGATTCCAGAGTGCTGGGCTTTCTGCAGCCACCAAGAAACAGGCTTGGGCTGCTTGCTTTAGGTGGTTCAACAAATAATTTTGAAATTAGGGAAGTGAAGGCTTTGCGGAAACTCTGTGTGGAAGATGTTCTGGATACATTTCTTTCCAAGCAGTTTAGCCAGCTAAAATGTATTATCCAAATAATAAATTTGAATAATCTTTGTTTTTCAAACAACAATTTCAACTGTTTTGAAAAAAAAATCTGGAGATAATGCTTTGAGCTTGATTTATTTAATCTTTTTAAGCATATAATATCCATGTGTGAAATACCACATGGTATTTATTTCCACTAGCATCTATTAATAATGTTGAGATGATCAGATAGATGTTCTCATCACTAATATTGACTGTTAAACTTCTTGCTTGTGAAAAAACACCCAGTGAAATGCTGATTCCTGCAGACACTGCTTAAGCAAAGCTGGAACACTGAGTTCCCAGCAGGAAATCACTTGGACAGTATCACACAAACTAAGTTTTCTCTTCCTTGTAGATTAAATTTCATAAACATAGACTCTAGTGATGCTAATTAGTAATAAAAAATTAAATAGTAAGTACAGTCAGTCTCTTTAATTCTCATGACAGCTTTTGAAAGAAAAATCCTCGAGTTGACTTTCCCTTAAGGAGTAACTCCTGTTTACTAATGCAATAAACATAACTGATGAAAGAAATGTCTGTTATACAGATATTGCCAAAATACAAAGTTCTTCGTAACTTAAACATTTCGATCTTGTGGGAGGTAGAGATCTGTGTTCCAGTAAAAGATATGCAAGCCGTACTTCATGCAAGTTGTATTTGCTTATCATTTGTGATTTACAGGACTTAAATGTTCTGCTTGATTCAAACACATAATAATTAATTCCCAAAGATGTTGAAATTTCATTTTTAGTTACAAAATAAGTTTCAGAAACCTGAGTAAAATGACCTTTCTCACCTCCTCATTGCTTAGCATTACAGCTACTAGGGAAAACATTGTAAATTAAAGCAGCTACAGCATGTTCAGCACCTGAAGTTTTGCCAGGTGAACCTTTGGTTCGTGTGATCACAGGGCTGATTTTTGGAGCATCAGAGGGGCCAGTCCCCATTCAGCCAGGCTATGGCTGTATTGCTGAGCTTGTGCCTCTAAGCAGTTCCTGCTCTCTGCTCAGAGTGGCCGCAGCACCCTGAAACCCTGAGCCCGACTGCTGTGAGTAGTGGTATGGCTGAGCTGAGCCTGCCCTCTGCAGAGCTGGCCTGTGGCTTCAGGCGCAGGTGTCTCACCAGCACAGATCTCAGCCTGGGCTACTGTTTGCTGCCTGGCACCTGAAATTGCTGCAGAGGCTGACTCACTCCATGCTGAGGTTCTTCTGCTCTTGGAGACGCCCATCAAGTGCCGAAGTTGTGCCATCTTGAGGGCAAACAAGTGTCTTGGTGGATATCTGCTCTACCCTTTCTCCTTTTCCTCACTTGCTCATTTTCTAATATGTCACAGCTTTTGAAATAGAGGCAGTGTTATTTCACTGTTTATCTGTTCTCTTATAAAGATTCATGTTCTTTATCAGTATTTTGGTTTTACAGTTTAATATAGCATCATCTACAGTAAACCAGCACTTGAGGGTCCATTTTACTACAGTTGGAGTGGGTTGAATATTCTCAGTTCTCTTTTGATCTAACATTATTTCACTTCACTCCTTTTCTCACAGCCTACGTGCAGAATCAAAATATCAATCTTGGTTTTGTTTTTAAATTTACTGAGAGAGATCTTATTGCTAAAGCACAATAACACTTCTCTAATTTTTCAGATTTTGAAGTTTCTATTAGTCAACAAAATTATCTTATTGTTTAATTCAAAAACTGGGTTCCAGATCCAATGAGCCCTTAAATAGTTTTGGGTTTTTTTTAATGTCAACACATAAATGACTGAAAGCTGATTAATTTATTACCACAAGCATAGCACTGAATTGAATTAAAAGAGTAGGCAGAGAACTTCAAAACTACCTTTTATTTTTTCTTTTGACATATTTTTCTCTCGGTTGCTGTCAGTTTTTCTTGCCTTAACCAAAGGCACATGAGATACTAAAACTACTTACAAATGTTTGGGAACAGTCATGATAGATGAAGTGTTGGACAACCCACAAAAACTACACTCAAAACTGATATTCTGCAGACCACCAGTTATGACAGAATCACAGAACAGATCAGGTTGGAAGGGAGCAGAGTGAGCCATCCATTGTGTCCAACCTCCCTTCTCAGGCAGCATTATCCCAGAGCACGTGGAACAGGATTGTGTCCAGATGGCTCTTCAGTATCTCCAGCGAGGGAGTCTCCACACCCTCTCTGGCCAATCTATCCCAGGGCATGGTCTCCTGCACAGTAAAAAAGTTCTTTTTCCTATTCAGGTGGAATACCCTGTGCATCAGTTTCTGCCTGTTGCCTCTTGTATTGTGTACTTGGATATCCGGGGTACTTGGATATCAGCCAAGCACCCTGGGTTGGCAGAGAATACTGCTATGAGAATGTAGCAATTGTAAAATTTTAGATAATGGAATCATTCTTTCATACCTCACAACTTTGCTTTCTGATGCTGCCAATTAAATATATGTACACTGACTAAAGCAGACAGAGGAGACTAAATAATTGTGTTGGGAACGTACATCCCTTTTTGTTAGAACACCCTACCCCAGCCTGGAAATTGATTTAATTTGTAAATCAAATTGGAACAATTTGCCTGTGTGGTAAATAAAATGTCTGTTTTAACTGCTATATTGTTCCAGCTGTCCTGACTGACTTCTCACAGTATGCCAAAATCTGTCCTTCAGTGCAATTTTATGTGATTGGGTTGGCTTCTGTGGACATTTACCTGCAAGCTGAATTTATTCCTGTGGTTTCATGAGGGAATGTAGTAAGAAGAAAATACTTTAGGAGACACAGCCTGTGAGTTCTGAATGAAAAGTAATAAGTGTGTGGCCTGGAATATGCCAAAATAACAAAAAGTTACCATTTCATGCTGATCAAAAAAAAACCCTCCTAAAGTACTGAATTACTCGCTGGTGTTATCAGCGATTCATTGACAGGCAAGTGCTGACAAGGTGGTTTTATTTAAACAGGGAGCTGGAGAAGTTGTTGGCAGCTGCTATGGAGAGCACAGCTTCAAACCAGCAGAAGCATAAAGCTTAGACTACCTCAGATATTTTAAATAGTTTTTCATTGATGGGTGCTTAGTCTCTGCAGTGCTTCTTTGCAGAACTCCAAACAATGCAGGGATGAGAAACAAAGAAATTAAACAAAACTGCCACATTTCTAGCCTCCTGCCCTTAGTGAACACCACAAACCTTTGACAAAAAGCAGTTCTGCAAGTCTGTCTCCACAATTTAGCATCAACCTTCTCTTGCATACAGTTATGGTGTCAGTGCCTTTAGGACCAGAGAAACCTCAGAGAACTCCATCAGTGGCCAGTGAGAACAAAAACCAGCATTCCCACTTCTCCCCAGTTTGATCTGTATTCTGTCAAAAATATTCCCTGAAAGCTGTGAATTTATCCACGAAGCTAGGAAAGATAAGAATGTGAGGCTATAAATCTGAGGTGGTATTTATCTAAGTTGCCCATCAAACTTAGATAAGCAAAAATACTTTCTAGAGTCAGGGATGTAATTTTCCTGTAATAGAGATTAGCAGTGTCTGCAGGCTGTCAGGTGTTGTCTCTGGTAGAGGGGTGCAACAAAAGCATGAAAGAACAGCACATCTCTGGAAAGGATAAACCTAATTCTTAATTTCAACAGTAGCTGCAGTCAACTTTTGTGGGGAACAGTTTTCAGAAATTGCCCTACATGGCATATCTCTGTGAGATTTTTCCCTTTTAAACGATGCAAACTTCAGAAAACATCCAGGTGTAAACATTCCACATTTGTTTTTATCTTGCTGACTTCAAATGCCTTTCATGGGTTTTTTTGGTTGTTTCTTCCGGGTGGTTTTTTTGTGTTGTCTTTTGTTTGGTTGGTTGCTTTTTGTTTCGGTTTGGGATTTTTTTGTTGGGTTTTTTTGTGTGTGTTTTTTTGGGGGTTGGTTTGTTTTGGTTTTTTGACTGTCTCAGTAAGTTTAACCACAGAAAATTAAGGGGAAAATAGGGTGGATTACATCCATGAAAAGTTAGGGAAAGGATTACTGAGTGGGGTCAAAGTGTCTTGAATAGGGGGGAAAAAAAAAAAAAAAAAGAAAAACTATAGGAAGAAGAGACTGGAATAGGGTTGGATCAGATGGGTTTTTTAAGAATCAGGTCTCTCTGCTGCATCCATGGCAGACAGTAGCCCCACCCAGTATCAAAGCCCTTCAGAACTGGAGCCCAAACCCTTCTGGAAATCTAGTCCAAGAACTCTTTACCCTCAGGTTTCCCTGCCCTCTGGATCTCAGAATCACAGAATCACTTGGTTGGAAGAGACCTTTAAGATCATCGAGTCCAATCCATGCCCTAACACCTCAAATAAACCATAGCACTGTAGCCACATGCAATCTTTTTTTAAATCCATCCAGGGACAGTGACTCTACCACCTCTGTGGGCAGACAATTCCAGTACTTTATCACTCTTTCTGTAAAAAAAATTTTTCCTAATATCCAGCTTAAGACTGTGTCCTCTGGTTCTGTCAGTTGCTGCCTGGAGAAAGAGACCAACCCCCACCTGACTGCAGCCACCTTTCAGGGAGTTGTAGAGAGTGACAAGGTCACCTCTGAGTCTCCTTTTCTCTTTGCTGCAATATCAGTTCATTATTCCTTGTTCTGTCCTCACAGGATATAACCCCCTTATAACTACTTCAATGCATTTAAGGATCATTCTTGTGTTCTCCAATGTTCAGGCTTTCTTGAAAGGTCACATTTTCTAGTTGTCTGCTCATTTCCTGCACTCTCCTTTTGTTATCCCCGGTGTGGGGGGATTCTCCTGGTCACCATCATGCCCAGCTCCACCTGCCTCACCAGCTGCTGCCTGCCTCTGGCTGGAGGCTGGTTTGGAGGTGCCTGCCAGCAGGTTTCTCCCAGGGCCCTGTAGCCCTGTGCCTGCCATGCTGGCCTACGAAGGGTGAGTGGGGTCAGGCTCTTGGGCTCAGGGGCAACGTCTTGCCCTGTGGTGCAGCGGGGCCACTGGCCAAACCTGGACGGTGTGGGAAGAATTGGCCGCTTCACAGGGGACTGGGGGAAGCTTAGATGTCATTTTGGCTCTCTGTAGCTTCTTACTTTAATGGAGCTTTTATAATCTCAGGGGAGGTTTAAATCTGTTTTCTCTAGAGACAAATATTTGCTATATGTAATGAGATTTATGTGCTTGTAAGGAAAAAGCTAACAAAGTGATTTTCATCTGCTTTTAACTATGAGACTTCAGACTCTCCAGGGATAAATAACAGTAAATAAAATACATAAATGATGATAAAAATTCTCTCTATCAAGAGATGGACTTTTATTTGTGTAAACTAGAGCATAATTTTACTCTGTAGAGAGAATAAAAAAGAGTTGTTGCAAGATGTGCTCCACCTGTAGTTTTCCCATGTTAGCACATAAAACTTAAGGTAAATTTTTTTCATCAGAAAAAAAGATCAGATGTCAGGAAATGCTGTCATCAGACTCCTCTAGGACAGAGCAAGGTTATTCTGTTAACTGTAGTTCCAGTCATTTGCCTTACTAATGTCAAATCCTTTATCCACTATATTCCACATCAATAAACAGCTGAAAACAAGTGATGGGGCAGCATTGCAAGCTTCTTGTTCCTGCTTTCAAACACAGAATGAGCTGACTATGGATGTCTCTCAGCAGCTGCAGTGGCCTCGTCCAGAGCAAATCCTGGTTTGTCCCACCTGAGATTCAAGGTGTTTCATCTCATGGGCTGCTGTGGGCACAGCTGCATGACAGGTGAGGGGGTTTCTGCTGATTTAGGGAGTAGGGTCAGGTGGTGCAGGGCCCACAGGTGATTTGGGAACACAGGAGCACAACAGTGAGTGCAGGGTGGGAGGCGCGGGGTGTTTTCTAGTGTCTGATAATAATGTGCTCTGCTTTTTGAACTAAGGCTGGGGTTTCACAGAGACCACTGTAGTCAGAGGCACGTCCAGCCACATTTAACTAGTCTGTTGGGGGAGCAAATGGTATGAAATGCAAAGAGGATGAAAAAGTCAGAGGGGAGGACAAAAGTGGGGATTGCCCTGTACCAATCATGTTTATTGTGAAAACTAACATGCTCCTCTAGTGTTGCCTGACTTTTCTTAGCATGGTGTATTGAAGAATAGTGGAAAGCTATTATATGGCTGTCCCATTTTGCCTGCCCTTTCACCTTTTGCTTAGCTTAATTTAAATTCCTAGGTTTAATTTTCTGTCTGTAGATCTTTATCAAGATACCTGAATTGACTCACACTAGAATTTCAGTAAAAGTTTCACGTAAAAAAGGCAATACAATGTATTGCTCTTTATTTCTTAGTGGTAGATGGCTAGTTGTGCCCTTGGTGCCTCAGGTGTTATGGGAAGAGTTGAACTTATGGAAATGAATTCTAACGGGATGTTAAAGTCATCCTCAGTGCAGAAAGGGTTAATAAATTAATGTTTCTGAAGAGCTAATGTGCTTCTGGCTTGCTTGGAACTGTAATACTCTTTCAGAGGCGGAGGTACACAACAACATCTATGCTTACAATATTCAGGTAAACACTGACATATTGAAGTTTATAGAAACACTATAAACATAGGAATGTATCTATGAAACAATGCGAACTGTAGATTTGTGTTCAAGGATACCTCTGAATAGCTTCAGGCAGCTTATTTTGTTAGTATAGCATTTGTACTGCCCTTCATAACTCTGGTTTGGGGAGAAGTCTCCCTGAATTCTTGAATCTGTGGTTTGCTCAGTCCCTGCAGCATGCTGAAATCTCAGAATTCATACAGCTTAAGCTGCTGTCCCTCTCAGCCTCCCTTTGGAGATAATCCAAACTGTTCCGTGAAAACATAGCAAGCAGTCAGCAGCTGATAGTCTCTGAGTATTTATCAGTGCTGAAGGCACATTACTGTCTCTAGGGTAAGTGAGAACTGCTAATCTTCTCGTGTTTAGCAAACTCTTCTGGGGCTCCCAGACAAATTAGTTTCTGTGCAGCCCATCATTGATCCCTTCATAGATTTACACTGGCCACAAATCAAGAGCTTTCTCTTGTGCTTCCTTCCCCATAGCAATGCAAAAAGAGGGAGAAATTGCACTAAATTCTGCAATGAAAAGCCTTTCCTTCAAATGCAGTTTTTGCTTTAGTTGAAGCGTGTTAGAAGTATAAACAAAGCAAGGAAACTCTTTCTGACGCTGCCTGATAACTGTGGGCTGAGGGGTTGCTTTCTTGCAGTGTTGGGATACGTACCTGAGGACAGTCCCCTCTCCCCAGACACTGATGGTTGCTGGTTTACTTGTGCTGAGGACTTGAAACGCAAATACTTCAGTGCCTGTGGAACAGTGCTGGTGTGGGTCACAGCTGTCTCTAGTGTGGGCCTCGGTCACTTCTCTTAACTCTGCATACAAAAATTACTCCACAAAAGATCATATGGCTCTACCTCCATCTCAGCCCATTTGACAACCCTTTTAGCAGCTTGTTTTAAGTAATACATAAAATTATGATGCAAAAGTCTACACTGGTAAAGGATTGGCAGCTTACTTTATCTCTGTCTTCACACGATTTATGTATTCCCCTATAATCCGATGTGTGCTGAGGTGTGCACCTTGGTAAATATTTTTCTCTTAGAAAACTTATTAAAAACTTAGGAGAAAACCTATCTTTGGGTCAAAAAAAGAGATAAGAGTGGCGTTAGCATCATTTGTTGTCTTTGACAGTATTTGTATTTTATTTAATTAAAACCCCTAGAAAAAAATCCCACGTGAGGCTATCTTTGAGAAATCTAGGAGCATCCCAAATCTCAGCTAAACTTTTTCCTTCACAGAGTTCAGCATCCTGATTTCCATTAATAAGTGCAACAAAGGATTCTTGGAAAAATATTTATATGTCCAAAGGAGTTAATCTCAGGCAGTTTCTGGGTAAGATTTACTGGAATTTTCTCTAAAATCAGATTTTATGGAATGCCTTTTTGCCTTTCAGGATGTTTCCTTATAAAAAAAAACCAAAGCCAACAAACAAAATAAAATGTACATGCATGTGCATTGGGGAAAGAAAAATACTTTTAAACTCCAAATTCAATTATGGTAGCCAAATCTTTGCTCTGTCTGATTTGTTAGCATAATTTTACAGCTGTTCTCAGTTAAGCCAATTACTCACAAATCCTTTAAACAACCCAGTGTAGCTGAGCACAGATCAAGTTCCCTCTCATTTAATTATAGCTACTACATTATATGGTATAATTGGATCTTCAAGAGAATTTCCCTCTAAGTCATGGAGGATAGGAAAAAGCAGCCTGATCTCAAAATCAGCTGGAAATGGTTAGAAAAGGGCTGTAATTATGTGTTAAAATGTCCATAAAGAATTTGAAAAGTATAGATTCTTTCCAAACTTAATGTTTTATGTTTTATTGTTTGTGGGGGTTTTTTAACATCTAGAACTCTCATTTTATGATATTTCATTTTTCACCACTGAATTTGAGAATCCTGAAACTGATTTGGCCTTATGTCAACAATTCCAGGTACAGATGTTGGGATTTTTTTGAGCTTTTTTCTGGAAAACCATTGGATTTAAACATGCCACAGAAGAGAGGACCCTATGGGAGTGAGAAGGTAAGTGTTGATGTGATATTCCTGGTGCAGAATTCTGCTGGCCTTAACGTCAGAACTATGGAGACTGTCTCATGGAGTGTTTGGACAGAGGTGATTACAAAAGCTGGTTAAATATTTTGCCATTGTAGTACATATCTGTGTAAGTGTGCAGGGAAAGGAAAAATACTTATTTCATCCACTCCAAGGTGCCCTATTGTAAACTGTATTTTTCTTGTCAGTGTTGTCTCTATGTCTGACAGGGTCTTGGGACTTTGGAAATGGGGATCAGAAAATTAAGTGAAATTTCCCTCATGTTTAATTTAATCTGGCAAAGTGCAATTCAAACTAAACATAAATGCAAGGAACAGTAGACAGATCTTTCATGAAAATGAATGGCTGTTTGAAGGCACAAGCACTGCATGATTTTTTCCCTCAGTGTGAAATTGGTTTTGCTGCTCCTTCTTCAAACAGTCCCTTGAGTGCTTTTGGATTTGCAGGAGACATATTCTGTTGGTTTTTTTCTGTATTTTCCACAGTGATTCCTTGAGGGCTTTAGCCCATTGCTGTGTATCTTCCTGTGAAGGGCACAGGAGGTCTGCACAACGTTGCCTGTCAGTGAGGAAATTCCTGAAATGGCTGTTGTCCTGCTTGCTGCTTACACCTTTCCAGGCAGGGAGGGGACATGCCTTCTTTCCCTGCAATCTTGAGCAGGGCTGAGGGCACAGAAGTCAGACACAGTTCTGGCTCTGACCTGAATACCAAGGAATTATCAACTCTTTTGTGGGAGTATCTGTAACACAAAGCAATTAGCATTACACTTCTTATCACTATAACCCATCAAAGATGGGGAAATACGGCAATTTACAGAAGTATTTGGCATCTTATATCATCTGATACGTGGCTGCCAAGCAGGTTCTCCGAGTGGAGGAAACACCAACCCTGAATTCAGTCTCTGATCAGCCTAGTAATTGCTGTTTACAGCTGAGAGACAGTCTCCCAAAACGTGTCTCACCAGGGTTTGGTGCCAGAGCACGTTGTTGTGCCAGGAGAAGCTGCCCTGGCTTATTTATGGAGCCACATGATGTCTCTGCTATAGCCAGGGCTCCAGCACTGGGCTCCCATGCTCAGTGTCTCTGTGCCAAAGCTTAACCTCCCTCAAGGCAGCCTGATCCCACCATGCTTGTGTAATCCTTGCTGACCAGGGTGTGTTAGGCCCAGAAATTAAACTGTATCCTTGTGCATTGGTTAGTTTTCCTTTGTCATGAAGCCAAAATCATCATCGGGTAAAACGTCCTTTGTTAAAGTGCTTTTGGACTTGCAGTACAATTTCAGTCCTGACTGAAATGACACTTCAGGTGGCAGCAGCACTAAGCTGCTAAATATTTCAGTGAGGGAGTTTATAGATGCCCTTTGTTGATGGATTTTACAACATCCTGATACACCCCTGTTCTTTATATGAGAGAACATTCTGATAAAGAGGCTTTCTCTTATGGACTGTAAACACAGCTAGAGATGCTATTCAGTGATGTTTCTCAAAGGCATCCCAGCAATTTCTAAGAACCCAGGGACTTCACTGTGTTACTTCACAAAAACCAAACCAAAACAACAAACCCAAACAGTCGACCGAACAAAAATAAATAGCACTGTAAGAGAAAAACCTAGGAGAAATGCTGTATGGACTGGCAGATCCACAAAAGTGGTCATAAACCAGCAGTATTTCCAATGAAGCTGTAAAGACCAGTGCTGGAATGACCTATGGTTTTATTTTAAAAAAATGACACAGGTATATGAAACTTTTACATTTTCATGTTGTTAAATTATGCTGAGAGGTGAATCACAGAGCTAAGCTGAGGCCATTCAGCTGTGTGTTAAAAGCAATCAAATGCAAAGCTCAGCATCCAGCAGCAGTGCCTCCAAGGTCATGCTTACAGAACGGAGGAATGCTTCTGAAATATGGTGTTTCTGAGTACCTTTGCAGGGTTGCAGATCAGACACCACTACATGGTGTTTTTAATGAGAAGTTCAGGACCTTTGTTTAGGAGTGCAGAGATCAAGGCAACTCAAATGAGAAAAGAGGTGTCACTTTTTAGACTAAAAGGCTTACATGTTTCTAGCAGATCTCCAGGAATTTGTAAACTCATTGCTTGATATGCTCAGGCCTTTCAAAAAAAAAGATGTTTTAACAAAAATAGCAGTGGGTTCAATTAAATAGTCTGACCTCTTCTAAAAAATTTCAAAGAAATCTGGGACTGAGTAGGGACTGGTCAATCCCCTTATGAACCCTTCTGGCCTGGGTTCCCGTCAAACCTGAAGCAGGGAAATGGCAAAGGCTGCCAGTAGCTGTGTTCCTGTTACCTGCAATGTCACCACAGGGCAGCACAGGATGACATTTCACATGCTCAACAAGATGTGGTAAAAGCCCACAGAAGATGTTCTGTGATGTGAAAATGTTTAGAAACAATCCTACTCAGCAATTCCTGAGTGGGAGTGATAAGGACTAGAGGAATTTACAGCTCAGCTTGAAAAGGAACCTCATCAACACCCAGAAAAATGCAGTTTAAGTTAGCTCCAGAGTGACCAGGCCTGGACATAGTGCCTGCCTAAAGTGCAGCATGCTTAAAGATTTAAGTGTGATACTGGAGCATTTCTGTTTATATGTTTGACTGCAGAAAATCATATGAAGTTGAAAAAGACTTTTTCACTTCACAAATTTCGAGAGGGAAATATAAGAGCTAGGGTCTGCTATTACTTGTTGACTCTCAGCAGAATTATTTCCTGAGGTAAATTGATTCAAGGTGTGAGAGCTCACAGGGATCTCTGCGGGGGCAATTTGATGCCTGAGGAGTTGTTCAGGCATTGGTGATCATGCCTGATCTGAGGTGCATTAAGCACAGCTGAAATCAGTAGCTAGAGAGGTGTTCTGGGGCTGGAGAGAAGGGATGCGTGGTGAGGATGTTGTGGTAGTGGAGGTTGGAAATGGAAGACTTTGAGGAGTAGGTTCTGGTCTGCACTACTGAGCACAAGTTTGGAACTCTGTCTGCTGATGATGTTGGACAAAATCCTGTAGCTTTGGTTCCCTGATAGGTAAGAGTTGGATGTTTATTTTCTTCTTTCCATCTTTTACTAAATCTCAAGAGGTTAATACATTTCCTCATCTGCAAAGTGTTTCTGCTGTTTGTCTGAAAGCTTATTGAAGAGGACTTCTGATGTAGGCTTTATCTTCTGTGGTGCAGAAAGAGATAAAAATACTGAAGATTTTTCAGATTCTCTGATCTTAATTTAGCCTGTGTTTTGTAATACTTTATTTCACTTCGAAGAGTGCTCTGCTTACATAAGAACTGAAGTAAATGTTTTAAAGAAAATTTATTTCTGCAGCAGTTGAAAAGATTGTGCTTTTTAGGATGCGTTGGGCTGTGTGTTCAATGCTGTGGAAGTGAATCCTTGACTAAAAATTCCAATAAGTTTGTGTTAATCTTTGGGCTTTCACAAGTGCAATATGTTGTTTTTATCTGTATTTCAGAGAGCAGATTTTAAAATAAATATGTAGGTAAATGTTATGGTGATGTTAAGGCATGAAACATTTGAGTGTAACCAAATATTAAACAGAAGTTTTTGTTATGTTTTCTCTCACTTAATTGTAAGTGGAAAACCCTGAGTTTTCCTGAACCATCTTATAGTGAGTTTGAGCAGACAAATCACGTCATGTCTCTACTTGTATAAAGACTGGCTCAGAAAAACAAATTATAGGAACACACCTGAAGAAAATGCTCTCCTGGAGAAGTGGGCTCGAAACAATCACATGAAGTTTAAATGATTTGGGGGATTTGAGGATCTATGGCTGACTTTGAGTGCAGTTTTCTGTTAAGAGTTCTGTCAAACCAGCTTGATTTTGTCATTCCTTTGACTCTTGTTGCAAGCAGTCCAGGCTGGGAGTAAAAACAGGCTTTCTTGGAACGTGACAGTTGGAAATACCAAGTTGTTAGCCAAAACATACAGAGTTTTCATGAAGAGAATGATTCCTCTCACAATTCTTCATTAATTGTCATAGGAACTTAATTGCAAAAGAACAAACAGCTAAGAACTGGAATCAAAACTTTTGGTGGCTGGGAAGGGAAGGACAGCTCTACCTGTAAGTCAGCTGTGTTCAATAAGCCATAATTGTTTTATATAGGTCTGGTTTCTCTCAGTATGGGCCCTGACAATGAAAAAACCACAAGTGTTTCTATTCAGATTCTGAACTTCGCTTGTTGTGTTTCAATACTGACACCTGTGGATGGTACTTTCAGCAGGTGGCTAAAGCCAAACCTGTCTGAAATGTTAACTGGGACAAAGAGGAAGAAGTACAGTCCTGAGCTGTAGCATGTTCCCTGTAACCCCTGCCTCCCTGTGGAGGGACAGAACTGACTCTGCCTGAAGGTGGTTTTGCCTGCAAGTTGTTTCTATGTCAGTCCAAAAGGCTTTGTTGTTTGCTTACACCCACTTTAATTCTGTCATTAAATGCAGTAACGGTTTGGTAAAAGCTTAAATTTATTCACAACATTGGTTTCGGCCAGAACCACACATCTGAAAATGCAGAGGTATACAGGGATTTGCACAACTTTACCTACACTCTCTGAAGGTGGTGGCAGCAAAAGAGGATGCCTGCAAGTAATTCTGTTTGCATTGGGTGTAACTGCTGTCAGATTAGTTGGGGTTGTACGGCAGTTCTGTGAGACTCAGATAAAATGAGGTGCTTTAGGGTCCCAAGTTACTGGTTTTGTGCTACCGTGCTTTGCATCTGAGAAGGTCCAGTTGGTTTTGCTTAAGCACCAGTTGCAGCTCCTCACTGCAGAGATGTGGAGGTGAGCCTCCTGTAGATCTTCTTCAATGGTTAAAGTGGAGATCAGTGGGACTTCAGATGTAATGACAGGTAATTATTGTAAAGTGGGCTGATGGCACTGTGGGAACCGCCAGGACTTTGAAGCTTGTTGTACAGAGGTTTATTTCTGTGGGTGGGGGGACGTGGGCAGTAGAAATGTGTCCTGGTTTGAAGGACAGGTCTCTGCTAGGGAAGGCAGGACGTCTCGGCAGGCAGGGGAGCGGGGCTGCAGCGCAGTGAAACCCAGAGCAGTGCCGAAGGAGCGGCGGGGGCGGGGGGCAGCAGCCGCCCGGCTCCTGGCCCAGCGAGGAGAGGCGAGCTCAGGGATCCCGGGCACCCGAGCGGATGACAACAGGTTCAGTGGCTGCTCTCACAAGCAGAGGCTCACCCAAGAGGCAGAAGAAAACAGCTCCAAGCCAGGGCTCCAGCAGCAGCAGCGAAAA
>WEKY01004615.1:8282-18309 GCA_013390045.1 Picathartes gymnocephalus | reverse complement strand
CCGCCCCCTTCGAGAGAAAAACTCCCCGACAGAACAGTAAACATAGATGGGCCTTTTCTTTAGGCCTAGGTATAGCCTTTGTTTTTCTTAAGTACTCAGTAATTAAGGCTATTTAGCAACTGAATGGAAAAAAATTCTATACTGTTAAAAGGAAACAAAAGGAAAGACAACCTAACCCCCAACAAAATGTCAGATGTTGCTTAAAGAGACCAGAGTTCAGAGCAGAAAATGTAACTTGCTATCCTGGAACAATACTAAAAATCACTTGGCACCCTTAATTTTTAGTTAATAAAGCTGTTCAGATACCTTTTAAAGTACCTTCTTTCCCCTGAAAAGTGTAAGATCTTCAACACTTCTAAGAAAATATATCCAGTAAGTCATTGCTCTGTGTGAGTTCAAAATGCAAAGGTTAGAATGTGGGTTTTATGTGATTCATAAATATCCCACCTTGCTCACACCTTTGCATCTCTAGCTGAAGAGATTGACACCATCTCTGTTGTGACAATTACAGAGTCTTATTTAATGGCTGCACTGCACTGTAATGTGAACTATGCCTGGCTGGTCCTAGGGGCTGCCTGCTTTACTCTCAAGGGCCAAAGAATTTTCTGTGTAAGCACAAAGCATTCTAGATGCAGCTGCAATTTGAGAGCTGGTGTTTGGTCTGTACAGACGTAATTTGTCTCTGAAATGTTAACAAATTTTCCAAGTTGGAGCACTGAGTTTTCTGTGGAAATCACCATGGGGGCTGGCATGACAGAACTCTTGAAGGCTGGGGGCCAAAGCAGAGTGGCAAGGAAGGTTAGGAAAGGCACCAAGTGTCTGTTCAGACACAGCTGTGCTTGGGAGGGCTGGTTGTGCTGTCAGCTGTGGTTGCTGGAGAACAGCCTGGGGAAAAAGGGCAGAGGGGCACCTTCAACACCCGGCTCAGGTTTCCTTGTACAAAGGATTTTGGTCACATGGGAAAATTGCTCCTCTCCACCTCCACTCTCTGGTCCATTGTTAAAGCCAGCAGTTTCCTCTCATACAGAACTCTCTGCTGTGGCTAGGGGTGACACCGTTATGAGAGGAAAATTCTTAACTAAAGGTCTCAAGGAAAAAAACAGACCTGGTGAGAAAAGGCTACCCAAATGCTTTTAAAAAAAAAAAAAAATCAAGAAAAATAATTCAACATTCAGCAAACTGGAACAGGACTCCTGGAAAATGACTACAAGCCAGTTTCAAATCTATAAGGTACATTTGGGTAGTAACAAACTCTTTGCTTCTCAAAGAGTTAAAGACTAAAAAGGATAGATGTGTCACCTCTCTGTAATGGCAAAATAAAGCCAGTTCATAGTAATTGGGTGAAAATTTTAATAGCCTTTAATTTGAATGTTCGAAATAATTAAGATTTAGACAGAGAGATGCACGATGAAATTGATTATCTGGGATTTAGCTTATGTGCAATGATCATCCAAATAGGTTGATATGGCCAGAATAGGTATGAGACAAGTTTTTATCAATTTTTAATATCAGTGGAATTATCTGCTTCTGTTTTCCACATAATGAGGGAGATTTTTCTAGACGTTTATATAGTCAAACCTTTTTCTCACCTGACTCCAAAAGCCTATACACTTTGCAGTTCGTATTCTCTTCAGGGTCACAAGGCGTTGCTTAAGACCAGGTTGCAAATTAAAAAGGCAAAATTAATAGGTGATAAAAAACCTTCTAATTTTCATTGCCTATTCATGGCAAGTCAGCTGTCCTTACTGAATCTAACTCATCAAACTTACTGAAGAATTATGTCCACAGTATGTTACATGATCCAATTAGCTCAGTCACTCTCATTTCTTGAGAAAATGATAGTCTGACTAATTCCTTTGTTTTTTCTTGAGATTTTTACAAGTAATTTAACATCTTGTAAAGATTAATGTCTCAGAAATGTCATTTTGTTCTTTGCTCCAATCTGATAACTGCTGTTTTCATTTTGCAGCAAGAGCAAATTAGTGAATTTCAGTTAATGCAGCAATTTGTCTTTCTGGATACAAATTTGCCTTTGAGGATTTTCTTTTTAGCCTGAAGGATGTTAACAGTAGTAAATATTAGTGTTGAAGGAAACCAAGTTCAATCATACTATTCTCTGCCTGGAGTACTCCATTATACAAGTTACAAGAGGTGATTGATTTAACTCTTCCATTAACTCTGAAATATTTTAGTGCATACTCCATTGGATTTTTAAGCTGAATAGTCCCCATCAATCTGACAAGCTCCTCAATACTCTTAACAGTTTTTCATGATGTGGGAATTTTATTTCTTGTTTTGAGTTTTATTTTTCAGAGAAATCTAAAATGCTGACATGAATAAAACTCATTCATCAGCTGTCTTTAGTTACATAAGATATAAGTCATTGAAATGTTTTTCACTGCATTGCAATAATTGTGATACCTATTTCGGCCCAGGCATTAATTTCAGGTGCCTTAAACTTTTTGTCATTCTTAATACATGAAATAATTTTTGAGGTTTTTTAAATCATATTTTCATGTGTAAAATCTGACATTTACCCCTCAAGACAACACTTTACTCATAGACTTGTACTCATGCTTACATTATGGCTTTAATTAAAAGGATCTGAATAATTTCTAAAACCTCTCATTTATTTTTCCTGTCCCTGTACATGGATGAAATCCTAAACAGAAGCAGCAGCAGATGTTACCTAGGTAACTGCAGTACTCACAGCTCTGATTCTAAATGATACTTGACCTTCCTGTTGTTACTTATTATTTATACTTCAAATTGACTCCTAAAGTTTATGTTTATGGTTTGGCTTGGTTTGGGATTTTTTTAACATTGCAATTAACCTGAGCTCTCTGCCTATGTCCTTTGCTCTTCACCTGGATATGCCTAAGCATCTAAATGTACATGACAGGAATGCTAAAATGATTGATGGGCTGAAGAAAATTGTCTTAAAGTCTGCTGGGTGTGGAAAAAGACACAAACTTTAACTTTCTGATTACCACAATATATGCATTTAGTGTACATATGGTTTTGCTGGGAATTGCTAGTGAGAATTAAGCAGGTGCACTTTAAAAATATTCTTAGTAAACACGAAATTAATCTAATTAAGTTTAGGAAATGGAATTATATTGATTGCATTTCCTCTTGGGATGGAGTTGCTCAGATCCATATCAATAAACCCTTTCTTGACTCTTTCTGTCTGCAAATTAGTACTGTGTAAGAGCACTCATTTTTCATCTCAAGCACTAGTACCATTTGCAGTAAAGCTGGAGAAAAAGCTATAAAGTTTATTAGCTGTGTGAAGTTCAGGGAGCTGGAATGCCAAGCAGCCGGTAGTGGCCAGGTAGTAAAGATCTAAAATGGAGCAAGTCTGAAACTTTGCAAACGAGGGGAATAGGGACTTGCCTCGTTTCTCCTGCTCGTGTCTCACCAGAATCTCCTGCTCCTCCCCACGTCACAGATGACAGCATGTGTGCATTAGCCTGTGGAAGAACTTGTAGGTGTTCCACCAGTCAGATTCTTCCCCCTTTCCTCCTACAGCAGCACCTTTCTGCACAGAGACTTAGGCTGACAGCTTTTGAGGTGTGACAGCTCTATAAAGCCCCTTAAAACTTTCTCATTGGACATTTGTTCTTACTCTAAAATTTAACTCTCACAACTGAGTTTTATCAGCTCGGTATCTTCCTGGTCTAGAGGTCAGGCAAAAACTTCAGTTGTTCTTTGTATTCTCTTCACCCTAACTAATGTTATGTTCCCTAACGAATCCAGTGTAAGCAACACAACTGATCTTCATTTAAATTAATAAAATGAAACCACCTTGTACTCAATGTATAGTAATGTAACTGAATATGAAAAAAATAATAATTTGAGGTGTGTCATGAAAATTGCTGGTGCAAAAAAAACCACCTCCCAATAGAATTTGGAGCATAGCTATAATAGCTGGCAATTTTGCACAAGAGTAGTTTATGCAATGACTACTCTAGCATTAAACTCAATCACCACAGAATCTCAACTAGGTCTTATTGGTAAGTTTTTTATTAATTATAAATAAAGTGGAGTTTTGGTCTTAAAGTGAGTGATGAAATAAGATCCTTTTTGTTTCATTCCAGGAATAGCTTTAGTCCATATCCTTAGGGACTTCTGCTTAAGATCCTGTACATATCAGGAGACAGTAATGAGATGGTAAAAAGGGAAGAAGCTGAAGGGCTGAGGCTGTACAGTTGGGTGACGATGTCGTGTCACCTGTCAGTGTCCAGAGCTCGCTTTCTTGCATGTTTGTCTCACCAGTATTCTGCTCTGCTATTTCCAGGCATTCTTAAACTTAGGACCCCTACATTTGTGAGGAAGTGCTGCTTTGCCTGCCAGTAGCAAGTGTTTTCTTACAATCCTTTGGGCTCCAGACATGTCATACCAAGGGATTCTGCAGTGATATTCCTCTCCTCTTGCTGTGAAGGGTACTCTGTATAATTGTGTAATGTACTAGCTTGACTCATGTCAAGCTTTCAATTAACAAACTTCCTATCACAGCTCTGGATTTTAGCACTGTTGAGTAAGAGCAGCTCTGTCAGCCAAGTAATATCCATTTATAACACAGTGGTTCAATTTTCTTCTGGCCTGGAATTTCTATTCTGTCTTCTCCAATTTATACTCAGTCTTTGCTGTATTGAACATTATTCACAACCCTGTGTTTATTAGTCTGAAACTCACTTTAAAATCCATTGCTCCATTGCCATGGCAAGGAATGTTATCCCCAATCAGGAGACTGTAAATGGTGAGTTATTACTACTGTATGTAAATTTTATGGTATTTAGATAGCAAATGAAACCACTTGTAAGATGAAGCACTGGAGTCCTGTCTTTTTTATTCTTCAGTCCTATAATGACTTGTGCCTTTGTAATGCCAATAAAATTATTGCTGTTTACTTTACTCTGCAAGACCCACAAGCTGAAAAAGTAACACTGCAGACCTACCTCTGACTCAGCCTGTGGCTTTGTGTCTGTTTTCAGCAGGTTGGTAGGTTTGTATGTTTCTTGCTGAGCTTTGTTTTCAACTTCTCTGAGAAAGAAAGTCAGGAACAGGAAAAAAAATGACAAAAGAGAAAAAAAAAAAGAAACAACAGCAACAAAAGATATTCTTTTCATATCTCTTTTACCTCAGAGTAATTTGATCCACCACATTGCCCCACATGAATGGGGCATGCTGCTCCCGTGCTGCCAATGCCCTGTCAAGAGACTATGGGGACATGGTGTTATTGGCACCAAGATATGATACTCAACGTGCAGAAATTTCAACATTTTGCCACTTTGTCAATGTTTTCCATTCTTAACCTTAACAGAAATTTTCACCACCTCTGCTTCATCTTCGTGTAGGAGATAATAGCACAAAGAGCCAACTTGCATAATTACCATCATATGTGAATACTCATTTGTTTTGTTCTTTTAGCTTATTCTAAAGTACTTATTAGAGGGGCTCTGTGACTCAACAAATAAGTCATAAAATCATAACACAAAAACTCCTGGTTTAGTTCATACCTATAAAAAGTAGCAATGCAAATAAGTTGTTGTCTATTACCTATTTTTAATAATTTTAAGTATCAATTGCACTAAGATGTTCTAAAACATTTGTCATATTGCCGTTTCGGACTCCCTTTCTTTTCAGCTCCCTCCTACACATCTCATGATTTTAAATCTTAAATCCTTGCACTGAGAGTTAACTCTTTGATACAGCTCTATCACTTCGAGTACAAATAGACCACATCCACGAAAACTGGAAAATGAGTGCAAAATAATTAGGAAGAATACTATCAAAGATGAGTAAAGCACTAGGGCCAAAACTTGTGTGAGTAATCACTCTAAGATAACAGGAAGCTACTACAGAATTTTTTCTGCTTTGGACAAGTCCAGAGCCAGCTGGCTCTCAGTCTGGTAGAATTGTAATGCATATAGGTAGGAGCCAGAATATTAATAATAAGGGGAAAAAAAAAATCTTTGGTGTAGTGGTCAGCCCTCTAATTCTCTGATTCCCCTGAGAAATTAAAGGGAATTTTATACATCTTTGTACTTCTTGGGATGGGGTAGGTAATGTCTCCGTTGTGGAGAAAATGGACATCTTTTTTCCAAGAATATGACACAGATATCAGGGCAAAGCTTTTATTAAGTTTTCTAGTTACAGAGACTATTTTTAAAAAATCACATTATGAATGGAAAAGTTAAACATGAAAAGGAAAATATTCAACCAGTGGACCTCCACAGACAACAGGCAGTATTGGATGGCTCAGCATTTCATCTTAAAATAGAGGGTTTGCTAAAATTCTTCTGCCTGCCTCCAGCAAATTTGTGGAACTCGTGTAAGGTGGGAATGGTCATAGAATTGCCATTTGGGATCTGTCTTATTGTTTCACCTCTGTGCCAACCGTAATTTTCACATTAAGTCATTTCCTTTACCTTCTCAATTGTTGGGTTCAGTCATCTGTTCTTCCACCACTCTCCTCCTGTTCCTTTTTCTCCTGGTGAGGCTTGTCTCCCACCCAGAATATTCTGTGATTCTATGAAATAAGCTGCTTTTATTTTTGCCATTGCTAACTCTCCCTTGTTGCATTTTGGTAGCTCTGAGACATTATTTACCTGGATGGTTTGTTTTATGTTTCCTTGGAAACAATAGCTGAAAACACAGAAGAACATGACAAACTTAATAATTTCACTTTTTCAATATTTGTATTTAAAGTAGGCCTGGAAATACACCTCTTCAGGAGGCAGTGAAATTAAAATTGTTTCTGCTCTAATCTCCTGATTTTTGTTTGGCTGTATTAAGAACCCAATAACATGAGAGTTCCAAGAGAACCTACTCAGAGTGAGTGTTAAAACTTAAACCTTGCCTTAAATCTCTTTCTGACTTCATTCTCTGTGACCAGTATAACAAGAGATCAAAGGTCTCTGAAGTTATTCTCCATGAAAAAATACAGGGAAGGTTGTGACTGCTGTTGTAAGTTGCCTACGATGAACTTCTTCTTTAACAACAAAGAAATTAGTATATCTTTCTACCTAGTTTGTGTGAGGTTGGTTTTTTTGTGGTGGATTTTGGTTTAGTTTTTGTATTCTTGGCTTTCTATTCCCTCAGTAATTCACAAATAAGAGTATGATGCTGTCTGTACTCCATGGGGTATAGAAAACTGAGCCTGCTGTCCGTGTGGGATAGTTATCTGTGGTTTATTGTCTATAGATTAGATGTCAGATGTTTTGAGGTCTGTGGGCCAGTAAATGCAGATGTGCACTGCTATGGATGGCAGCAGTAAAGTCACCTCTGAGTTTCTTCTCATCCTCCTTCACAACTGAGTTTATGGCTGTTGGAGAGCAGGCTCTCAGTGCTGTAAGGGAAAGGTTTGCAGCTCTATGAATATAGAAAACTAACCTATTGCCTATTGAGATAATTTTCAAAGCTACTGCAATGTTATCCTGCTTTTAATAGCTGTTTTGACGTAGGTATCTTTTTTGTCTTTAACTCTGAATTTTCTAAACAATTCGTGCTGAAATAGAATGTCACATTTACCACCCCAGATATCCTAGTGTCAGATTACTACAGTCTTCTGGAAAGTGTCAGCGTGTACCCTCTGATTAGTTTAACTTGATGGCTCAGAATGTTTTACCAAATGAAGTTCTTCCTTTGGAAGTGAATGGGAACTACACTTGGGATTTTCATTATCTGTGATATCAGATGAAAGCTTAGTGCTCAAGAGTTGGGAAGTGGAAAAACATCATGCTATGCTTGTCGTCATCTTGACAAATATTCTTTGGCAAATACTTCCCAGCCTCTTATCTGGAGGCAGGAAGACAAACACAGAATATCTCTGTTGCTGAAAATAACTAATGAAATACAATAGATTTGCACAGCTGAGCTGAACAAATGGTTCCATAATTGTATCCCTTCCAACAATGCAGGAGAAAGTGCTTTGGAAACATATTGGGAAAATGAGTCAAATCTATATAAAGAATTTGAAGAAAAGAAAAATTAGGGGGATTATAGCCTACGGACTTTTTTTTTTTTTCTGAGAGCTGATTCACTGATTAAGAGAAATCTTAGTTCCATGCAGGGGTGTATTTTCCACCTTTGAATGTGAAAACTAATTATGTGTTTTTCTTGGGTAGACATTTTTATAGTGGGTTTTGGAGTGCTCTTGTTTTTTTGTTGTTGTTGGTTTGGTTGGGTTTTTTTGTTCGATGTGTTGTGTTTTAGTGTAGTGGTTTTGTTTTTATTTTGCTTCACTTTGCTTTTTTAACAAAAAAACACTTTACAGCTGTGCCTCCTGATGTAAATGAAAAGATTTTGTGGGGTTGGATGTGGCCTTTGCTTTTCCTCTGTTTGAGGATAAAAGCTGCCCATGTCTATAGGGCTTTGCAATTTGCAAAACGAATATATAGAAAAGTAATAGCAGGTGTTCATCAAGACAAAGTGATTTTAAGGAAAGCTTTGGGTTGAACACAAGAGCATTTAAAAATAGGTATAATCAGTAGTAATACTGTTTTAAAAAAACCCAAACCAATAATTTATTTAATCTATCATAATTATTACATATTGTAATTTTAGATTATTGTCGACTTTTAAACACTTTCTAAGTAATTTGTCTCTGGCAAGGCAAGAGTATAACAAATTGTAAAATGGTTGACTTTAAACTTATATAAAATTACCAGAAAAACTCAAATAATATTATAAAACTGAAAAATAGAATGAGAAGTTTTAACTTCAGAATCAACATTTTCAGTCATACAGTCCTGGAAAAATCTGACATGAAGTATTTCACCCTGGTTTGTAATAAGTCTTTCATTTGTTTGAGTGAAAAATCATAAATGAGGATGGATTATAAATTCATGGAGCAGAAGGAATGTTCTTGGGGGATTAATTGGTAGTTAAAGTTAACCTATGTTGCCTGAATAAGATTAATTTAGAATAAGTTATTTTCTGCTCTATTGGGATTGTCTCTAAGGAGATAGGATTATAATATCAGCAAATATCACTTGCTGTTATGCCTGAATGTCTAGTCCAAATATGCACTATTCCACGGAACTCACTGGAAAATTATTCTTCCTTTTCTGGTTCAAGTGTACTTTTTCTACCGAGTCTCACTGTGAAATTAATTGATAACCTCAAAGTCTATTTCATAGGGCTGTTACTGAGTGACTTTTTCGATTAAGTCAGATCCAGCTGAGGCATTTGGAACATCATTTGCTCTTCACAGTTTTGATTGTGGAGAAATTGACTTTTTGTAGTTGTAGTCTTAGAAGATTTCGACATGGATATATATCTTTGGTATTTTAAGGATACATAAATAATGCATATGTTAAAAACAACAGTGGCAATAAAACCCAAACCAATCAAACAAAAGGACCCAATACCAGAAATCAGAAAAATAGTAACTGAAAGATTCAGCTGAGTTTGTGCACCTTAGTAAGGTAACCCTGAGCGAGCCTAGTTTATTAAAAGCAAGAAAAGCAAGCTTCAGAGTTAGCTGTTGCAAATATGGTCTTACAAATTATTTCTTTGGTTCAGAAAGTAGCTTGTTACATTTCTTTTTCTTCCTTGATTTATATTCCAGCTTTAGTGTGTTCTGCAAGAGAATGATCTGGCTTTTCCTCTTACTCATTTTTTTGCATGTATGAGAAGAGCAGTTAATCCTGATAAGTTATAAAACTTTCCTCCTTTGAAATGGTGGACAGTAACTTCATGTAGGTGACACTCCATTGAAATAGAAAGCACCAAACATAAAGAATAATTTATGTACCAAGTAGGCAGAGAAAAACTTATGTCCTTAGATGACTTTTTCCTGACTTGTTGGATAACTGTTACTTCTGAGGAAAGGCTAATGCAGGCAAGCAGGTCTTGCTCACAGATGTGAAACTAGTTGGATTATTCCAGTCCCTCCACAGGGAGCTGTAGAATAGCAGGTTGATTGCAGGAAGAATTTTTCACCATTCTCATTCAGCTTTAAAATTGGCATGGAAAATACTTTAATCACCATTCCCATTCTGTAGCTCTTGTGGGGAGG
>WEKY01004555.1:14035-28742 GCA_013390045.1 Picathartes gymnocephalus | reverse complement strand
AAACATAACATAGGGGGGAAAACTTAGAGTCAAACCATCCACCAACAAATCCAACACATAACATAATGCAACATCTCACAGCCCATGAGCACCTCTCACTTGGACCAGGTAAGCCTACTGCACTTACTCCCTTTATTTCTGTCTTGTTATTGCTGACATGACAGCTCCATGCATTGTTTTTTCAGTGAAAAGAGGTCAGTTTTAATTGTCATCTTAAATGTAGTTGCAAATTCCAGCTGAATATTTGAATACCTGTTTTAGACCTTTTTTGTGAGTGAAGAAAATTTCACAGCCCCGATTTCTACTGTTTTGACACTATCTTTTATGGAAGTGTCAGTCTCTGACTTGTAATGCAATTATTGCAGTGACATTGACACCTGTATATTGGTGCTATTAACACTTCCATTTCACGTCGTCTAGATAAGAGCTGGCTCTTGGAAATTCTTTGGTTGAGTTATTTGCCTCAGGATGTGCCTGCAATGCCAAGATAAACAAACCATAGGATTTCTGGCTTTTTAAAACGAAAATTAAAATCTTAGTTGTCTTTATATGTGACACATTCAGTGCACACTAATTTTGAGTTGAAACTGCCTTTGTTATAGGTGTTATTTAATGTGTGGTGTTGATTGAGAGACACAGACGACTAGAAAAGTTCATATTAAATTCCTACAGGAAACTCCTTTATAAAATACAGGAGTCAGTTCAGATTGTTGCAGTAGGTATAGAATTTGGTGCTTTCTGTCTGACTATCTCTATGAATTTATATATATTATTGCTGCTCAATACAAGCAGCTGTCCTGGAGAGAAGAGGAAGAAATGCCCTTGCCATGGAACTTCCAAAGGGCAGAATTTCTCAGTGTCTCTAGGACACTAGGAAAACTATAGCCACACACATTCTCTCAAGAGCTAATTAAAAAAAAAAAACAAACCCACAAAAAAACCCCACAAAAAGTTTGCATTTCACTAAGCATGTTGCTTTAATCCAAAATAAACTGTGCTGCCATTTGTGCTGCCATTTGTGCTGTCATGGGCTCGTGTTCCATCTCATAACCCTCACTAACCACCTGTGCCTCCTGCTGACTCTTGTGGTGACATGAACATTGATATGATTTATGATGAGTCAGATGGGAGAACAGATGGAACTGGAAAGTGCCTCACCTGAAAATATGATCTGCTGGGTCACTTGCACATGCTTGCCCAACACTGGTGTTGGTACAAGGGAGGTACTGAGAGCAAGGAGACAGATGAAGAAACTGACTGGCCTTGGCCTTGGTTCTGTGCTACAGAAAATGAGGAAAGTGTACTTCTATCACAGATATTCTCAGAAAGGGTTCAGCTGGTCCTGCTGCAGAGAGCAGTTTGAGTACAAGCTTGGTTTGTCTAGTCAGAAGAGTGGGTGAGGAAGAGTCAAGGATCCTCAAGTCCAGAATCTCATGCCAGTTCATGACTCAGATACACGGAGAGGTACCAAGCTGAGACTTTCTCATGGTTCTCATCACGATTCCCACTCAGCTTAGTTCAGTCTGAATCAGAAGCAACTCTTACATAGTCAGCAGTTATACTGTCATAATACCAGCATGACAGGACAATTAAGACTTATGTCAATAATTATACAGTTTCTTCACTTTAAGCATTCCCAACCATTTTAGCAATGCTTTCCACACCTTCCCCTTGTGTTGTTATCTTGTTTGGGAGGCTGGGGTTGCTAGATTTTCCTCTGATGCCAACCATTGGCTTCAACATGGCTTTTGTGGCTTTGTTTGAGGAGCAGAAGGCCGCCAGTGCTGCGAGTGAGTTGGCATCCTCCCCCTTGTGCAGTCTGGGAGAGTGGATAGATGATGCCCTAACCACGATGCAGACGAAGAATCCTGGTGCTTGCTCCCCTGCTCTGACAGGCACTCCAATGAATGTCTTTTAACGTTCTCTCATCTGAGTTGTCCTTTTGAACTCCAATTTCAGTAGCTTGAAAATGGTTTCTGCATTAATTAGTAGGTCTCTGCTCTTGAAGTTTTCAAATGAAGCAATTGACAACACACACATACACAGAGACACAAATACATATATGCTTATTCATAACTATTAATATTAAAAAAATTATCCTGGGTAAACTGCAGTTTATGAACCTGCATAAGGTACTATAAAAAGAGGATAAATAGTAGTCCTAGTATAAATCTCTTTTGTGGTAAAGTACATTCCTTCATGCTGAGACCTGCTGAAATGACAAGTTTTGATAAGCTTGCAACCACAATTTTTCTTTAATACATCTTCCTCTCTCCGTAGTGCCAGTTCTGAGGCTTATTTAACAAAATGTAGCATGTACACATTATTCTGCACTCCTTGCAGCCTCCTGGCAAAAGAGGCAATGTTCATCTCAGAAAATTCAGAGGTGCATAATCAGAGTTGCTACAGGGTTTGAGTCAACTTTTTTGAGTTCATTGAACAAATATTTTATTTACCTGGAGGAATCATCAGATGCAACATAGCAGATGGCTTGATATTAGTGTCATTTGCTGCTTTGCCTATAAATATTTCAGAGACAAAATACAGTGCATCACTTTTTCTTAAGTTTTCGTTTTTTGGGCAGCTTAAGCTACATGAGATGATTGTACCCACCATGGCTCCCCATTGCTGCCAGATGACTGAAAAAGAAAACTTGAAGCTAAATTTGGGTGTGCTCTCTCTTTTGGAATACATTTAATATGCAGTTCCCTTTTCTTTCTCAATTCAAGCATAGCTTCTAAAGCATATCTGTGAATCACTCTTAAAAGCATCAACCACAGCCATTTCAAAGCATTGCTGCTTAACAAATTCTAAGCAGATTGACCTGTTTGCCTATGCTAAAGCAGCTTTACCGACTCCTTAATTTTAGGTGATATTTCCAGACAGTAGCTTTCTTACTTCTAGAGCCTGATGGATGTGATTTTGATGCCCTCAAGTCAGTAATAATTTACCCTACTTATACTAACATAACATTAAGGATGAATAAGTGTGTCACCATCAAGCCTTATGTAAACTTTTTTCAGGCTCATTCAGTACGCTTAATTCTGTTCTCTCCCCATTCTCATTTCTCTATTCCCTTTTGATTTTCTGATAGTCTTGTCAGTTGTTTCAATAGCACATTCTGTCCTCTAGAACAACTCTGTCACTGCTCCTTGCCTTTCCAAATCATTCCATGTGGGATATTATTGTAGTGAAACCTGTTGTCAGTCAGGTGTAAAATGTAGGTACTATTAGAGGAGCAACACATGTTGGTTTTACATCATGTTGAGGTTCCTGGTTCCTCAGAGATGGCTGATCTTCCAGTGTCCAGAGCCTACAGATGTGAGGCTGGCAGAGAGCTATGGGAGGTTGCTCATACAGATGCACTATGATAGAAATAGGAATTGCCAAGAAACTGTTTTAGTGCTGAAAAAAAAAAAAAAAGGCAGCACAGAGCTGGTCTGCTGCCTAGACCCATAGGAAACTTCACTGGGTAGAGCATCGTGGCTCTGCAGCTTTCTAGGCCCAGCCCTGCCCTCTGCACAGTCCCTGCTGAATCCCAGCACTGCAGCCTGAGAGAGAGAGGAAGCAGGGTGACGCACTGGAGGCCTGCGTTCAGTTCTCAGCTGTGTCACGGATTTACTGTCACCTTGAATATGCCCTTATCTTCTGTTACTATTTCAATCTGTAGAATAAGGAGGACATGTTCCAACTCCTCATAGAATAATTGTGAAAGTAAATCCAAGAAAACATTCAAATACTCTTATAATAAATAGTAATGCTGGTAATGCTATTTATGATTGGGGTGGAACAGAAGTTCCTGTTTCTACAGAGGACAAAGCTTATTCCAATTTCCTTTTATAGTACTCTTTACTTTTCTAGAAGTGCTTCTGGTTACCTAATTAAATAGTTTCATAAAGAGAACTCTTCTCCTTTGGTAGTGCATTGTAACCCAACAGTAGAGCACTCTCAACGTGTGTGAGGCTCCTGGCTATCATCTATTGGTCAGGGATCTCTTGTGGTTCAACTTCAGGCGAGATATGTGCATAGTCATTTAAAAGAAGACCATAATATGTAATAAAAAGTTGCATTTTGGGGTAATTGAAGATTCAAAACATTACCTCTGTCCTGTGCTTGATCCTGTTCCCACCAGAGGTGATAGGAGCTTTGCTACTAATTTCACAGGGAATGGGTTTGGGGTGGGCTAGCTGTGATATTTAAAGAGAAATATTGCTAGCTAAGTAATAACTTCCAAGGCACTGGGGAAGGCAAGCATGTTTTGTATGCTTCTGTCTGAAAACACAAGACTGACTAGTCCACACAGCCAGGGACAGATTGCAGAATTAACATCTCCCATGCTGGGGTTTGCTAAGGCCATTCTGCAAGAAGGCTTCATTCCCCTAAGGGTGCTTTTATCTTTGTCTATTCTCCTGTTTTTCCTTCACCAGTGCAAAGTGGGTTGGCACCTGAGTTGCCATGTTGCATCCAGTGAAAGGAACTGAGCTCGTGGAAGTAGCCAGAGATGGCAGAGCTAAACGTGGTTTGCTATATTTAGCACTTAACCAGAGTGAGCCTCAGTTTGCATGAGGAAAGGTGGATCTGCTCAGGACAGATTTAGGCGTATGCACAGAAGCATTATCTCATGTTACCATGTCTTTGTTATTTCAACAGTGGCCTGTTTCAACTGGCTGTAAGACAGCACTTCATGAGGCATTAGGCATAATTAAAATTAGCTTTTGACTGCCAAAACAAATAACCAGACTAAATGCATTTTCCTTTCCTATTTTTTTTTTTTTTTTGAGTTGTCTTTGTTCCTTTACTGTGTGGTACAGTGGTCCTTCAGAACTGTTTCCCAACCCTTCTCAAGTTAGAGTAATCTGAAGCAGAGAGCGGGTGATCACCTGCAGTATCTGGGCTTGGTTCCATCCACAATAAGAGCAGTTGCAAAATGAGGTGGGAATTCCTGTTTGGGGAAAAGTGAAAAGCACGGTGCAAAAACAAAAGCCAATTTACAGCTTTTCTGTAAGTCACCATGGAGTGACATTGTTTTGACAGGTGAGAGGCAGTACAGCTCACTGTACTGAGAGAGATATTCTGAGTAGCCAGAATATCCCTTTGTAATATGTCTGTGAAAAGGAAAGTAGGCCAGAGGAACTCTTCTAATACAGCCATTCTTGCCCAACAAAATTCACAAGATAGTATCTACCAAAATACCAACCTTTCAAAACAACAATAATTAGGAGATTACCTGAGTATCACTACTTCATTTACCAAATCTGTGAAAAAAATGGAAACTCAATCCACATGCCTGCTCATTTTCGGCTATTATGCTGAAAGTAATTACATTATCAACCAACCAGTCACACAGGCAAAAACCCATGGTGAATGCTACCATTTCACTGATCTGTTTAATGGATGAATGACCTTTTCATTTCATCTACATCTGATTTGTAAAATGAAGTAAAAGCAGAAAAACCATGAAAAAGGGGGATGGAGATATTTGCTTTGTTCTGAGGCACCATGCAAAGGCACACTGTTGACCAAGTCTGCACTGAGAAATGCATGTGACTAAATACAGCCCTGCATAGATCTCTGTGCCCTGAAAGCACCACAGCCCTGTGATTGTTACTCTACCAGCCCGCACAGACCTACCCCTCAGCAGGGCTCATTTTTGGTACTGCCCTGCACCAGCTGGCTGGCACAGCTCCTGTGCTGGTGCTCGGGCAGCCTCCCCAGGTTTACACCAACTTCATGGTGATTTGTAAATGTACCCAAGCTCTGAACCAGTGTGACATTTTTTATGCAAAGAGGAGAAGAGAGGAAAAAGACCTATTATGTCTGGTATTTGAAAGCTGTGTGCCTTACTTCTCTTTCCTATTCTGTCTACCAGACTCTCACTGTAAGACGCCAACAGAAAACACACTGAGGAAAATGAAAAGATTTTTAAAACATCAATGAGCTTTCAATCAGGCTGAAAGAGCAAGGTTATGTGGACGTCTGGCTGTTCCAGTTCTCCAATGTCCACAGCAGCAGGCTGTCAAATCGAGTAATCCGCATTAAGTAAGCTTCTAGCAAAAAATGGAAAAAGTAACAGTAACAAATGATAAAACTGAGGGGAAAAGGAAAAAAACCCAAAACAGTTGATTTGTTCTTACGTTTCTCAATTACACAATTACACAAGTAGTTAATGATCAATATCACGTGAAAATATCACAGCTTAGCTAAGGCCTTGTGTGTCTGTCATAATTCCAATGTGGTGCCCCACCAGTGGGATCAACCAGCCCAGAGAATCTCTTTTCCAGGCCTGGCAGAGTGTGTCTCCTCGTGACTGGGTCATTTGGCACTCTGTGGCCACCTAAGTAGCTGTGGGTAGCAGAGCTGCTCAAAGTGACACAGCAGACAGCAATAAAACCTCTGCTGTAATGTTTCCTCTTGGCCTGACTACCCCAGACTTTTACTGCTCAGGCTTGTTGTTGCCCCTGCAAAGAGAGTCTGCCCAGAACAGGCATACAACTGAGCAAAGCTGATCTGGTTCTCCTGGGCTGCCAAGCCTTGCTCCCAGAGTAGTGCAAATAATTCGTTGGTGCAGAAGAGAATCAGGTCTGAATCACTTACAACTTAAGCACGAAGAAGCTGGAGGGTATTTGCAATGTTTCTTCTATGGCCTGTTCATTTCTTAGCACAGTGCTCAATGAATTCACAAGTTTTAATGCAATGTCAGAAGAAACATAAAGTTATACTACTCCAGGTGCCAGGTGCAGAGTCATAGCAGAAAAACAAACCTCACCAAACTGTTAGATGACTCATAATGGATGAGTCAGAAACTCTTTCCTGCTATACTGTTACCAATTTAGCAGGCTGCAAAACGAGAAAATGGAGCTGTGGATGACAAAGAAGAGATAATTTGTGAAAAATGCCCACAGCTTGTGGGGTAGATGAAAGACAAGATACAGCAATTTAAAAATACCAGGAGACACACTATGTGGGTACAGGGTGTGTCCCGGTTCTTCAAGCATTTGAGCAATTAAATCCAAGTTATCATTCTTTACAGCTGCGTTAAGTGAGCAGAAGCAGGTGCCTTCTCCAAAGAACATCAGTAGGTACATTAGATACAGGCAGTGTCTGTCACCAAATTAAGAGCAAACATGGATTCTGTAGTGATCATCTGTTTGCATCCTTTGTGAATTTTAGGGGCAGAAAGTGCTTTCTGCTAGAAAACTGTAGAAAACAGTGCTATCAGTGGATGTCATAGCACTGAACAAAAGTAGAACTTCAGAGATTATTAGGAGGCCCACATTCAAAAATAGTCACCTTTGTTTCTCTCATGTGGGCCAGATTACCCAGTGAAATGTGTTTCATGTGTATGTGATCCAAGAAAGGGTTCATCACCTACCACATAATACCAAAGATAAATACAGATTTGGGCAACATGAGAACCATCAAAAGTAAGTGAATTTGCATTTTGATTACACTAGACATAGTTTGGTGAACTAAAACAAATGACTTCTCCAAGATTTGATTCCTCATGTGAATTAAAATATTCTGTATTTCCACTCCAAATTGTGGTCAGCAGAACAATGCTATATACTAGGCCCACAAAATAAGTCATGATTATTTCCTGTCATTCTGGTGTTTCAAATGGAATACTTTAAAATGAGAATTGGGAGATGTGAGATGGAATGGGAGCTTAGATTCTAATGGCACAATTTGAAAGTAACAGAAATGGTTCAATAAAAAAATAGCAACTTAAGAAAGATCCTTGCTTGCAGAAGGCATCTCCCTGGGGTTCTTGACAGTATGGCATCTATATTCTCCTACATTTCAGAAAATTAGAATGAGCTCAGAGGGAAAACAATTCAGAGAAAAACCACGAAACCTATTGGAAATGAAAAACAGATCATATAAAAAAACTCATCACTGTATCTATTTCCTTCATAAAAGAACTGACTGAGGAGTAACACAGTTACTGTCAGTAAGTACCAGCACTGAGCACACAGCGTGAATGAACTTTTCAGTATTGTGGACAAAAGTATAACAAGGTACATTAACTGAAAGGTAGACACTTCAAACTAGGAATGAGGCACACATTTTTCCCAGTGAAAGTAATTGAAACAATGTACCAAGGACTTCAGTGAATTTTCCTTTAGTGAGAATACATATAGAACGACTGGAAATTTTTCTAGAACACACCTAATTGAAACAAAAATTAATTCGTAGAAGTTCAATGACATGTCATATACAGGAGGTTAGAGTAGATTATCAAAAATGAGCCTTTAGAGCTCTAAAGTCTAGGACTTTACGGAACATTGAGAAGGTATTAACAAATTTTCTTCCAGTAGCATGTCCTTAACAAAGATCAATTTCTCTATCTATCAATGGATTTCCCATACTTCTCAACACTGTCTTAAGTCTTTCCCAAATAAATTAGTTTGGTGTAGTGAGATCAATAGTGATTTCATGGTGCCTTTTCTTCTTCACCCTACCTCTGTTATTGAAAGAACTATCTAGTTTAAGGATAGACAATCTTTTACTTCATTTGAGAAACAACTCACCCAATTACATCTCATTACAGCATCTTAAAATGAAAATTTAACAAACATGGTAAAACTGCCAACTAAGAAATGCCAAAACCTGTTAAAAATTAGTTCAGAATATTTTTCTATTAAGAACTAAGTATTTTTTTTTTTAAATAATTTTGTTTAGTTTCTAATTTGAGATTTTTCTGAGTTAAGTCAAGTGCATAAGTTTTGGTCAGGCCATGTGGAACGTAATCTTTACATGATTTAATAGCTCTGCTGATTTTCTTTCATCTTTCAAAACTTGTCATGTGCTAATACCAAGTCTGGAAAATGTCAGTCCCAGAAAACATGCTTGTCAAATTAATAGCAGCCAAAAAAAAGAGGAGTGGTCATGTTAAGAACTGAACTCGGTGGTAATTTTAATAGAATTTTAGTGCATATTATCAGTTTGCCTGACCTAAGATGCAGACATTAAGAGAGCAGCCAGCAGAAGTTGCCCTGGAGATGTGCTGAAGCAGCCTGTCTTTTGATGCCTAGACTGTCTTTTCTCCCTGACTGACTTCATTCACATGCCTCGTCATGCCAATTTACTCCAGTTCTTTCCCCTCCCTCCTCAGCAGTTGGGTGTTGCAACCTATTTACAGTGAGGAGATTCCCTTACTGGGTGAATTTTCTGTTACCTGGCAGGAGAAATTCCTTGGGAATGAGTGCAGTCCCAGTATCTGCAAAACAGCTAAGGGATCAGAGATGTCTTTTCAAGACACTGAAGTTTTCTGATGAAGACCACAGCAGCATTCTGCCAGAACTGCAGAACAGTACTGATCCCATAAAAAATGTGGGAGATTTTGCAGGTAGAAACTGACCATCCATGTTAGCTATTGGTTAATATTGCTCTGGTCTCAGTGAAATGTGGTGTATACAATGGCTGCAAATGTCACAGGCTTTATGCAACTCTACTTACACTGCTGCAGGGGGTTTATACATTACCCAGAATGACAAGGCATAGGGAATTTGGACTGGGAATATCCAAAGAACAGTGAGATCAGCATGGTGCAAGAAAAAAACCATCTTTTTTCCTGCTTCTGTCTGCCTCTCTTTTTTCTCATCTGTACTCTTGAGGTTTTGTGTCCATTAAAAGACCCTCAGGGGAAAGCTGAGGCAGAAATGTATGGAGCCAGGCAGAGTCTTGTCCCACCACCACTAGAAGGAAGCCATTTGGTGACTTTCCAATAGCTCCTCAGCAGAGCAGAGCCCACAAATGCCTGCTTTAAAATAGTCTTATTCTTGGAGATACATCCACTTCCAGGACACCCTGATTCCTATTACATTGAACCTGGGTTACTGTCTGAAGTGTATTTCGGTGAAAAAATAAATAAATAAAATAAAATGGCCTGTCACAAGTGAAGTAGTTCAGGAATTAGTGAAGTATTGTGGACTTAAAAGAATGGTTTCTTTCCACAGTGAATGGAAGCCAAAATGGCTGTAAATCTCATTTCAGCATCTAGCAAAAAAAGCTGTCAGCCTGGTTATAGTAAAGATGATAATATTACGTTATTTAATCTTATCTGGGTATGTCCCCTCCAGTGGTTTCCTGCTGGTAAAACAGAGAAGAGAGGCAGTAGTAAGTAAACTAGAGGAAGTGAGATGAAATACAGTATGCTCCTTTGGTTAATAGGGGATTCATGTGAAGGATATTGCTAATTAAAACCAATAGTATTTTCTGCTGTCTGGGCTTTCAAAACCAGTTTCAGAGGATACAGAGGATGTTTTCTTTCACTGAATTACTCATATCTTAGGGAAGCCACTGGGATGAAATATTAGTATTGTGGTAAGCTGTGCTTGCACTTTAATAGCAACATGTAAAATAAGCCCTTTACAGGGTGTGAGTACATGGTTTCACCCACATAATGTTCAAATGTAGGGGCAGCTTGGGGTTAGAAGAACAAAATCCGCTCAGCCTACTCTGAGGTACAAGAAACTGCCAAATTGTAGTGGTTACTGGAATAGGAGCTCTTGTGTTCACCAGGCTATACATGTGTGCCTCCAGGGCTGCTGGATCTATGGAAACATGGAGTCTGGGGATTTGCCTGCAGTGCTGACCTTCAGACCAGCCTGCGGATGGCATGGTGATTCACTGGGAGCCAGGCGCTGCCTTGCTGCTACTGCTCACAGTTTTCCTCTGGTTGACCAGAGGGATTTGAAGTTGCTCCAAAGACCTAGCCAGAATTCCCAAATAGAGCACCTCACCTCATTAACTTTTTGCTGAGCAACCTCAGCAAAAAGATTTGTGAGTGAGATGACATCTTTATGCATCGGTGAGATCTTGTGCTCAGCACGCACTTACTTCATCTGGATTCTAGGCTTGTGCCCAAGGCTGAGGAGACAAACTTTTTTCAGCTTGGCTATTCCTGAGTGCCTTGTGTCAGCAAAATGAGCCTCATCATGTGGCTACCGGATGTCTTTTCCACCTTCCACACCACTTCCAAAGATCCCAGTTGGACCCACTTCCCTAAGAACAAATGAAAAAGTCTACTTTTGTTGTTAGAGTTGTCTTTACGTCACTGGAAACAGTTAGTAGGCAATGTTGGAACAATTCCTTGTGTGTTAACCATGTCTGAAGACTAGCTTCACATGTGGCTGAGCTGGGTACTTCGAAGTTAGATATGAACAGGTGACATGAAGAAAAGGTACTGCAGGAAAATGTTGGCAGCCATCTTAATAGGAGCTGCCCAGCCTGTAGCCTGTGGGATGTCTTCTGTCTGATTTCTGCTTGCATGTTATTTGTGTAGCTGAGCTATTATAATACCTTCTGAGTCCATATAGTCAAAGGCTGAACTGTCCTGCTGTGATTTATCCCAAATCTGCGGTAAGTGCATGTCCTTAACTAGGCAATTCGAATAAATGCATGCATCCTGCAAGAATTAGAACCTGAATGGAAAGTCAATGTCCTCTTTTTTTTCCACCTTTTTCCATTGTAAGTTTATCAGTTTTTAGTTTGGGCAAGAGATTGCTCTTGCCCCATTTGTTCTTGTGCTCTTGAGGCTTGAGCATTCCTTTGCTATTGCAAGAAGCTTCTGTTTACCTCTTTTCACCTGTGTTCTGGTTTCTGGCCCTTGTTCTTGTCTTGTCGACTCCCTGAGGGTACACAGATGGTAGCCTAGAAGTCAAAAGGAATGATACTGGAGGAGTGAGAGAGTGAGAAGGAAAAGGAGTAAGAGAGAAAAAAAAAGTAAAAAAAAAAAAAAGGCAAGCAAAGCAGTGATCACAGCAAGATTCCAGACTGTCCTAACAGCAAAACCCTAATGTGTATCAGTGTGCTGGATCTTGTCAAGATACAGGTAATGATTATTTTTGGGAATGCAACCTAAACACCATTTAGTGTGTTGGCTGTAAATCTTTAGAACTGTTAAGTAAGTAAGGTATCACAGTTCCATCACAAAGTACATTCTGTCAGCTGAGAAATACTTCTTTTTTTCAACTTCACAGACATTACCACAGTTTGCCTGTTCTTTAATGGTGGATGTCAGCCTCAGAGGCACCACACAGCAGAACGCCTAAGCATTTCTCACATCCAGATTAAGCCCCTTTAGACAGGAGAGCATGCAGAGGGGTGAATGCACCCTGTGTGCAGGAAGGAGTTAAGCTCACCACTGCAGTCGGTAGGGACTGAGTAACATTTTCTCAGAGGATAAGGAAATGCCGTGACTTACAGATAAGGTGTCAGGTTTTTTTAAGCATAGAGTTCTTTAGGATAGTAGGTGAAACACCAAAATATTCTTGGAGGAAGTTGCTTTGCATCCAAAGTGCTTTACAAAACGAGCCTTTAAAAAAAAACAGAGTAAGTATATGCAAATATTGTTCTTAGCATACAAAATATTACATCTATTAGTACAATGCGCTACCGCCTTCCTAAGTTTGCACATGAAATGTAGCCAAGCTTATAAAAGAACCATTTAGCTGCACTGAGGGTGCAGGCGGGAGAAAATCAGCCGCAGCAGAGGTGGGTCAGGCACTACACGGGCGAGTTCAGCAAAGCGCAGCGAGAGCGCGGCCCCGGGGCGGCCCCCGCGCGGCTGCCAGGGGACACCTGGCGGCGGCGGGCGGCGCTCCCGGAGCCTCGCACCGGCCTCACCGGGGCTGGGGAGCAGCGGCGCTGCTCACCCAGCTTCCCTTCCTGCTCTGCTCACCCAGCTTCCCTTCGGCGCGAGAGATGCTGCGTGCGAGGGGAATGACAGCAAGGAGAGAAAATTCAGCAGTTGCTGCAGAGCCCGTCCTCGGAGCGAGAGGGACTCGTCGGAACAAGCAGCCAGAGCCCTCTAGCACTGAGGACTTGGTGCTCGGAAACCAGAGGCAAGCACTGCCTGCCATACTACGTGCACACACACACCTCTCCTGATTCCTTCTGTTTCCATTTATATTTTCTGTCATTTTGTCGTTTCACTCCGATTTAGAGGAATGAGCCTTCCAGGAGGACACTGCCTATAACAGGACAAAGTGAAAAATGCACTGTTCCTTTCACTTGTGGTGCTTTTTTTCTGAGGCTTTTTGTTAGGACAATAATAATATTTTTTCTGTGGTCATGTCAGTACAGAAACAGCCTGCTGCCTAACCAGACTAGTGATTTTGGGTAGAAATGATAACATTCTGAAATAATACTTTAACCAAAACAATAACACTCAAGCAGGCATCCAAACCTGAACAAATGAATGTAATGTTTGCCAGTGCTTTTAATCTTGACACCTCGAAGTTTGTTCTAATAAGCCTGCATGAACCTATGCTTGGATTTATGATTGTGGACTCTATTTCTTGTTGTAAAATGTGCATTAAAGGAACAGTTAAATGCAATAACCCAAAATTTGGCCTTTGGATATTTAGCATACACATGGCAGTTCCTTTCCACTATAGTCTTCTTCTCTGTTTCCAGCAAAAGGTAGGCAGTGAGGAGAAGTTTACTAGGCAGTGGAATACTTGTAAATGTCAACATTCAGCCTGCTTGCCAGAGCTAAGTGAACTGGTACAACCAGAAAATTACTAACCCATGAGAGGTGGGTATGGGTGTAGGGGAAAGAAAGCATACTGGAAAAACATAAAAGAATCCCGGATTGTTTCTGTAGGGTTCTGTAGGAGTAGACTTTATTCCAGTGGCATTGCAGGCCTCATCATTTGGGGTAGCAGATGGGAGCAGTCACATCAGTCCTGATAACATCTTCTACTTTGCAATCTCTATGTAGAAGTGGGTCCTATGATTGCAGATATGGTTCTTTGCAGAACTAGCCTGCAGAGTAGAAATAGGGAAATTCAAATTCTGAAAACAGCCTTTGGTTTGCTTACCAGAACGTGTGGGGGAGGTGGAGGAAATGTGGATACCTCGCCATGGCTTATTTGGCAGGCAAACTAACCAGTCCAGGGCTGCACAAAACAGAGGGAAAGCTCCGTGCTCCTGACCCACGTGAAACTTAGGAGTGGTACACAGGAGACAGAGCACTCAGGGCAGTTCCGAGAAGTCCACTGCCATGTGTTTCTTCTGTAAAGGTATCCCCGGTTTCAAGAAGTGGGTAAGCGCACGCACTAAAGGGGTGCGGACACAGCATCCCTGCCGCAATCCCAGGGGGGCCCAGACGGACTTCCGCTGAGGCAATACAGAGCCTGTAGGATGACACAGAGTCCCAGTCACGCCGCTGCTCGCCACTCCGGGAGCTCCCCCGGGAAGGAGCTGAGCGTCTCAGGAGCCCGAGGGCGGCAGCGGGGCAAGGGCAGGGGGCTGAGCGGCCGGGCCTGGCGTTGTCCAGGGTCTTGAAAGCGAACACGAGTGCACGTGCGGGGCAGGGGCAGGGGCAGGTGCCAGGCCCCTCTGCCTCGGCGCTGCTCCCCCGCGCTCGGCTGGGCACGGCAGCAGCTGGGGAGCCCGGGCCGGCGGAAGGATGGGGCGCTCACCGCCTCGCTGCCGGGGAAAGCCCTTCCCCGGGCCCCCCATGATCTGCCTCACTGCGCCCCTCACTCCACCTGTTACTCGCTTCCGATCCCGAGCTGGCCGCCTGTCCTCGGGGCGCCCCGGGGATCCCCTCCCGCGCCCAGGCCACCGCGGGCGAGGAGAGGCGGGGGAGGCGGTGTCAGGCCGCGGGGCGGGGCGCGGGGTTTGGGATGCGCGACAGGGCGAGCGGCCAATGCGGAGTTGGCGGTCCCCCGGGGCCGCGCCGGCGGAGCCGCTG
>WEKY01004555.1:0-13120 GCA_013390045.1 Picathartes gymnocephalus | reverse complement strand
ATATTTTGAAGTTTTTTTTTTTTTTTTTTTTTTTTTTTTTTTTTTTTTTTTGTTACTGGATACAAGGTTCAGGCTGCATCCTTTTGCACTCTTTGTTGTCTTGATAGCTGTTCAGGAGTCCTTTCTCCAAACTTGGCGTTCGATTCGTTAAATAGTAGCCAGCTAGGCTCAACTTTGCTTCAGATTTTCTGCCGGTGGCTCCGCAGCCCTTCTCTGTTGGGCGGCAGCGCTCGGCTGCGCTGCTGAGAGCCCCTGCGAATGGGGAAGTAGCGTTACGGAGGCTTGACAAAGGCAACTCCGAAGCTGACAAATTTCAGATATGGCTGTTAAGGTTCACGAAGTAGGTCAGAAAACTACCTTAGTACTTGGTGCTGCATTATTTTAATACATCGGTAGTTTGAATACTTGCTTTCAGCCCGGCTTTTCTAGAGGAAACGAGTTTTATTTTTTTACGATGCAAAAGACATGCAAAGTTAAAGGGAATTGCACATGTAAATTTCCCCGAGCTCTTTTGTGCACAGTTTTCACTTCTGAAAGTTAACACTAGATGGCTTTCTTATATCAGCTATCTTTCAGGGAAGGAAAGCATGTAATCTGTCTCTGCAGCCTGCTATTTCTGTATTTGTCTATTTTTTTTTTTCTTCACGTGAATAGTAAACTATCTTGTGGCCAGTTCTGCACCGACTAGACACGCACAGATTTGAAGCTTGCTTACTAGCTGACATAATTCGTTGTTTTGATCAATTCACGCTACTGCTTTAGACTTTGTTTTACATGTGTGTGACTGATATCTAAAGAAAGTTTGTTTGGTTGGAAGGTAACTCTGCAAAATATTTATATTGCTTTAGAGGAAGGCAGCTGGATAAGGCAGGATGTTTGAAAAATGGGGAAAAGCCAATAATTCAGTCTCAGTTGTTAGTTTGATGGGCTTGTTTTAAAAACGACCATAGCGCATTAATATTGTTTGTTTAGCTATTTTTTCCCCAGATTCTGTACCTAGCTACCTTGGACTGAAACATTTTCGAGTTATGTTCAGAAACATGGTGCTTCACAACTTGCTGGATATAGGATTACCTAGGCTTGATGCCTTATTACTCTATTTCTTGTGTTTTTTTCAAAACTATGCCTTTTGTCAGTGGGAATGCATTATTTGCCCTCCATTCGCTTCTTCGGTGGTAGGTCTGAAATACTTCAGTCTTCAAATTTGATCTTTGAAATATCTTCTATTATTAATGCAAGCATGTTTAAATCATCAAGGGCTCTAATGCATTATAGATATTTAAACATCACTTGAGGTCCACAACAGTTGATTTATAATTTATGTAGCATTCATATAAAGATAGATTTAGAGAGGTCTCTGAATGTATTGTCTTGGTTTTGCATGCCCAGTGGGTTACCTTAGCAGGTCATGTAGCACTTAGATGTAACAAGAAGCAATACTTGTAAGGATGCCAGACTGTTTCACCAATCCTATTGGATCAATTAAAGATCATTTCATTCATATATGCCAAAGATAGAATGTGAAGCCTAGAACTAAACAAAACCTCAATTCTTTGTAGCTGTTATTTGCTTACTGTGCATATCAGAGTAATTTTAAAGGTTTATATTTCATTTTCCTGAAAGAAAGATAATATGGTTGTCTTTTTGTAGGCATTTACTGACATGCCATTAGTCAAGTGCATTGTGAAGTATTCTTGCACATGAGGAGAGTCAAATGAGGAACAGTGGTCAAACAGGCAAATCCATCCCCTTTTTTTTTTTTGTTGTTTTTGACTTTTATGACTGAACTGAGGCAGTGCATTTTTTTCACTTCCAGCTTCATTCTGGACATAGGCAGGCATTGCACCTAAGCTCTTTATCTGCAGATCACCAGTTCAAACTGCAGGAGAAACGAAGTATTTTCTCTTTGCCTCGGCTGAAATTAGGATTATGTTTAGATAGTTGGATGTTAAAATATTTTCAGTAGGTTCCTACCTTTTACTGTTGAGAGACCTAGTTTGGTTGTATAGAGGGAGGTATGCTATGCTTTTATGACAATACAAGTTACAGATTGTGGAAGGAGGGTGGGGCACTCGGTTATCTAGTTTCTCACATTAGTCATCCAAGATTACCAACAGTAGTCGTTTTGACAGCTTGGAATGAAGTCAGGGTTTGGCAAATGCTCTTTTCTCTTTCCATGCAACTTTTTCTTTGCAATTTAAAATGCTTTGTAATTTTAAAATGTTTTGGTAAGCTCGGTTGTTGATCAGTGAAGTGGAGATGGCTGTTTCTTTTATATATGTTGCAATACTGTCCTCAGAGTAGAAATTTTTTTTATATTAGGTAACGTAGTTTATATCTGATTGTTTAAAATGTTACCTCTTGCAAAGTCAAGACCAACTTCAGTTTCTCTATTTATTTTCAAGAGATTTTTCATCCTTTTATAAATCTGGACAGTTCATGAAGTTTAAGGTAGCAGTGCCCCTGATAGTCTTTTTCTACCCTGGTCTTTCTACCTGAATTTCGAGAACGGAGTGTGAGGACTGTCTACCAAATCCAAGAATCTAATAAGAAGAAGTTATGAGGGAATTTGTATTTAGTAGATAGAAAAGTATGTTTCACAGTTTTTAGTTTGCTTGTTTATTAAACACTAGTTTTTCACATATATTGCATTAAGAATAACATTCGTTCCTAATGACATTCAGTGATGATGCCATATGACTGGTTAGATTTTAAAGAATTGTCAGGATTCCACATGAATAGATGCCTTTTTTTTTTTTTTAAGTTTATTGTGAAAGAGCAAACTTAATGTTAAACATCTGATTTATCCTGACAGAAGTAAATGAGAGAGAACCTGCCTTCCTTTGTAGTAAAGCATTGACCCTGGATTTAAAGCCACTTTGAGGCACAATTGAATGAGCAGAAAATTGAAAAGGATTATTATAATTGGTGATACTCTTCTAGTTTTTAGTCAGACAGGACAGCAGTAGGCAGAAACGTCATTGTGATTAGTTTGCACCATAGTACTTACTAGAAGATATGTAGGCTCGTTTGGGTCATGAAATTGTAATTATATCAGCAGTTAGCCACTCAAGATTTAAGTGGATTCTTCTGGTTTTCTGGAGTTTCTTAAATAATGAGCTGTTTATACATAATTAAAGGTTTTGTTTAAAAAAAAAATTCTTGGATCCTTATGGAGGTAATGTTCTGAACATGTAATAAATGTAAGCAGCTGCTGTCCCATCTTTTTGGATATGCAAGCAAACAGCTTTATTGGATTTGATGCTTCTAAGACATTTTCAGAATAGTAGATTTTTGAAATGGAGCAGGCATTTATTTTAGTGCGGTTAACTGGGGATTCTGTGTTCCTTTGGAAAAAGACCTGTAGCTACCTTTTTAAAATTTTTTTTAAAGCTGTGACATTTAATGTAGGAAGATACCGTAGTTATTTTTCGAAAGTGAGGGAATCTAGAAGGAGACTAGAGGAGCAGTAGTAAATTGGCTTGTAGTAGCTGGGAGGCTGGAAGGTGGCAGTAGCTGAAGTTGTCTGGCTGCCCCTCCCCCTCGGCAGTTTAAATAAAATTCTGAGCACAGGACTTGGAGTTTTGCCATTGACTTCGCATCTTTTCTTATATAATATCTTCATTTTTGTTCTGGATCCTCTAAAGTCGCATACTCAGCTCTGCAGATATTTGTGTAATGCTCTCCTGTGTTGTTTGCTGTTTCTTCTTTCCTCCCCCTCTCCCTTTGCTGCCTTAATTCTCACTGGCATAGTGGCTGTGGATTGTGATAATGCCTGCCTGCATTTGTGTGTATCCTGTGTCGTCTAACATAAATCCCACCAAATCATTTTCGTATAACTTACACCTGAACAGTCATATTGTGAAATACCTATGATTCAAAGACTACCTAAAAGATTAAAGATGCAAAGCTCCCATAAAACTCATCAATTTGCCCTTCCATTTCCCTTTAGGCTCACCAACTTTTTTTTTTTTTAAAACCTGATACAAACTGTGATGAAATTATAGAACTGTTTTACATATTACAGAAACAACAGATTACAATACTTAAAATGTTTTTATAAGGAAAGGTACTCTGACAACACTGGACATTCTCTGGCAAGTTAATTTAAATGCAATAAAATGTTATAAAATGCTTATAAAATTTTTCTAGTGGTTTGGCTTTTTTGCGTTTTGAGTTGCCTTTTTTTTTATACTTTTTTGTTCCATATATATGAGACGGAAAGGAGATTCTGGGCCACCTTATATTTAATTTTGGATTTTTACAGTTGCTTCAGTCAAATTTGATAAATTGTGAAAGGATGTGTCAATGAAATGGCAATTAAGGTGAGTAAGGGCAGAATAAAACATTTTAAAATGTGTTATAAGCGCACATACTGTTAAAATAGTTTTTTCCCTTTCATGTGGGGGAATAAAAAAAGTACTGAAATTTATGCATAGTTAGTAAGATAGTAACTGCAAAAAAGCAGCTCTATTTCCTATATTTTGTGAAGAAGGTATTTGTGAAAGATAGGAAATTTCAGTCAGCTGGGGTTTTTCCAGGTTTATTGTTTTGATTTTTTTTTTCCATATGAGACTTGCAAGTTATTTAATCATTCTTATTCTCTGGTTGTTCTCATTTGTGGCTTTCTGTTCAAAACTAATTATTTTTTACTTTTAGATACCTAAAGTGCATTCAAGGAAAAGAGTACTCCTGTGCTTCTAGTGTTTTTCTGGCTTCTCAGCACTGAAAATGAATACCTGATATGTTTTAACATGAAATCCCATTGTAATACTAGTGTGTCACAAAGTGGAAAAAAAAAGTGTGGGGGAGAAAAGAACAGAAGAGTGTGGCTGTGGCTGTGCATACATTCTCATGCTTAATATGCATATCATCTACAGTGTGTAAGCAAGCATATGTATTTTGCTATGCTGGTCTTGCTTATTGCAGTGGCAGCCGCTCGTGAAGAATTAGGAGCAGTTTACAGTGATCAGGTTGACTGTAGTGTTTTGCTATAGTAAAGTAAACCTTGGTTTTATTGTGTAAGGTTGTCAGGACAACAGCTTATTATTCTTGCTCCTCGTGGTGTTTCCCTGTAGCAATGGAGGGAGCTGTTTCAAAGGCAGTGGCTGCCTTGCCTCACTGGGCTGCAGGATTGCCAGCTGTGATTTGGGTTCAGCAGGATGCTGTGGGTTTGTCATGTAAAAATTCTAATTGATGATGAATGCAAACTCAGTGTGAGAATAATTTTTCTTCATTGGACTGATGTAAAACAACCCATTGTATTTACAAACCCGTGGCCTATTTTCTCTGCTGTGTTGTCATTAATCTCCTGTTCTCTTCCATGTGAGGCTCAGAGAAAACTGTTTGAAATTTGACAGTATGGAACCTGTGATAAGAGTTGAGATAAGGTAGGAATTAGTTTAAAGCTATGTTGTGTCAGTGTGCTACAGTCTTATTTTGGAGCTTACAAGTGAAACCAACTGGGGGTTTGTTAGGTTGAGTTTGTGACGTCTTTGACAAAAACATCAGATGAAGTTGGTGTTCAGTGATAAGCCACACACTGACTGGTGAAGTGTTGGCATTTTGAAGAGCTGCTGTTCTGTTCTTGTTACATGATAAATTAGAAAAAGAATGCATGTTGTTAACTACAGCAAACTAAATGACTACGAAGTCATTCTCTGAGTATGGTCATTATAGTCAAGAGGTGCAAATATTTTCAACTGCAATAGCTTTTAGATTCTTCGGATGTTCAGGAGTGGGAAACTTGTTGGGATGTTCAAGATTACATGAAGAAAGCTTTTAAATAGCTGAGGATTTAAAAATTATTATTTCATAAGATATGCTAAAACATGGGACTTATTTTGGCACCTCCATAGCCTCCTTTATATTATTGTTATAGAGAGATTCCTTGGTTTGATTCAACTTCTTCATTCTGGGTTGACCTGCAGTAGTCAATTAAGTGATGTCCAGGTACTTAAAATCCTTTTATCAAAACAGTAACCTTCTATGTCAAATTCCCTTTTCAGACAATGGAAACAACAGAGTATTTTGGCAGAGATACATAGGCATCTGCATTCAGTCCTGGAAGCTGCCTGGCAGAATTAGAAACTATTGGGATAAACCTGTCAATGTTCAAAACATTTTCTCCCTTGTCTGACTACCATTTCTTTGAGAAAAGGCAGGTACTCCAGAGGTGGGTGTCTTCCCCCTCTCAGAGTCTCTGCTGTTTCTGTCCCCTCCCCCCAAAATTTTCTTAGTGTCTTTGAATCACACAATCTTGTTTGCATAGGAAACCGTCTCAAAAGATTATTTTTAAGGTTGGTGAGACGAGGTGGAGTAAATATAGTGATTGGTGTAATCTGTAACAGTGGGTGAACAGGTTTGCTCATTTCCGCCTTAAATGTAGAATTTCAGTAGTTTGTTACAAGAAGGAATCAGGATAGATGAGATTATCTAAATTGGTCAAGACCTGTACAGATGGTTGCTCAGAGTGCTACACTGAAAAACCTCAAGTATAAACTCCAATATTTTCTATATAGGATGAAGATTTTACTGATAGAGCAGAGGGTTTTACTGACATTCTGAGCCAGACTGCTTAACCTAGAGCCCTGGAAATCATTGCCTCTGGTGGAGATTTCTGAGTGAAGGGCAAGCACTACTTCATTATTCTGTGAGATTGTCAGATTTGGTAATTTTGCTAATGTCTGCTTCTGTCACACTTGGGATGCTTTGTGCTTTTTCCCTATGGTTGTTTAACCTTTGAAATGAAGTTTCTATGAGCATAACTACCCTTGAAACTTCATCAGATTCTACTGAGTCAAATAGGTGCAAAATCTTGAAGTGGAGGGAGGTGTTGCACTGTATGACTGCATAAGCCTTGTTTCCTTAGGAAATAGAAACTGGTGACCATTCTTTCCATCCTATTGATCTGCAGCAAAGAGTTACTACATTTGAAAAGTGTTTTGTTTTTACTTTGTATTTTACTGCTGTATTTTTTGAAGTGTTGTTACATACATAAGATTACATTAAAACTGTCAATGTACAGAGTGTCAATGTACAGAATGTACTTTTGTGCCTGGTAATGTGTGTATAAATTGTGACTTTGTATACACAAATTGTTAATTGAGTATCTACCCTTGCTTTGTGTGGCTCTGTCAAAATAGAATATTTACATATATGCATAATAATAATTCTTTCTCCTGGGGAAAATAGATGCTTAATGGTAATATTTTTCTCTTTCTTATGCAGGCTGTACTCAACAGTATCAATATTCCTATCCACTCATTTTCCAATGTTCAGTATGCCTGTAGGTCAGAGGTGTTTAAAGTTGCAAGTTAGAGATTTTCTTTTTTTCTATGTCAGCTGTCTCAATTGCATCTCTCAGTACAATTTTATGTATTCCTTATGGCAGCTACAGTAATCACTGCAGGGAAAAGTAATAATAAGAAATATCTGTTAGATATTTTCTCTGTGACTTAACAACTGGCTATAAAAATGAAAAAAAAAAAACAACAACTCCAAAATATAAACCATTCTCAGCAAGTGTTGTCTTCTGTGGGTGTGAACATATGCTCAACTAGAAATCTCCTAAGTATAGATCAGTATATCTGTGGCAGCTGTAGGTATAATACTAATCAATTAATTAATAAATAAGTTTAAACTTCCTTTAAGAAATTATTTGTACTGCTTTATTTGTTACAGTGTGAAGTCTTTCCTATTTCATGATTCATATATATGGTGGATAATGACTTTAGGTTTCATTGGTTGTGTGATGAAATGAGTTTTTATTTTCGTGGACTATATTTACAGATTCTGAAACTAAAACCCATTCATTATGTATGTTTCATACATAAACATATTTTTCTTTAGTCCTATGTTTTCTTCCTTATTAGGAGGGAATCTACTGGAGTTGTTTTTGTTTGGTGTTCAGTTTTGTTTTCTTTTTTTCCCTTAAGCAGTCATTAAAATAGCCTTGTGTGAAGTTTCTGAACATATTTTATATACTTATTTGTAGTCAGGAGTGACTTTCTGTGTACTACTGAAACTGTAAATGCCATCAGACTAGATTTAATATTGCTTATGGCAATTGGACCATCGTTTATCTTCTGTTTATCCGGGCTTTTAGCATGATTGTCAGGCTCAAAACATAGCACTTAATGGTTTGTGTTCCACCTGGGGACGAGTTACAACTGGAGTACTGTACTGAGACATGTTTAGTACCTTGATCAGTGGCCTGGAGGAGGAGATGAAGTGTATCCTTATCAAATTTGCATGTGATATCACGTTGTGGGAGTAGTTAACATGTTCGAGGACAGTGCTGTGCAGCTGAGAGAGGCTGACGGAATGGACCATGATGAACCCTGTGACGTTGCACAAGGATAAAGGCACGTTCTCACCCCTTGCCACAGGACGGGGTGGGGAGTGACTTCCTGGGAGACAGCTCTGCTGGAAGGGACCTGCACATTCTGACACACGAGTCAGCATGTCAGGCTTCACTGACAGTGACAAATGCCAGCAGCGTACTAGGCTGGATAAGCAGAAGCAGAGCCAGTGGATTGCTAATACTCAGCATTCTTTAGCTCACCACTTTGGATATACCTCATCCAGTTTTGGTTCCCCAAATACATAAGGAACATTGAGAAAATTGACTTTAGTTCAGTAGAAAGCTAGGAAAATGAGAGGCTGAGAGAAATGGATTTGCACAGCCTGGGCATCAGAAATCTCAGGGGGTGCTTAACAGCTGCCTCACAAGGTGATACCTAAGAGGGTATCAAGAAGACATAGCCAGGCCCTTTACAGGGCTATGTGACAGGAGGAACAGAGACAGTGGCCACAGTCTAAAACAGGTGAGGTTCTGACTTGACACCTGCAAATAAAAATCACCCTAAGGACACTGGGGAACTGGGATCCGTTCCATTGGTTTTTTTTAAGACTAGACTGGACAAATACTTATGCAAGTTAGTCTCAATACAGTGCTGTTGTGGCTTCTAGTGTGAATTAATCTGTGAAATATCACAACTTTTTTTGTGCTATCAGTTGCTCTGATAATTGAGAATTTTAGTTGATATTCCAGCATATTGTGATTCCACTTGATCGTAATACAGAATATTTCTCTATTGCAATATTGTGAAGATCTTTTTACAAGACCCGTTAGGGTCTTGTATTATCACCTCATATTATATATTCTTTGTTTAAACTAGTTGACAAGAATTCCCAAATAAATTAATGGCAGTTAAATATTTTATAACTATAGAACTTAACAATAAAATAAGTGCTTAAAGACAATATCATGTCCTCTCAGGTTTGGCTTCAGATATACTTTGCTCACCTTGTCACTGAATTTTAAAATATGATTAGCAATACTACAATTTGAATGTGTGAATTTCTATTGAGCAATTCCGTTGGATCCCTTCCAAAAGATTGTTTTAGTGTTAAAGAGCAGGATGTGAATGTAAAATTGGCTCTCAGCAAGTCAGGCTTAGATTTATGTTTGGTTCTTTTGCTTTTACTACTAATTTTAGTACAGGGAAACTTGTGATAACCTATGCTAGAGGTACCCATGTGGCTGGGGAAAAAAAAGCTATGATTTGTCTGAGTATTTAAAAATACAAATTAAAATGATTCAGTTCTGAAAGCATCTTCTGTTTGCACTTTCTTAATGTTCACCCTTAACCGCTTAGTTTCATTCACTGTAAACAAGAGCCAGCAGAACCTCAGAAGGTTGAGATGATTCCTGCTCTTGCTCATCCAGCTTCACAGTGGCTACACTTTTAAGTATTTCTGTGTTTACCAAAACATGAACCAGACCTTCAGATCCTTGTTTTGGTTTTTAGAATCCATTTCATTAAGTGTTTAAAATTTCAGGCGTTTGTATAACATTCAGCTTCAGTATGAAAGATTTTGCAAATACGTGCTGAGATAATCAAAACAAACAGGAAAGGGAATGGAAAGAATTTCCTTTAGGGTAAAATTCCTTAAAGTTGAAATAGCCCTGATAGATAGTGCTTGTTGGTTGGCAGGGAAAGTTGGGACTTGCCTTCTGAAGATTTTTTTGCTGAAAGTGGAAGAAAATGGAAAATCTCAGTTAGATGTCCTTTTTAAGCCATACTTTCAGCAAAATGAGTTAAAATGTTAATCCTTTTAAACTGATAAGTCTCCAAAATTGTCACATTAAGACTGATGATAGGTGCAGATCAGCAGCCCAAGCCTGAAACCTCCTTAGCCCTGAACTGAATGACTTGTTTCTCTCATAACCCAGTTGCTATAGAAAATAACTACAATTGTGTCTTTACTTGTTCTCTTTCCAGTATGCTACTGTATCAGATACTTCCTTAATTCCAGGTTGTACCAAAACCAATTTTTTAAAATACTGTCCATGACCTGATCTAAGAATCTTTCTCCTATGTTGAGCTGCAGCTCTTGAACCAGCTTCTCTTTGATCCTTGTGGGAATCCAGCTGAAGGAGTAGCTCTTGCTGAGTTCCTAAATAGGTTGAATATGGCTTCTGTACCAAGCAGTGACAGTAATTTAAGATACAATCTGCCTAGAATTCTCATAGCTATGACATCTGAGCTTCCTTCTTCTAAATTGTGTTGTGTCATGCAGTCCAACTAATCTTTTGATTTTATCAAGGTTGGCGCAATTGCTAATGGAATATACAGGGAAAGCAGATCTTCTTGGAACCTAATGTCAAACCAAGTTCTTTAGCTGACCAACTGTCAAATGAGACAGTCTAGATTTCCTGCTTTTTGTGAGTAAATGTGTCTTGCAAAACCTTCAGAACTAAATAATTCATTAGTGAGTTCAAAAAGTCTGTTCATTGGCATTTTATTTTCAGAGCAGGTCTAAGTGTTTGAAACTAATCTCCTGATCTTTCCACTTAACAATATTTTGTTAGTATGATGGAGAAATTTTAGAGAATGTAAAATATATTTCTTTATAATGAAACTAACCCAAATAAAATGTTGACCTTAAGATAAACTGTGTTTCTAATTCTGAATGCTATACAGTGTGACAGAGTAATTGAGAAATGGAGGTTAAAAAGAACACTGCTGAAGGTGATGTGCTTTACAGAACTTTAAGGTGAATATGTGAGAAGAAAGCAAATAGTAAAATGAAGCAACGTTTATGGAGTAAACACTTTGTTTCTCAGTATTCAGGAAGTAAATATTTTATCTAACTTGTTATGACTTGGACTGAATTATAAAAATATTGTGTCTTCATTTTGTCAAGCTCACTTAAATTGAGTTGAGTCATCTGAGATATGGTTACTCAATGGGAAGGGTACATAAAATAAACAAAACCTCCGCATTATTAAGGAAAATGATGGAGAGGTGTTGTTCTGCAGGTTTAAAAGCATGACATCAGCTGCACCTACTTTGGTCTTTAGGTTTTTTTCAGTATTTTTTCAGGTTCAGCTTGAGGTGCAAAAAATACATATTCCTTGGGCTGTCCCCTCATCTATCCTGCCTTTTCTCCTCATGAAGGCAGTATGGCTGTTACATAAATTCTTAATGGAAAGATCATAGGTCACTGTCTTGTAATGGTGATGTTTTCAGTGTTTAATTTTTATGGCTTTTGCTTGCTGTAGTAGTTTGACTCACAGATTTGATCGCATACCAGTGTTTTGGTTACTTGCACCAAAATAAAAGCACAGCTTGCTATATTTGCTTTGTATTTTTCTATTTCCTTACTGGATTTTTTTTGTTCATTTAAAGTAGCTTTCAACAAAATTGCAACTAATTGCTAGTAGCCTGGATGATTTATAGCAACAATATAGAAATTCTCATAGTCAAGCTGACCACAATAAAACATTGCAGTTATGAGATATTATGAAAACTAAAATCTGAACTTCTAATAAAATGTTTATGGCCTTCAACCTTTTTCGCAATAAATTAAAAAAAGAAATCTGTTTAGAATGCATTTTTTCCTTAAACTGTAATGACATAATTTCTACTCTAATACTTTTCTCCTCCCACACAGAGTCTTTCATTCTGCAGTAAAAGTTTTCATGCCCTTCACTTGTGCTCTATTCTGTCTCCCACACCCCTATGCTAACTTGCCATTACCCATTTGTGGAACAAAAAATGACTTTTCTTTGTTTAAAAAGCGTAGGCCCGTGGTACAGCTGCATAACTCACTGAAACCCTGGGTGGTTTACTGTGCCCAAAGGGGCCCAGTGTGAGGTTTGTCTCCCTGGAGGCTGGAGGCAGAGCACACCTCCTGGTGAAAGACAGCTGGCTATCAGCTCCTGGGCACCTTCTGGCGGGGAAGTGTGTGCTCAGATTTGCATCCTACCCATAAGGTTTCACATTTATTGCTGCCAAGAGGTTGTGCTCTCAGCCCCAGAGTGGTCCAGCACCTCAGGTTGCCCCTTGACCACTGGCAAATTGGTGAAATTCCTTTTCCAGCTATGCATTTTAAAAGAATGGAGTAGAGGAGTAGATGGAGTATGGGTTTTAGACATAAAACTTCTCCATTATGCAAACAAAATATTGTTAAGTGGAAAGATCAGGAGATTAGTTTCAAACACTTAGACCTGCTCTGAAAATAAAATGCCAATGAACAGACTTTTTAAATTCACTAATGAATATTCTGTCCTTTCAAATCACTTGGACTTTAAACCATTTTCTATCTCAGCAGTTAGGGGAAATAAAAACATTGCAGGAGGTTCTGAAGACCAGAAAGTCTGTATGTGGTTCACAAAGATGATGGTGGAGGAGGGGGCTGGAGAGGGGTTGTTTGTTTAATGGACTTCAAATGCCTAAATATCTTTTCTTTCCCTCCCCCCCCCACGCCTCTATTTCCCCTCCTATGGGACTAGTACCTATAGGTATTTATCACATGGATGAAGTAATAAAATGAATCAACTGTGTGATGTTCGGTTATGGTGGCAATGAGAGCCTCTTAAGCTTCTATGTCATCAATATTTAGAGTACTTTGACAGAAAGATTTTGTCTCATGTAGAATCAGGGGTTTTTTTCTTATTTTAACATCTTGCCTAAAACATACAGTTAGTATGTATACTCTGGAAGTTGTTCATAAGTTTAATGATAGCTTTGCTATCCCTGACAGAAATAGCGTCACTTTTCTTATTTCTTCTCTTCTATGTGACTACCTGTCATGGTTTAAAAAAAAG
>WEKY01004530.1:0-12847 GCA_013390045.1 Picathartes gymnocephalus | reverse complement strand
GATTTTGTTAGTAATAAATTAATTTTGTATTTCTGAGTTGAGGCTGTTTTGCCTGTGATGGTATTTAGTGAGTGATTTCTCTCCTGATCCTTGTCTCAAGCCATGAACCCTGCATTAAATTTTCCCTCTCTGTCCAGCTGCAGAGAGAAGTAAGTGAGCATCTTTGGTAGGTGCCTGGCATCTGGCCCAGGTTAACCCACTACACTTGATCAGGGGGGTTGGACCCAAAGCCCTCTATCAGGTCTCTGCCTCTTCCACCCTCAACCACTGTGGCAATCTTGTTTCTGCTTTTCTTTACATTTACAAAAGATCATCTAAGTTGATTGTTTCCTTTCTTCCTCAGAATGAAGATACACATCACTCACAAAAAACAGATGAAAAGCAGAGTGCATCAGAAGGGAGTTCACAGTCTGAAATCATGTAAGTAGAATTATTTTACTTTGCAGTGGCATTTGAACTAAACCTGTATTTACTCAATTTGAATATAATTCCAATTGACCGTAGCAGGCTGAACCAGTCAGGAGATTGTGATAATTTGTTTTCCATATTCAATGAAGTTTTTTGGTAGAAATTTTGATTACTGAGTAGCAGTGCATTAGCTAAGATCTAAATGGTAGGTAGGAATAGGGAGGAAGACTTAGCTAAACTTTGAAAAAAAACCCCCTAGTCTTTCTACAGCCAGCAAGAGAATGAAGAAATTCTGCCACATTGTGGCTAAAGCTTGGCTGTGAAATTTGATTTTTGTTTTTTTAATAGAAGGGCCTCACTGAATTCTTTGACTTTCGTAGTTGTCCATCAGAACTTATTAGCCGTACACATCTAGTGTATGGTGTATTGCTTCTTTCCTTCTTGGAAACTGTTCCTCTTCAGAACTTGGTGCAGGCTTCTATGATAGAAAATACCCCAGAATGTCTCTATCTTATCTGTTCTCCTTTATGAAGTTAATTTTGGTGACTGTTTCTTACACTGAGAAATGGTGGTTAAAGAAGTCTTTGCCTAAGGTTTCCATTTTTGCGTGATCATCGACTTTTTATTTCAGGAGATAGTTTTTTGAAGGTGATTTAGAGATGGGGTACTAGTTAATGTTAAGTTGGTTTTCATACTTCTGTCTTTCCCTTTTTGAAGTGCAGCTCACTCTTATGATAAAGACTGTCAAAGCTTTATTTGTCCTGTTCCAGGGAGAATATAAGAAAAGGTAGTAGCTCCCAATCTGAAGATTATTGATAAGATGTAGGGCTGTGTCAGTGTGTGAATCCCAGGACATGCCATTGCAATGGTTAAGGACACAAAGAGTATGTACCCCATTCTTCAGTAACATGTGGATGTTGACAGTAGGACAAGGTATTTGAAAAAAGTTTGCTTTTCCACAACTGATGTAGCTTTGAAAGGGGAATGGGGCAACAGGAGAGGCAGATGGAAAACATTGTACATAGAGCAGATTTATATTGTTTCTATACAAAATTAATCACACTGACATGAATTGTGAATCCCTAGGAGAATAAATATTCCTAATTATTTAACAGCAGAGAATACTTCCTTCAAGTATTTTGAAGTAGATGCCACTGAAATCCAGCAAAGTTGTTAAGGTTTATTTGGTGCTCTTTTCATAACTTTGTAGCATGTCTTTTAATATCGGAAAGATGCAATTTTTTTTTTCTGTTTATTTTCTTGCTCATGCAATGTCTTGACCCATGCAGTCTGTGATGCTCTTCGAGTACATCTTGAACCATGTAAGACTTTAAGTTTCTCTTTGGTAATAATATATATGACCTTTCTTTATATCTTGAGGAAAATGGAAAAGTCGGCAGATAGAAGGCACTTGCAAAGACCTAAACCCAATTTAGTGAGATCATCTGGAAGGAGGGAGACAGCAGCACAAGACAAAATGGAGGTCAAAACTTCTTCTCCGACCCTTGTAAATGCAGGTGAAAAGGTCAGAAAGAGGAATGTTACTTAGTATGTTGTTCTTGATGCTGCATCTGTTTTGCTCCTTGTGAATACTGTGGGCCAGTCTTAGAAATAACGTTTTGGGAACTGCTACTGAGATACCTGCGCGCTTGTCAAAGAGTAATATTCCTTGCCTCAATTCCAGTGCTCTGAAGAAGACAGTAGAAGAAACAGAAATGAAGCCACAGAAGTAGAGAACAGGGATTTGGATACTGCGTCTCAGTAAGTAGTGAGATCACTTTTCCAGGCTCCTGGTATTAACTGACTATAATTGTTAATTTATTCCATATAGTTCTCTTAGAAAAAGATAGCAATAACTGTGAGGCTTTAATAAAAATTTTAAAATTGACTTTAGCATTTTTTTGGGTGATATCAGGTGGTACTGAGGTAGAAGGTATGTATTTCTCTTCTGGGATGTTGATGAAAGCATCGCTTTATGAAGTACCAACAATGCTTGTAATTTGAGAGGGTAAGAGGGATAACTATGGCTTTGCTTTCCTCCCAGCCTCAGTTATCAGGTAATGGTTCTGCTTCTGATGCTTGTGGAAGCAGGTATATGGTATGCAGTCTAGTTAGGTTTCTCCCCTGTGTGACAAATTAATCTCTTTTTAATATGTAGATAAATTGAGTTTTCACACATTGTTAGACTAAACAAAGCTTGTTTCTTGCGTGAAGCAACTTTTGTAAGTTTGGGCAAATCTTTCTGAAGACAACACAATTCCAGTAAAGAAATCTGTGCAAGATGTTGTATGGTTAGATAGGCTTGAATATTACGGAGTAAATGTTACTGTTGTGGATCTTTTGTGCAGAGAACCTGAAAAAACTGCAGTTGCAAAGACAATAGTTAGAGGATATCGACAGAGATTTAAACCTAATGTTACAAGAGCATCTGGAAGGAAAGAAGAGCCTGAAGAAGATTCAGGAAATGATAAAATATCCCATTTACAGCCTAAGGGGGAAACGGAGAAGGTATTTAATAAAGTAACATAACTAAAGATAATGTGTTAGCTAAAAAGCTGCTGGATGCAACAATAATGTTATGGGTTTTTTTCCTTACTTTTTTGCTCCTCAGTATGAGCAGGAATTAGCCACTTACTTAACGTGCTTTCAGTGGCAGTGTGGTATTGCGTAGTATCCTCAGCTATGGTGAGAGGTTGTTACACAAACAGTAGATACCAATAGTCTTCCATGTCCTACAGCAAATACAACGTCAGGTGTTTGATCTAGTTTTTACTGCACTGACTGTGAAATGTGCCCTGTAATTGTTTGTGTGTCATAAGCGATCTATTTTGTCTCCTCTTATGAACATTTGCTTATCAGTTAGGTGATGTGGTACTTTATGACTGTAAGAGAGTTCATGTCATGATATTACCTTTTCTGTTCAGAATAATGACCAAGGTGACAGATCTGATGTTACCAGTGAAGATGCTGCAGAAAAAGATGACAAAGTCCTGGAGACAATGTCTCAGTAAGTATGAGAAAAATAAGAAGATACACGCTGTTGTCCTGCAATTTACCAGTCCAGTCATTTCTGGTAGTATTTTGTAGTGTGGTAATTATAGAAGTTTTTGAAGAAACTGCTGCAGTGAGAAAGGAATTGAGGGCAAAATAGGAATATTTATTAATTTATGAAACATACGTTAAGCATTTTCATTTTTAAAGTGGTGCTTTCAAATTATAGGTCAGTCATGGCAAATGCAAAAAAAGCTGAAAACTTAGTCCCTTGGAAACTAAAACAAGTCTTAGCTACTCACTTTTAATACTAAAATGCATCCATTTCAGTGATTAAGTTTTTAAACAATAGGTGTAAGTGTTCTTAAAGTGTGGTTAAGTGTTAGGTGTCAAATAAGAGGAAGAAAAAAATCCAGTATGTGGGCAATTTAATGCACATGTTTATTAAGTGTTGCATTTTTCTTCAGTGAAATGGCAGCTGTAGTGTAAAAGGAATAATATGTTTTACAGAAGAGATTGTAAAAAATAAGAACTAAAAAAAGCTGACTTCCCCCCAAATACCTCCCCCACAAAAAATCCCCAAAACAGCCTAAACCAAGAACAGAAATAAAAAATGCAAAACCTCAAACCTTTCTTTTAAAGGGAGATAGTTGAAGAGGATGAATGGAGAGAAACCAGGTGTCATAATATGCCAGAAAAATATTTTTGGTTATTTCTTTCATTAACCTGCTCTGTAACTTGATGCTCAGTGTAAAAAGGTGTAGAAGAATCTGACAGTTCTAGTAATGCACTACTGATACTTTTAAATGAGTAAGATAAAAAACTTACTTATGTATTTTCTGAATACACTAAAGAAAAACTGAATATTTGCATATTTTTTTAACACTTTAATAAATTAGGTCCATCTGCCTCTAGACAGATAGGAATACAAGGAGGTCCATTATGGATCAGAAAATGGTCTCTCTAGTGTGGTATCCTGTCACCAGTGGGAAGAGGAAAATAAGAGGGCATACATAAGTTTAAACTCTCAATCCCCAGTAGATGCACTTCCAATTTTATTCTTTTGAGAAGCTAGTAATACATTTTAGGTAAGTGTATGTTCATAACTGCTTAAAAGAAAGGGGAAAAAAAACACTTCTCCAAGTCTCCTCCCACTTTCAGATGTAGTATATACCTCACAGATCATATATGTTTTTCCAGGTCTAATGAAACAGCTGGTTTAAAAGAAGATGGCAAACAGATTGTGTTGAATCAAACAGCTCTAAAGAGAGGTAGAATACAGAGACCAAAACCAAATCTAGGAAGATCTGTTGCAAGGCAAAAAGAACTGATAGATGAAAAAGAGAAGACAATTCCTGAAGAGGAGACAACTGAAGGTGGAGAAGCAGAAAAAGATGTCATACACCATCGAGGTGAAAACAATGATCCCTGCCTCAAAAGTGTAAGTTTCTGGAGCAGTTGCTTATGCACACTGTTTTATTGGGTCTTTAGTAGATGCCTTGGTAACAGAGATCTAGGTACAAACCACGTAATTTGTAGGGGTAGGCTTTGCATTCTTTATTTATTATTTCAGAATAAACTAAATTGTCATAAAATTTCCTGATTTTTGCACTTGGGTTCTGTTTTCTGTGGTGTCAGGTTTAACCCCAGTCAGCAACCAACTACCAACTTGCTTGCTTGCTGCCCCACCAGCAGCACTGGAGACAGAACTGGAAGGGTAAAAGCTGGAAAACAGGGGCTGAGACAAACCCCTGAGTGCTGGATGTAAGGCTTAATAGGGAAAGCAGAAGCTACACTCACATGCAGAGCATAACCAGAAACTCACTACTTCCAGTGAACAGGCAGGTGTCCAGCCATTTCCAGGAAAGCTGGGCTTCATCACACATAGTGGTTACTTGGGAAGACAAAAGCCATTCCCCCTACTTTGTATACGGAGCTGCATGTCAGCAGGACTTGGAATATCCCTTTGGTCAGTTGGGGTCACTTGTCCTGTGTCCTGTCCAATCCTTCCATGCCCCACCAACTGCCTCTCTGGCCTGGCAATATGAAAAGCAGAAAAGGCAGGGCTCTGTGTAAGCCCTGCACAGCAATAATTAAAACATCTCTGTGTTATCAACCCTGTATGCAGCACAAACGCAAAACACAGCCCTATACTTGACACTGTGGAAAAAGCTAACTCTACCATAGTCAAAACCAGCATATGTGGAAATAGTATATATCTCACTTCGTCGTATTGTGATACCAGATCTGAAAAGAGAAATGCAAAGAAAAAATGTCTCGGAAGATGAACCACTTAAAAAAGAAAGTATAAAGAAAAATAACTTCTTAGTTTTATAGTAGATACTGCTATTAGTTGGATGCACAAGAAGCAAGAGAAATCTTAATGTTTCTGTAGAAAATACTAAAACTTTCTCATTTTCCTCCTGCTCTCCTAAAAGAGAGATTGAGCAAATATTTTGTCTTAACAGAGTGGAACTTTTATTCATTTTAGGATTTAGCAGTTCATGAAGGCACTCAGCCACCCAGTGTGACATTAGAAGATGTTGCTACAGATTCTGAGATGAACTCAGTAAGACAATGTTTCCAAGAGAAGTCCTCAGAAGCAGAAAGCTATGAAAGTGAAAAGGGTTTGTCAGCTGTCTCGAAGCAGATATCAGATTCCAATACAAGGTAAGATTATTTCATTTTAATGGAGAGTAGAGAGGGTTCAAAGCTATCAGTATCTTTAGGTATTATACCATTGTACGTTCAACTCCAGAATTACAAACAAGTTTTGTATATATGAAGACATATTTAATCAAGACAATACCAGACTTTAACTAACAAAACCCCAAGAGCTTGAAAGCATTACATTTACTTGCTGTTGGCTGCTAATTTGATCTTTAGACTATTGGCCGCATTTTCAAAAAAATGCATTTTTCTAATGCTCAGTCTCTTTGATTGTCTTCTCCATGTTGTTCTCCACAGTGCATCCCAGTCTGCTTATATAAATCCTTGAGTACAGGGTCTGGTTTCCAATTAAAGTGTCTCTTAAAAAAAAAAGTAGTCAACCATAGGTATTCTGTAAGTGTGATGGGTAGCTTTAAACACGATTAGACAAAGGTATGTGTAAAATGTATGTATCATGTTAAAATGTATCAACTTATCTTCCAGGTCTCAACGGAAGTGGCAGTTAACTTACCTTTGCTTACCTATTTATAAGATACAGAGGCCTTTGGTGATGATCACTGTGTTTTTATTGGATCTTTCTTCATGTCACTAACATTGCTGCTGCTCTGAGAGCCATATATAAGTGTTCCATGTCGTCCCATGCCTTTGATTCTTCTTTTGTTTGTTTTTGTAGGGAATCTCATCCTCAGAAGGAACAGGAGAAAACTGTTGTAGCATCAGCTCAGCTACTGAGGACTCGATTCCAGAGACCAAAGCCAAATTTAAGAACAGCAACCGGTAGAAAGGAAGTTATGGATATAAATAGCAAAGGTGCATCACAGAAAGATACCAACAAGGAAGAAAGTTTGACACAGTGTGATAGTGAATGTAGCGTCCCTCCTGACACAGATGTAAGGCTTTTGCTTTTTTCCTTAGTTATATTTGAGCTTTTGGTTTTGTGAAATGAAATACCAATGATTTCAAAAAATACAAAGTTAACTTTTTGAAGCTTTATTTTCAAGAGCTGAAATTTTCTACATTAAACCTTGTATACTTTCCACTTGGTCATATGTGAGGAGAAAAAGATGAGTGTATCTTTTGTTACATGTTCAGATGTCGTTCTGATCCAAGGTAGCATTATAGAGTTGACAGGAAAGAAAGAAAAAGTATTAATAGAAGATGGCACAGAAGAAATATAGATTTCAAGCTATTTTGTCTTAAATAAAAAATTTTGTATTTGTCCTGGAAAGACTAGGAAGTCATTAGTGAGCAGTTATGGAGGAGTTTTGTAGGAGAGTGCAAAAAACTCTCTTGAGTTTTTGAGAGAGTGGCAAGTACCAAACTTCATAGACATCATGAAGTGTCCTTTTGGTTTATTACTACAACTTTTTCTAGTTCTTGTGTTTACATTTTTCAGAAAGCAGGAAAATGTGAAGTCTTAAACCCACTAGAATCCTTGGGAAAGGAAAAGTCACTTTGCCCTCAGGAGGTTTCTGGGAAGCCAGGTTGTAAGTCTCCAAAAACATTTTCAAGATCAGAGGATGGTGAACTGGATTTCTGTCTACCTGAAGTAAACCAAGATGACATCTCCACTACTGTTGCAGAGTAAGGGCTTAGCTACTTTTGATTCTTGATTGTAACAATGAAAGTATTTTAAAAGGAAATCATTGTGCCAAAGGATTGCCATTTGGCAAACACAGTCTAATGAAAATAATGCAGAAAATTTCCATTCTCATAGTTTAACACTAGTGATACTAAAATTTCAGTAGCTTCTATGCTTAGCATGAAATTAATGAGCATTCACTTTATAACTGTTTCATAATCTGAAAGACTAAATTAGTTTCATGTAAGCAGGGAAATACTAGTTTGCTTATCAGAGAAACCATGTGAAAATTGCTTTGGTTTTATATCAACAGGTAGTCAATAAGTTAATACTTCCAGTGAGTTAGTTAATTCTGTTGTGGAAGTATTTAGAAAACTGGTACTTTGAAATTTTTGCTGGAACAGATTGTCGTTTGTAATTTAAACTCAGCTGAACTTTTAGTTTAGCAAGATTTCTCTTAAAAACTCAGTGTTTTTTGCATGTAATACTAATGGACCTGTGTTTGTATTTGTAATAAATTTGTATTAAGTTTTTGATTATTTTTTCTGTCTTAACTTTGCATTAATGACAAAAACAGCACTCAGGGAGAATGTCAACAAGCACATCTTCCACCTATCCAGCTGACACGGAGCAAGAGGTACAAGCCAAACTTGGTAAGAGCTGTTGGAAAGAAGGAGTCACAAATATCAAAAAATGAGAGGAAGAAAAAGCCTGAAGCAGAGCAAAAAGATGACTTTGACAATACTGTCGTGGTAAGCCTTAATAAAAGTAAGGCTTTGCCTTCAAAGTTGGTTTGAAGTGCATGTTCACTTTTATGAAGTTAAATGAAAACATTGAAGTTGCGTTGCCTGAAGCTGAGACAATATATTAGACAAAAGAAAATTCCCAAACCCTGGTAAGCTGAGGTATGAAATCAGTGAGGTCTACAACTTGAAGTATTATTTTCTTTACAAAGAATCTGCTTTTGATTGGATTGCATGATAGGAAAAAAATTATGCACGTTTAATACAAACTCTAGAATAAAAACGCATAAAAATGAGCTTTTTCGCTCATTTAATTTTTCCTGTATGAATAAATCAAGTCTGTGTTGAGAAATCTAGTAAAATGTCTCAAGTAAACCAGAGGGACAGCTACTTCTACGAAAAAAGAGGTTTTTAATTTCGTAAGCTTTAACTGGCTTCATCACTACAGTACCTGATACTCCTCTACTTCATATGAGTAACTGACACTGTATCCCCACAGACACTTTACTAGGGACTGTAAAAGGTGTGGAAATCCTTGAAAGCCATTTACAGTGTGATGTGTTTTCTGTAACCATTTTGTGGGTTGCACATGAGTCATGTCATGGATGTAGGGATATCTGTGTAGACTTGCCTGAGGTCTGGAATACAGCTAGACTTTGCAAGAGTGACTCATGTTTTGGAGTGGTTATAGCTGGTTTTCTTCTTGAGCCTATGTAAAGTACTTGTGTCCTGCATTCATCTCTCATCTCCCTTCAGTGCCGCAGTCTGCTCTACCCTAGCTGGGATAGTTCCTTGTGGTTCACCTTTGGCTGCTCTGGACCTGTGGCCTGTGACCCGTGTGCATGCATCTGCCCTGCCCTAGGCAAATCTGTAGAACCAGAGCAGGCCTGATGCTCCTCTTGACTAATGAAGCTGTCACAGGCCTGAAGTGGTGAACGATATGTTTGAATGGCTTCTTTGTGGAACCAATGTGGCAAAAACAGATGTAATGCTTATTAGGCCTTCTGGATATTGAGGCTATGTTGTTGTGGCTTGGGTGTGTCCATGTTGCCCTCTGCAGTGTCCAGTTTTCAAGGTTTTCCATTTGCTGAAGTATCTTGTTTCCACAGTGCTTCATGTATCAGGGAGTTGATAGAATACTAAATAGACAAGTGTTTCCCATAATGCTTGCGTGCACATAGTATTTAAGAGCTTAACTCTAGGTATCCCAGGATTATGAAGACTTCTGTTCCTTTTTGCACCTAAATTGAACTATGATAACGTGATTCTTACCTTTATTCCAATTGAGAAAACAGCATAGTTTCTATTTTGTTATATAAAATATATGTCTGTTTTAGAAGCTTACATACTTGTCTTTTTCTTCATGCTTCTTTTACTGTAAATTAAAGGGTGAAAATGAAGCTATATTGTGTCAAGCAGATGTTTTGAGCAAAGAGGAACAGGAACAGCAAGAGGTGCCTCAGGTGCCCTCTATTTCTGAAAACTTACTGTATGAACAAAGCAGGTGAGGTTTGAGTTTAGCAAAACTGCATTTGAAAACCTTTTGTCTGTGCATAATAAGACACCTTGGCAAATGTCAATTCTTCTGTTCCTTGTCTTTTGTCTTTATATAGTATTTCATTTTCAGTTCCTACAAGCAGCTTCTTCCAGTGTTTTCAGAGCACATTCTTTTTAGCTGCACTTCTTGTCATGGTTTATCTGATACATACTTGATCTGTATGAGCTCATAGCTCTTCTTGACAAAGGTTTTTTATTACTGGGTCTATTTTGCTTAAGTAGCAATCACACATGTAAGATATGTAATATACAAATTTTGCAAAATGTCAGAAACTTGACTTTCATTGATCCTTCCATGTGCTCTTCTATTTTACTGCTGCTGTTGTAAAAATAAGATCTTAAGTGTGTGTTAGACTGCCTATACTTTGATGTCAGTATGTTAGCAACATGACTTGTTTTTTAGGTTAAAAATGCTTGACAAGGCATTTTGTTATTTCTGCTCTGAAGTTAACCATAAATGAGAAACATATTCGAAAATATAATTTTATTGATTTTAAACAAAGCAGTCTGTTAGTCTCTTGTCTAGGTGTTTCAAAACTTAAGTGCAGAAGTGCTGTTTTTCCCTCTCAGCCAAAGTCAAGTGTGGTTTTTTTCTGGTTTTATTTGTTTGCTTTAAATTCACCAGTACTGAAAAATGTACCTCCCAAGAAGGCAAGCTGAGTGCTCTGAAACCAGGACAATTCATAAGGACTGAGTCTCCAAGAACTAGACCAAACCTAGAAAGAACACGCAGCGAAAAAGGATCTCCAGTAGTACAAAATCTTGCTGCCCCAGATGAAGAAGAGATGAATCACAGAGAGAATCTGCCTGTGGCAGAAGAATCTGGAAACCCTCTCTCCTCAAAAGTGAGATTCTCTTCATATATTTCTGACTACACTTTCTGATGCTTAGTTCCACTAAGTAAGCTGTTGTAAATGTATTAATTTCTTTCAGCTTAGTAAGAATTCTTGTTCACTATTTGCATGCTATTACAGGATTTTCCAAAATTCTGTTAGTGACACATTGGTAAGATATCTAAAGACTTCTCTTGAACTTTGTCATTTCAGTTATATTCATGATACATGAATAGTTACCTGCATGCTGTATTTTTGTTGCTGGATTTCTCCTGAGCTCCTTGGTTGCTGCTCATGAAGGAGTGTATTGGTTACAATATCTGTTTTTATTAGCTAAATGCTTTCCTAGAGGAACAAAGAACAGTGATGGTACTTGGAAGTTTTTAAATGAAGTTTTGTCTCAGATTAACAATTTTATCATAATTTGCAGTACTTTATTTTACAGGTGATATATTTATGCTAGTATTGTTGTTGGTGTTTTTCTCAAATCAAAGGATGACGTGGAGGTACTGTTGCTTGTGGGAAATATGGCTGAGAATGACAATCTAGACATAAATTCGAGAAGCGTGATGTCAGAAATGCTTTGTTCTAAAAAATCACCAAATTGCAACAGAGAACAAGAAGAGTGTCTACCTACAGATGCTGTAGAAAGCATTCAGGATAACACAGAAAGGTAAAGTTACCTTGACAAAGTAAAAAATCTCTCCTTTTGTGGTAGAGTTTATTTTCTTCTTCGTAGCTGGTACAGTGCTGCATTTTGGATTCAGTATGAGAATAGCATTGATAATACACTGACATTTTAGTTGTTATTGAGCAGTGCTTACCCTGAGTTGAGGACTTTTCAGTGTCTCATGGTTTGACTGTGAGCAGATGCACAAGCAGCTGAGAGGGAGCATCACCAGGACAGCTGATCTGAAATAGCTGAAGGGATATTCCATACCATGGACATCATGCTCAGTATATAAACTGGAGGGAACTGGTCAGGGTCTGCTGAACCCTGCTTGAGGAGAGGCTGGGCATCAGTCAGCAGTTGTGCATCACTTGTTTCCCTTGTGTTTTGTTCCCCTCTGTCTGCCTCTCCTTTTAATTATTTTATATTTTACTTTGCTTTGATTAGTAAACTGTTCTTACTGAAACCCACAAGGTTTACATTTTCTTTCCAATTCTCCTCCTCCCTGGGGCTTGGGGACTGACTGACTGCATGACAGTTACTTGTCATCTGGGGTTAAGCTGTGACAGTACTTTAAAAACTTCGTGCATTTGTCCAGTTGTTTTCATACAGCACTTGTACTAGTTGTTATCTACTATGTGCTGTGAAAGTCACTAGGTGGCATTCATAAGTAATATAAGAGTTTTTAACAGGATTAGGGAATTTTTTTTCAAGGCTGCTTTCCTTTTTAGAATATACTTTATGGGTAAGAGTAGAAGCAAGTAATCGGGGTTCAGCCGTCTGAATTTCTCACTAATAAATTCTTGGGGTACAGTGTGCCATGAATGTGGACCGCAGACTGAGCAGTGCCATTTGTACTCCCTTATAATTGAGAAGTGGCAAGTAGACTGCAAGTGCATTTTATGTTTCTGTAAGATATATTCTAAGTCTCTTTAATTTTTCTTTCCAGTAGGAGAACTTCCTGTAATGATGCTTATAATATATGTGCAATATGAGGCAGATAGTGCCATTGACATGCGACAGCTCTGGGTTGTGTTATAAGCTACCTTTTTCTCAGTCTTAACTTACACAGAGCAGCCTCAAAGCAATTTATTTTTGCTGTTTTCTAAAATTAACTTCTGGTTTGCATCTGTCTCTGAAACTCTAAAACTCTCTAAAATCTCTTCCATAAATCACGTTGAAATCATGTCCCAGAGCCTTTGTGCTAACAAGACAAGGGCCTTACTTGACAGTCTTCTTGTCTTCTATGGTGGTGGATTTTCACAGACTCACAGAATGGTAGAGGGTGGAAGGGTCTGCCAGAAGTATTCTGGTCCAACTCCCCAGTCAGACCACCTGGAGCTGTTTGCCCAGTACTGTGTCCAGACAGCTTTTGAATCTTGCCAAGGATGGA
>WEKY01004514.1:0-10556 GCA_013390045.1 Picathartes gymnocephalus | reverse complement strand
TTTTTTTTTTTTTTGGCAGATCTCTGTTAGTTTCTTAAATGTGCCTTTCTACGATGAAAAGAAATTAAACAGCAAGAAGCATAAAGTGAGTTGTATCAGCAGTTTGTGAGAAAACAGCATGGAAAGTTACTTGAGAATCAATATTACAGAAGCAGTTTCAGTTATTCAGCTGCTTATCAGGAAGCAACAAAAATTTGACTTGCATTGCCTAATGCTATTTTGGGCTCATGTCTGTGTGACAGCAAAAACCCTTTAAAAAGCAAGTTTAGTGCCCATCTAATTTAGAGTGATTTTTTTTTTTTTCATAGTCTTAGTCAAACAACATGAATTAAACCAAATGGCTGAAGCAGGGTTCACTTTTGTTTTAAAAAAAATCTTCATGCAAATGATGATATAAAGCCAAATGTTTCACAGCTAGAAATTTAGGGCCGTGTATCATTTTATTGGCATAGTAAAAGTCTACAGCCATATTAACATCTCTGTGTATAGTGTCAATTTGCCTTTTAATGTCCATCCTCCTCTACAGAGAACCATGAAAATCAGTCTTTTGCTGGCTTTTGAACAATCACTAACTTCCTTTGGCTCAAAAACTTTGATATACTTCCTTTCTCCCCCACATGTGGGGCCAGCGGAAAATGTTCAGCAGAAGTTGAAGAGTCTAGCACATGAAGGGTTATGGAGACTATTTTCTCATCTCAGTGTTCACTTCTGTGCCTTCACACTTTATTTGTGTGCCATTACTAAGACACAAGAAGAGTCAAAAGATGGTCTAGTAAAACTGAACAGCGTTATAACAACTGTCTCAAATGCCTGCAGCACAAAGAATAGAAGAGCTCACACTGCTCAAGTGCTTTGGAACTTGGCTCTTCATACCCATAGCCAATGCATTCTTCTTTTGCTGTGCAGTGGGAAGGGTGAGGACACCACGGAGTGCCCTAGACCCCCAAGGTCCACTCCTCGCAGCACAAGTACTCACCAAAAGCCAATTGATACTCCTTTCCCCTTCATCTGCCAAGAGAGATTTCTGCTAGACCTCTGGTAAAGCCCCGTCTTTCCACTCCCAGTCCAAGTGTATGCATGAAAGAGGTTTCACCTGAGCCCAAGTGGCAGCATGTATGGCGCAGCTTTTGAACCCAGCCTTTCAGGAAAGCCGTCAGAGCTACTGGGGAATATCCTAGCCCCCTAACCACTCCCAACAGTAACTGAGCCCCTTGTGGAGCAGACAAGCCACGGGTAAATGAGACTTCGATAGCAATGATCCTAAGAGGAATGGTATTGGAAGAGACCGACAGCACAGGCAATAATGTGATATTCTACTGTGCAGAAGACACTCTACTACAGTTCCTGTGTGATCAACTAAAAAGGTCAGAAAATGTAATGCTAAAATTATACTGTAATTTTCAGTTGCTATTAGTAAAATTATTGCTTTAGGAAAGTACCTAAGAAACAACCATTTAAAGAAATGATAAAAAATGATGGCTTTCCAAAGCTGGAATCACTCTGCTCCATCTGTCCTGGGGTGAATTAAAACAGGACACATTTCACATTCCAAGTTTGAAGTATTAACAGCCTGGAAAGCACCATATGGATTTTGGCATTCCCTAGTTAAAAAAAAAAAAACAAAACAAAAATTAAAATATCGACTATGTTAAAAAGACAGACTGAAGACTTTTTTTTCTTATTGTGAAAATGTAGGTCTACATAACTGAAAATGTTTAAAAATAACACAAGTTGTCACATGCCACAGTTACTCTGAAACAATCTTCCAAAATGCCTCAAATTTTTCTGTTGCCTTTTATTAAATTTCTGCAAGTACCAGAGTATTTTAACAGAAAAAGGCAGTTGCAAAGTAAAATCTACTTGGTTTTGGTGTTTGGTGTGTAAGTAATCTTGTCAATAAAAGATAATTAAATACATTTGTCCTTAGAATTCCACTTTTGTTGAGTTTCAAAATAAGAAATGCAACAATATGATAAAGACTAAATACTAAGAGCTGAAACTCTGAAGAACAGAATCAAAACTTAAAATTATAATTAAGGCAGTGTAATAAAAAAGAAGCAACAATTTACATTTGTGAATTAAATACTCTTCTCTAAGTATCAAGAAAAATGCAAAACTTATTCCAGGCACCAATATTCAAATGGATACTTCTACTTTTTACTTTTTTTTCCCCAATAATAAAAAAAAAGCGCCTAAAGCTAGTAGCACACACAATTTTTGTTCCTTAAAACAGTGAAATACAGTACACATGATTTGAAGCAATTCCCGTAATAAATTGTAAAAGATGCTATTATATGCTACAATTAGAGTAAAGAATAGAATGGGCACTTTGCTTCATTATCATTGTTTATTATTTATGGCGAAAGAAAATGAAATTTGGAAGAAAACCGGGATCAGACATGCTGAACATGACAAATATACATAACAAAGAGTGCAAATAGGAGCAAAATCTTCATTCTACAAGCAGTAACAACATTCATGATGAAAATGGTAAACTCTGGTGTCATTTGCATGTTTTTATTTTGGCATTCTGCAGTAAATGACACTTCTTCAGACATAAACTGCCTTTTAAAAATAAAACAGAGGAGAATTTTAAATGCAAATTTTTTACATCTCAGCACAAAAACATCCTTCATTAGAGATGGTACTGGCATCAGAAATGATAATTATACCATCGCTTGTTTCTGCAGCTTAAGGAGTTCAGAATTTCTTGGAGGTGCTTAGCACTTCACAGTGTTGATGTCAGGCTACCTAACTTCTCATAAAAGGAGATTAAGCACTAGGCACAGTGTCTCATTTTAAGTATTATCACAGAATTCCAGAGAATGGTTTGGGTTGGAAAAGACCTTAAACATCATTTAGTTCCAAACCCCTGCCGTGGGCAGGGACACCTTCCACATGATTAGGTTGCTCAGAGCCCCATCCAACATGGCCTTGAACACTGCCAGGGATGGGGCATTCACAGCTTCTCTGGGCAACCTGTGGCAGTGCCTCATCACCCTGGGAGTGAAGAATTTCTTCCTGGTATCTAACCTAAACCTACCTTGTGTCAGTTAAAGTGATTTCCCCTTGAATCCGTACAGGCCCTTGTGAAATCCCTCTCTGGCTGTCTTGTAAGGCCCCGTCAGGTACTGAAAGGACGCTCTAAGGTCTCCCTGCAGCCTTATCTTCTCCAGGCTGAATAACCCCAGCTCACTCAGCCTGTCTGCAGGGAAGACTTTAACAGGTATTAATATGAAACAACTTATAAATATAAAATAAAAAATATAGACTGACTCATTCATTCCCGTCCATTACAGATGGAATTACTGGCATCCTGATACCTTTCCAACAGTTTGTGGTCTCTACTTGTAGCTTTCCTTACCCTGAGATAGCTCATCTCCACACCAAAATGAATACCACAAAAGTTGCTATTACTCATTTTGCTTCCAAACAATTCTTCTAATCTAGAGGAAGCATGTTAAAATATAGTTTTGAGATTGAAATATGGTATATGCTGCCTATGAAAGCTAACTAGACTGGAAAAAATGAGCTGAACATAAGTGAGGGGGAAGAAACAAAGCTAAAGCTAAAGACTGGTTTTTTTTCCTTCTTAGAATGAAATTAAAAAACGTTTAGAGCTAGACATTAAAATGGCAGTATAACACAAAAAAGATCTCATTTGTCGAATTCAAACTTGCAAAGCCCATTTCTAATATAAACCACCTGTATTACTATGTCTCAAAAAGGGTGAACTTTTATCTGATAATGTAAGATGATACATTATTTTTTCATCCTGTTCTTTTTTTTTTCCAAGAAAAAAAAAGGACTGGAGATAAGACAACCACTAGCTCTTGTAAATAACCTGTTCATAGTTGCCTAAATTGACCACTTTGTTCACACACGTATCTTTTGTTTGGAAGTGACAAAGAAAAATTGGATTCTTTTCCTCATAATGGCTGCGGAGTCAACCTTTTTTAAGCAATAAATATCAGAGATATTAAGAAATTAAGAAAAATGCTTAAATTAATTTACAGTTGGAGCTATGCATGCAATGCGTGGAACTTCATATAACGTTGTCATAAAGATGCAAAAGACAAAGACAGGAAATACTATTTAGTAGGAATAGTGGCTTCTACCTGCATTACTACAGCTCCTACCTCCTAGTTTTATTCATTTTAGACATATAAAAACCAAAGTGTTACACACCCAAATAAAGGAAACACAGTTAGCCAAAGAATTACAGGCAACAAGCCACTGAAATTACTACCCCATGAAAGCCTTTAATCCATGCAAGGTACCATCGACATATGTACTAAAACTACTTCAGGTATATTACAAAAAGTTCTTTTAAGAAGCTAAGAACACATCAAATGTGAAAACTAAAAAGACTGCCAGGTTTTAAATGTGGCCACTGTCACCATGAAGACAGAATCAATTCCTTCCACCAAAATACAACTTCAATGAAATGAAATCCAGGTTTCACTTACATGCTGTAGAACAGAAATTGGAGTTGGTCTGACAATTTTTTTAAACTATTATTCTGCTTTCATACACGTGACTGAATACAGCCTCAATGACAACATCTCTACAGATCTCTGAGGTTCAACTGTCCAGGCTGTGGCAATTGTTTCAGCTTTTTCTTAAATACAGGCTGAAGAACTCTTCCCTTGTGACCTGCCAATCGAAACTGCAGCTCTTCAGATTATCATTTGTACCAAAAGATTTCCCGAAGTGAAGGAAATTTGGTGTAAAGAGGGAAATCTTTCTTCAAATGCAGATGTTCTTTATATTCTTCTTTCTCAGAATAACAGATGCAGAAGCAAAATGGCATAAATTATGATTGACCTCAGCAGGAATAATTTATGCTCCTGAGCCACTTTATGTGTGTAGCCAGGAGAGAGCTGTCTGACTGTATGAATTTTTACACATCTTTCAGCTAATTTACAGATCCAGTATAAAACTCAAGGATGTCATAAATATTTGTGGTATCCTCTAAAGAACTTCGGGTTCATAAACCAATTAATCTATTACAATGATCCACAAAATTTTCCCCTTCATCTCCAACAGAAACAATATGCATTTTACTGAAGAACTACATAGGAGAGGGCAGATCAAGGAGTTTTTTCATGGTATGAAATGTGTGTCTCTTTGCAGCAGGAGGAAAGGCAAGTGACGACCTTTTCTAAGACACACCAAAGAATTTGTAACTACTACAGTCAAATACTGGAAACCAGAGTGGGTTTTCAACTTCCGACCTTCCAGAAACTCATTTATTTTTAACCATCACTAACATGTCCTTCTAAACAATTACCAATGTGTCGTTTTATGAACGATAGGGGACATCTTGAAAAATAGGGTCAGACCTCACATGGCTTAATTAGCTAAACTCCATTAATTTTCATTTGAAGAGGCTGGTCTGCAGTACTAGAAAATTTGGACACTTACTTCAAAACACAGCATGATGATAAACAACCATTTTTGATACAGGTATGCTGCCACAAAAAAACTTGCCCACAGATGGCAAATTGCATTTACTGCCATCTCCTTGCAGAGAGTCCCATAATCTGCCAATTACAGGAATATTCTCGAAAGGAGCCAAACTTGGCACTAAATGATAACAAAAAGAATCTAAATGCCCACGGTGAATATACTCCATAGTTTTAGAGTCGCAGCCTCTCTCCCCTTTATATTTTAAAATTATTTATGCTCTATTTATTTTACTTAGGAACTTACAAAGAAAAACTGCAATGATAAGAATACAGCAAGTGATACATAACTAAAAAGAAAATAAACATATTTATTTTCTTTTGTAGTGTCGACAAGCATTATTTGTAATTCTGTCAGGTTAAAACATTTCAGAAAAAAAGTATTTTAAACTCCTCCATTAAAACCACTGAAAAAATTCCTAGAAACAGCTTAAATTTTGTTGAGTCTGCTGTTGGCAATGTTCCTTCAAAACACGGAAATCAGCATTATTTCCCTCAATTTTACCAATTCAGTTTCAGCAGTTTCACAGACATTTCCTTACTCCTTCTCTGCCTGCACTGTGGAGCAGAATTCATCAATGTTGCAGAAAAAGGAAACAGTTAATTTCAAACAGAATTTTATCAGATGAGACAAGTGGGAAAGTATCATACAAACAACACCTCTATCACCACACTAGATTAGTGGGGTAATGGAATGACAATCTACATTCATTCGGTAGTCACAGTATAATTACCCAGCACACTCGAAAGATCCCACAAAGGGCCACACAACCAAAGCCAAAGTTATTATAAGAAATAGCAGCATGTGACTGTGGGAATGTAAGGTGAAACAAGTTAATAACTTCCTATTATCTACTGGTAAAGCTGCTACCTCCATATGTGAAAATAAATGACACGAGAGAAAAGCTAAATTAAACAACCAGTAATTTATGTGAGGTAGAAATGGAGTGCAGATGGTGATCCTAAGTTGCACATATCACAGCACCAGCAAAAAACACCTCCTTCTATTGGGAAAACACTCATTTCAATGGCTTCTTTAGTGAAAAGCATGCTAAGGTAGAAAGCACTTAAAAGCATTACAGAAACATTAGGGTAACTACTTTTACACATTAGCAGAAAAAGAAATCTGAGCTGACAAGCCTCTCTATTCCACAGCCTGATAATAACAATCTGGGAGAACATTTAGATGGCCTGCACTCAAATCCCTCATCTGCCTCAGGGACTTTTGACCTGCATGTTTCTACTCCGCCTCATGATTAAACCACAAAACTACAGGGAGTTTTTCGTACCATGTTGAACGTTACACTCATTTTCTGACCAATTTAAACAGAAGAGCTCCAGCAAAACTGATGGAAATATCCTCAGAATACTAACTTAACTCAGGAGCTGTACTTGGTTCTAGGGCTTCATTTCCTCTATGCCAGAAAGACTGAAATTGAGGCTTCTGAAATACAGTCCACTTTTCAAGCCATTGACCTACTGGATAAAGCAGAAGTGTGTGATTCATCTGTTCCAAAATTTACTGTCACACCAGTTAGGTCCTTCTTTTCCAGCAGAAAAAATAGTGTTCAAGTGGAGAAATACTGTGAGAATCAAATCACTGAGAAACTAGTAGAAGAAATTCTGTCAAGTTAAAAGAGGTTTATGCGAGAGAGCTGGTGAAACCTGAAACTGCTCCTTCATGTGTTTCAGTAGCTTTTTGAAAGAACACTGTTAGCATCCTTCTAACATCTGGTTCCACAGGTAAAGAACTCAGGGCAATGCCTATCCTGTGAATCCAAAAGTAGCTGAAAAAAGGAGCCAGATGTCAAAATTAACTGACTGTGAGCATGCCTAGAGATATAAACTTGGGAACCATGAACTAGATAAAGATTTTGTGAATAGTGGAAGTGTCTGGAAGTTCATATTTACATTTTTAAAGCTATTCAGTTATTTACATTTCCCTACTCACTCTTTCAAGTGGATTTCTTTATATACTTTTTTTTTTTTTCCTGACTCCGGTATTGCAAAAAACATTATTTAGTTCTATGGATTTTTTAATTCAGTAGAAAAGTCATAGTTCTCTTCTGAATTCTGCAGGATTTTATAGAAAATTATGCATCCAAATGTAGGAGATGTTAAACATTCTTTAAAACCTGAAAAATATCAGTGGATTTGTAACAGACTTTGCAATGTTTTTACTAAATTATTTATCCAAAACTACACAAATACCTCCAGGCTTCTCAGTTCAAAGCCTGAAAAGACTGCAATGCATCTTATCTCCATTATCATGCAGGTCAGTTTACAGGCGTTTCAATGCTTTGGCACCAGGTTCAAAAAGTAACTTGTCTTAGAAGCAGCATGGCATGAGCATTATCACATATACCTATTCAACTAACAACCTTTCCAATGGGAAATTACTTTACATAAATGCATAATGAAATAGCTCCAGAGAATCAAAGAACCACAGCACATCCCGAGCTGGAAGGAACCAGAAAGGATCATTCAAGTCCAACTCCTGGCTGTGCACACACAAAGTCACACCACGTGTGTTGTCCAAACGCCTCCTTCAACACTGGCAGGTTTGGTGCCATGACCACTTCCCTGGGGAGCCTGTTCCAGTGCCCAAACACTCTCTGGGTGAAGAACCTTTTCCTAACATTCAACCTAAACCTCCCCTGACACAACTTCAGGCCATTCCCTTGGGCCCTGTTTCTGTCACCACAGAGAAGAGATCAGGGTCTGCCTCCCCTTCTTCCCACATGAGGAAGCTGTAACTACTGTGAGGTCTCTCCTCAGTCTCTCCTTCTCCAGGCTGAACAGACCAAGTAACCTCAGACGCTTCTTGTAAGGCTTCCCCTTCAAGGACCTGCACCACCTTCGTATCTCCCCTTTGGATGCTCTCTAATAGCTTAGTACCTTACATTGGGGCACCCAAACCTGCCCCCAGCACTCGAGGTGAGGCTGCCCAGTGCAGAGCAGAGCGGGACAATCCCCTCCCTTGCCCAGCTGGTGATGCTGGGCCTGATGCCCCACAGGACACAGTTCCCCTCCTCTTACCATGGGAATCCAGGTGTGGAAGCTACACAGGTAACAGTCACCAAAAGCAGTGCTCTGCAGTTATCCCAGTCACAGAATACAGACACACACGTACACCCACTGCGAACTCTTTAGGTGATGTGCCCTATCTTAATCCTGTACGCTTACGTCATGCCAGCACAGCTGGGTCCTAATCTCTGGTAAAGAGTTCTCTGTGTGACCTCCGACGGTACAAGGACAACAAAAATTGTACTCAGATCAAAAGAATTATAAATCACAATTTACAAGTGAGAGCAGCAGCAGAGATCTTGTATCTTCTTTCCAGGAGCACAGAAAGAGTCAGAAAGTCAAACCTTAAATTCAATAACTTATGTCCTATGCAAAAAAAAAAAAAAAACGCTTCCCTTTCACAATATTATATGACATTATAGATAGCAGCACTGAGAGACATGGTCTGTCAGCATATAAAGAATACTGGAAATCAGTGGCAAAAGTTAAGAAAAGCCAAACACATTTCCATTTAAACAATTACCAGGTATTTTTGTTCTCTGTAACACTTCAGAAGATGATATATGCAAAATAATTAACTGCCTCAAAGAGATCTGGATTAAGAACAAGACACAATCTTTGCCTTCTCCTTCCACTAATGGCTGGAACACTCCATGAGAATAACCAGACAAATTGAACATTTTTATCTCTGTCCAAAAATTATCACTGATTTAATGACATACACACAGTCCTTTCCAACAGCTTTCACTTCACCAAAAGGAAAAAAAAAATGTTATCTGCTAAAAATCAATAGAGCTCTATATTCTTTTCAAGAAAACAGCCCAGATTGCTACTGCATGAGTAGGTTCATGCTGTGTCTGCTATAACTTAGCTGCTTTTGTCAAGATTTACACACCTCTTCATGTGAACTTGATTCTTCCTTTATTAACTTGCCCTAATGCCAAGTAACTATGGAACAGTGTCTACAAATTAATCTAGCACTAAGACAACTGTGTTAAAACCCCATCACCTATAGTGTGGAAGTTTTCTGTGATACTGCTGGGAGCATCTGCCAGGAAAGCTGCTCTAGATTTTCCATTCCAAGCTGAATTTTATATGCCAAGCTTTCTGAACCTTGAAGCTGACATCTACCAAATGAGTTGTCAAGTTCCAAAAGAGATTTTCAAAGACATTCAGAAAATACTCTGCTTGTAAAAGAGTTGTTTTCAGCATCCAGAAAACCCTTAGCAACAACTAATTCATTCCATTGCAAATGTATTCCATCTCACTTTTGATTTAATTGCCAAGTACTTCTCCCTCTTATCTTATTCAGGCTTTTGGTACATTTAGACACCAAGTTCTTGTACTCAAAGATAAAAGTGTATATCTTCCCCAGTCACCTACTAATAACATGGCGCTTTAAAAATACTTCTACAATATTAATAGTCATAAATAACAAGTGATATCCTGATTTTAACTTCCACCATTGATTTCTGTGTTTTCCTGGACCCATGCAGACTATGAAGTTAATATTAATTTTATTCCCTATCTACTCTTCTGTTTCTATGTTCTTTGTCTCCTAGAAATAATAACAGAGAAATTAAACGTCCAGTAGCATCTCCTGTCAAATACACAGTACAACTCTATATACAATATCAGGACTCAAAAATGCAAGTTCTTTTTAAAGAACTTACCTGCCAAATAGTTTTAGGGAAATCACTTACTGGGTTTCTCTGTACCACAATGTTCACATAAAAAATAATGATCAGCTACTTAATAGTGTCTAGAGAACCCCAAACTGAGCTAATTTCTCTCACAGCTCTATGCAAGGTGGTGAGTCTACTAGGGTTGAGTGTGATCCACTTTTGCTACAGGGATTTTTCTACATAAGCATTGTCTCCTCTCAGGGCTTGAATAAGTACCTGTATACTGCCAATATTATTTACAGAGTAAAGAGGTGCTGCAGAGTGGCCTCAAATACCGAGAACTCTGCTTTAATATCACTCACTTTATAATATGGAAATACCATACAAAAAAAGAAATCAAATGCAAAGGAAAAATGTATATATTTTTTATATATAT
>WEKY01004501.1:2795-16239 GCA_013390045.1 Picathartes gymnocephalus | reverse complement strand
TCTCTGGACTCAGTCCAACAGGTTGATGTCCTCTCCATGTTGGGAAAACATTATAAATGTTATTAATTGCACACTGTTACTTAGCAGCATTGCTCCTAAAACAATCAATAATTCTAGAAAGTGTCAAGTGAAAAATAAGATAATTTCACAGGTAATTAAACTGCAAAACCCAAACCCTATTTTTTTACCTTTTTCTTTTCTTTTTTTTTTAACAAGAAGAGAAATTTGGCCCTCCTACTATCTCTTTGATTTACTAGGAACAAATTATAAGGCCAATATCTATTTCTTTGATTCTAATTGAAAAGGAAAGAAATCCATTCATACATTAGAAATGGACAAAGACATTCACCTTAGAAATAACATCAAGACCTGACAAGGCCTGTGCAGCTTATAACTGCCTGTAGCAGGTAGGGTCCAAGTTTCTCAAGCAGGCCAGAACAGGCAAGCTGGATGTGGTAAGAAAGATGGGAAACCTCTCTCAGTTAACAAAAAAAACCAACAACCCTACCAGTCCTTCCCAGGAAGCTGGACAAGTTCCCAGTGGCTCTAAGAGAAAAAGAAGTTAATGACTTGTTTTTGACAAGTATACACTTGGTTACCCTTCTAAAGCAAAAGAACATTACTCTGACCAGAATCCCAAGCTCATAACTTAGATATTCGCATCACTGACTGGAAGAAGGAACAAGTTCCCCCTCTCAGTTAAACTGCAGTTAAGGGAAATCTTGACACTGTAAAACTGAGTCCCAAAGGGAAAGAAAGTGTTGTTGTGAAAGGCCAAAGAGTCCTGATGTTCTAATCATTCAAGTCCACACATGTAGACGTCCTTAACAGATAGTCTCCTTAACAAATAAAAGGTTTCCAATGAGTCCTAAAGCACTGAACAGTAATCTGCCCATTTGAGAAGCCAAATCCCTAGCAGCAATTTTTCAAAACTTTCTTTAGACTCTTGACTTAGATGCAAGTGCTGCTTTGCACACAGTCTGCAACAGTGTGCTATCTTTGGCTGCTCACACATAATCAGATGAGACACACAGCACAAACTTTAGCCAAATGTATGTGCAAGAAGCTAAACACACATTTAAGATAGGAACATGAAGTTCATTTCTAACAAACTTGTTCCATTCATTTTGAAGTAGAAATCTTTCCCTTAACATACATTTTCTTACATACTTGTTGAAATAACAGAGCCAAGACTATTGTCACCTGGGAAATAATGCTTCTGAAGTCAAAAAGTAGCACCAAAAATCACTATTACAGATACCATTTACATATATATACACATATATTAAAAATTATATTTTAGATTTTGTATTTAGAAAAAATGTAATCAGATAAAAAATAGGTGAGACAGTTATTGTAGTTCTAAAAAAATCCCTTCTTAAAGGGACTGTACACTGTACACTGTAGCAGTTTTGCCAGGGCTGCTGCTGAGAGTGGAGCCATGCTGGAGAAGTTTGTGTAGAACTGTCTCCTGTGGGAGGGACCCCACGGCCTCACAGGGGAAGGATTTCTCTCCCTAAACAGTGGTAGAAAACCTCGGCTGATGAACTGACCAAACCCCCATGCCCTGTCTCCCTGCACTGTCGGTGGGAAAGAGAGAGGGGCTGGGGGAAAAAAAGGGATTTTAAGGTCTTATTTTACTTCTCATTATCTCCCCCTGACTCTGTTAATAATAAATTCACTTTGTACCTTTAAGCTGAGCCTGTTTTGCCCTTGAAATGTCTTCTCCCAGTCATTATTTCAACTCATGATCCCTGCTTTAATTCCTTTCCTCTGCCCAGCTGTGGCAAGGGAGCGTGAGTGACCAACTTTCCTGGGTGCCTGGCATTTGGCCAGTGTCAAACCATGACAAACCTACATTCTTCCAGTGATACAAAGAACAGTATCAGTGTGATATCTGCAGTATCTACATCAGACTTTGAATGTTAGCGTAATTTATCTTTGAGGGTACTTGTGCCATAGGAATGCAGGAACACGCAGCATCCACTTTCTTACCCCTATAATCTGCCTTGGTCTAGTGTATATTACAGTGTAGTACTGAGAGAACTACAATCTTTTTCTCTTCCTAGGTTTACAGTATACTCAAATATATATTCAGAACTCAAATATATATTCAGATGCAGTTGTAGAGACAAGGATCTGGTATGTGGATACTCTGAGCACTACTCCAGAAATAATCAAAGTTTTAAAAAGTTTTTCCTTCCTACCACCACAGGGAGAAGCCAAAAAGTGACAGAAGTTACAGTTGAAAGTCATTCTAGAGCAGATGACTAGCTTTTTACTCTGTAAATCATGCAGCAACACAGTAGGGTAGGCAACATGGAAAGAAAACTAATCCCTGTGTTTCAGAAGAAGGATAGTAACAGTCAAATTGGTACTGCAACTCAAGATCCAAATTGCAAATTTCAGTCAATTGCCTAAATAATGTTCTGAACACCCAAGCAGCAGCTGCTCTGTGAACTGGTAACCTCTTCCATCTTGTGTATTTTGCAGCTCTAAAAAAGACTAGTGGGGATATGTATAAACAAACCCTCTCAGGAGAAACTCTACTGCTCTTCAACAGCAAACCCAGTACTTCCCATAAAACTGAAGAATTTATGTAGTGAAAGGAAAAAGATAACATGAGCATAAGATCAAAACCACCACACAAACAGCAAGGTTTGTAACAAATCTTGATGCTTCTCAATATCTTCAATCCCATATTAACACCAAATAAACAATCTTGAAGAAAACCCGCATAAAAAGACAGTAGGTATTTATCACACTGTGACACCTTTCTATGTCTTTGTACTTAGAGGTCACAGTTTATTTGATTTGTCTGCACATTATTCAGAGAGAAGATTTTATAAAGTCTCTTCAGAGACCGGCACAGCTTTGTAATTTTATGATGATTAAAAATAAATTAAGCCACATTGAAAATGTTGACAAGAGTTGACAAATGTAATTTTTATATTCTAGGAGACCTTCCTTTACTACCACAAAAGGACCAATCATATTGACCTGAAACAAAAGGATACAGTCTTGATGTGCTTCAAAGAATAAAGAATTTGATGCACTCCCACATAATGTGGGATCAGCCTAAAGGATGACTATCAACCCAACTAATTTCACATAATTAAACTCTCTAAGCTGTATGCTCAGTGTCAGGGGACATGAAATATAAAATGCAGAGCTGTATCTCCTAAAACAAGGTAATATATTGAGCTGTCCAACAAAATGCACACCTAGCAGACAAGAAACATTTTGGAGGTTTTAATTTTTGCACTAGGCTTGCCAAAAAAGTGTTCTTTTCTAGAACAGGATCTGTTTTCAAGTTCTAGCTTTCTTCTAGGGATCAGCTTCTCTGTTCACAATCCAAGTAAAATATACCATGTTAACACCAGGGACTGAAGCTATCACTTGTAACAGAAGGGTTACAAGAATCTCCCAAGACCTAACTATGAAGATCGGGAGCCCACCACAAAACAGAATCATAGGTTCATTTCATTTGGGAATGACCTCTAAGATCATCAAGTGAAACCATTAACCCAGCACTGCCAAGTACACCATTAAACCATGTCCCTAAGTGCCACATCTATACATCTTTTAAATACCTCCAGAGAAGGTGACTCACCACTTTCCTGGGTAGCCTGTTCTAGTGCTTGGCAAGCACTTCTGTGAAGAACTTTTTTCTGATATAAACCACCTGCGCTGCAAGTTGAGGCCATTTCCTCTTCCCCTGTCATTTGTTACCTGACCACCACCTGGCTGCATCCTCCTTTCCGGCAGTTGTAGAAAACTGAAGGGTCTCCCCTGAGCCTCCTTTTCTCCAGGCTAAACAATCCCAGCTCCCTCAGCTGCTCCTCACAGGAGCTGTGCTCCAGACCCTTCATCAGCCTTCTTGCCCTTCTCTGGAAACTCTCCAGCCCCTCAATGTCCTTCTTACAGTGATGGGCTCAGAACACAGCACTTGAGGTATGGCTTCAGCAGTGCCTGGCACAGGGGCACAATCTCTGCCCTGGTCCTGCTGGCCACACTATTGCTGATCCTGGCCAGGATGCCATTGGCCTTCTTGGCCACCTGGGCACAGCTGGCTCATGTTCAGCCAGCAACCCCAGGTCCTTTTCCAGTGAGCATTTCCCAGCCACTCTGCCCCAAGGCTGCAGCGAAAGATGTGGTTGTTGTGACCCAAGGGCAGGACCCAGCACTTGGCCTTGTTAAATCTCATACCACTGACCTCAGTCCGTGATCCAGGCTGTCCACAACCCTCTGCCCTCCAGAAGATCAACTCACCCACCCAACTTGCTGTTGTTTGCAAATGGACAATCTGGTAGTAATACAACTAATTTCTTCAAACAATTAAGTCTCGTCCTCTCTCTAACACACACAGAGCACACGCTCTTTGAGAGTCAAAACATTTAGTCAAAACATTTAACTGCATTTTACAAAAAATCACAACTCATCTGTGGCTGATATCCTGCTCTCATACCATGGTAATTTATCCTATCTGCTTAAAATATCCTGTCTTGGGAAGTAAAGCAAGAAGGAAACAAAGAATGGTGTATTTTACATACAAACTTCAGTCTGATGTCTGAGATTCAAGTATTGGCAGTAACTTAACCCAATTTTGTAATAAGATTGTTAGTAACTAGAGGTGACAAGAACAACCAGGACTTAGAACTGTAGAGATGAAGAGGAGTTATTCATCAGTTGACCTGTCATGCCCCTAGGATACCTAACAACACCTTTAACTCACTTCTTTCCATCTTCCACATTCTGTATAACAATGAGGAAATCACAGAGCATGAACATATTTTGGAACTCTCCAGATTTTGTTTACTAATGTCATATGTACGCCCAACAATATCTATTCATTTAGAAACTTCCATAATCCCAAGATTTGTGACAGGCAGCACATTGCCTGCTATTGTAAAGAGAAAATAATTACAGTTTTGAAACCTCAAATTCCCATCAAGATTTTTTTACAGATTTGTTTGAAACCTCCTGTCCAAAAAACCCATGAAGTAACACACTCTTTTATAAAAATCAATTACAAAATACCTCCTAGTAACAAATGGATACACTTTCAAAAATCTTACAGTCAGCTTTCCAAGAGAAATACCTTGAGGGACTACAGCTTTTCATGTTCTATGTCACACAATGACTTTTCCATATTTAATTGATTTAGTTAACTGATTTATGGTTAAGTGCAAATAAAGTGACTTAAATAAATATAAGCACCTGTTTCATTATTTAAAAAAAACCAACAAAGCCAACTCTGTATTTTATGCAGCTCCATTTCTAACCTTCACACTTCACTTCCAACTGCTACTCAAAAAAATACTGACAGTGCTAACACTCAAAATAATTTGTGACACCAGTTTTCAGATCCCTTACTAAATATTCATAGTATACAACTGTGCTGTTTCATGGCAGACATTTCCAAAAAAGTCTGACAAGCTACACAACTGAATTTGGTTACTTGTGTTCTTCTTTTCTTAAAAGACTGGAAGTCAATCTACAATACTTCAATTACAGTTCAAGACAAAGATGAAGAAAATGCATTTCTAATTCAGATTGCTCTGCAAAGTATGTAATGATATGGATTTTTAAATCTTATTTTTGTTTGTTTGATGTAAGACAGCTGATAGATCACAATGATGATAAAACATCTTTAGTCTTGCTGATATAGGTAGCTTCACAAAAGGTCAGAGGCTGAGGAACATATTTTGTTCATGTCTAAGGAGGCAGAGGAAATATCATAGTTCCCCTTATTTCAGAAAAGAATTTTATATACAGATATAAACACAGTATTTGGTTTACAATATAAATTTGCTACATTCCATATTTTTAATGAAACTTTTACCACATTTCTGAGTCCTTCCAAATATTAGAAATTGGTCAAATGAAGAAAATATTTTAAAAACCTAGCAGTTACACTATTAACCATGTGAAAATGCTTAATAACAAATAATAATGTGGAAAGTCTCTATCAGAACCATGCATTTGTATCAACTTTTTTTCATTTAACATGGATTTATATTAGGACCACAAAATTAATCTTATGTACTTGCTGAAATTAAAAAAAAAATGAACAAGAAAATAGCAATGGATAGACATTAATCATTGTAATGGAATATTTTAATTGATCATATTATTTTTGCAGGAAGTGAGCAATGGAAAGAGATACAGATACAGGTATTCATGCCTCTCATTTTATAAATATAACATAGTTCTGTGTATTTTTTTTTTGTTTTCTTCTCATATGCCAAAGGGAAGCTTTAAAAAAGAAGATTCTCTTGTTTTATATTAGAAATGAATATAGCAGTTGTTACATTGACTTTTCAAACTACTCTCTGTATTCGTGCTAAAGATGATTAATATGATGAACAGTCACTAACAACATTCCTCAGCTCCAGTCCAAGTGATGACATTTTGTTACTGATGCATGGTATTACTTGATCATGGATGGATTTCATTATTTGTAGCTTTCCACCATTGTTATTAGTGGAAGATGTGGACTTCCTTTGACTGCATCATGAAATCTCTGGCAGATATTAACGCAGCAGAGAGACAAAGTGCACATAACCAGCTATGATAAACAATTAGACAGAAAGCAATATATATTTAAGCTTCACCATATTCAGTGAAAATCCCTCAAGTTAAGGGCCTATACATTAGTGTTCTCAAATGGTGGCATGGACAAGACAAAATAAAGTAAAGAATGAGTCATTTTTTCTTCACTTAATCTATACAAGAGAGATTTTATCCACAACAAAAAAAAAAAAAAAAACACCAAAACAATGAAAAAAGCAAAACAGATTGCTTGTTCTTTGAATTTCCCAGGATTCTTTTCTCAATTCAAACCCTTGTGGTATCATTGTTCTAAAGGAAATTAAATCTGCTAGAAAGCAGAAGTGGTTCTTATTAAATCTCTATGAACTAAAGTAAAAGTAGCATCACAAACAAAACGAAACCTAAGAAATGCTCTTGTTTTTTAAGGATTCCTGTGAAAAATACTTCATCGGCAGAATGAGAAAACTCCAGATACGTACCCCAATCATTCAGGAAATCCCAACATTACTGGAGGAGAAAGAGCTATAAACCCTTAATGTTTCCAAGAAAAAATAAATAAAGAGGTAAAACTCAGATTTTTAAAAGAAATATCAGAACTTCTCAGATCATACAAGAGGCACAGATAAAAATCTTCTAAATTTTCAGTTGGTATCTATTACACTCCTGTTCCTTGTGCCAATTATAAATGTGGGAGCAAACAAAAAGATTGTTATCCAATTCACATGTAACCTAATTTTTGTCCATGTGCAGTATCACCCACAATTCGTCCTTTTAAGAATTGATAGTTATTAATCCATTTGCTGAAGTATTTTATTTTACTTAAAAAATTAGTGCAGAATGGTGCAAATCCAACACTATCAAGTCTTTTCTGATTTTCAGCATTGCTGCTAAAATGCATTACTTCTAATACGCGTTTATTCTCTGTTTACATAAGCATACATTCATCTTAGAAGTGTAGAAATTTAACTAATCAGATGTACTATCATTCATAACCCGTTTGTCTTATTTTTGTCATCTATAAACAGTATATAAACTGATAAAAATTACACGTTTTCATTTTACTGAATGAATATCCGAAGCTTCTGGCTACTCTGACTAAGGAGATACATGCTGTTAGCAAAATAAAAGAGAGAAAAACATGGAAGAATACGTAATGGCTTGATTTTCTTAGTTTATTCTGCACAGCAGCTATACGAGCCTTCTTTTTTGTATGCGTCAGTCAATAAGATATCTGTTGTGCTTTTGCACAAAGAACAAAGATGCCTTTATCAATTCTCGAAAGTCTGCAGGACAAACCATTCATGCTGTCAAACCCCCTAAAACCCTTTCAGAAAATAATGAAATCCATCAGTGACAAATGTCAACATACTAATTTGTTAAATACTGAACAAAAGGAACATTCATAAGAAGTGCTTCATTTCAGGTTATATCAGCCCTTCAATTTGTAACAACTTTATGGCAGCCCACAGATCATGCAATATTAAAACAGAACAGCATTATGATTATTAAAACTAGAACAATCTACCATCCTTACAATAAATGCTAAGTTCAACAAAAACTATAAACAGATCTTTTGGGAACATGGAACTCTTTGCCATGCATTTATTTTCCTCCTTTTTTGGAAGATTATTTCCAAGTAAAATCGTGCAAAGAAACACAGATTCTCTTTCACATACAGTCCCATTTACTGTGCTGATGGAGAAATAAGATTAAATTACATCATATCCAGTGATAGAAGAGCTTCAGTGTGCCTGAGAATTACTTTATCCATTACAAAGGACATCCAGCTACTAATGTAGACTCATCTAGCAAAGGGATAGTTTAGCTTGAAGTAGTTAGTGTGCATGTGAATTACTTCATTCATCATACAGAGACATCCAGCTATTATACTGAAGTACACAGCAAGGGATAGTCTAATTGGAAATAGCTAGCATAACTAAGAACTGAATTAATTAATTATAATACTAATTATCACATATTAATGAACTTCTATTCTGTTGCATCTTCTATCAATTAACCTTTTTTTGCATCTCCCGGTTTGTTTCAGGCAACCCGAAGGACTAAACACTTTTCCTCTTGTCCAGGACACCGCTACAGACTATATTTACAAGCTCCTTTCAAAAATGCCAAAAAGAAGGCAACACCTTTATATTCTAGAAATATCCATTGCATCCAGCATTTCTTCTGTGGCCTGGTAACTTCTGCTTTTTGAATTCATCCAGTCAACCTTGAAGATAGAATTTCAGTTTTGAAGTTAAGTTGATAATGTCAAATTATTTGGCAAAATGCTAATACAGATTATATTAACAAGTATTTTTCCAAATCCAAGGAATACAATGAGGAGGTTTCCTGTCTTGTAGGATCACAGCAACTATATTACCATGCGTCAAAAGATTTTGAGGTGGTTATGTTTAGTTGTTTCCTATTTTTTTTAAATCACCGTGAATTTTAAATTTTACAATAAACAGAAAAATTCTGATTGCTTCCTATGTACTCTCCTGACAGAAATCCTCCAGTACACTGAAACCTCTCTCTTTTTCTGAGACCAGGCATTCATATTGACATCTGGATATTGACCACTCACATGATGTAAACATACTCCAAAATTCCTACCAAGACCAAAGGTAATTATGTTTACAGTTGAATTCAGTTAATACCAGTTGCATAACCAGTAGTTCCTGGATACTTCCCTGAAGACTTACTTAAGTCTACATCTTGCCAAATGGTTAAAATTTGTTTCTACTTACTCTGTCTTGTCAGAATGGATCAGTTTCTTTTAAACCTCAAATGGTATTTGGCATTCACATCAGTTTAGATTTATGAACCTGATGAACAAAAAGTTTTGTAAACTTATAATTTTTCAGGGAGTACCAGCTGGAGCTTCGAAATAGCTAGCAGTCTTACAGCCAAATCCAGTCACTCTGCTGCAAATTTATTTAATCTCCACAGATAGTGTAATTGCTTTACATTTTTAGTTTTAGCAGAATTTAAAGAGGGACAACGCTTCTTAAGACTTGCTTCAAATATGTGTGTGTCTGTGGCAAGCTGTACACACTTGCTTGACTGCGACTAAAACTGTAATATAGCTTGTTGTTTTTAGATTAGAAAACACATAAAAATATAAATTCTGTACTGAGGTTATAACCTGGATTCAAACCTCTATCTCTGCCACACTGTCCTTACCACCTGTTAGTCACAGATAGAAATAAGAACCTGTTACTCTCTCCATGGCCTGACTCCCCAAGGGACAGTATCTCTCAGTGGGTTGCTGCTGGGCTCAGTTCCAAGTTCTGGAGATAAAAGCTCTTCAGTGACCTTACTCCTGCCAATAGGCATCACTCTTTAGCTATAACTCCAGCAGGTTTAAATTTAATTAACTGAGAATCCACCGCAAATATTAGTTATACAGATATATACAAACAGGATGCAGCTGCTTCTTCTCACAAAAAGAAGAAATACCTCTGTGACTGCAGTACATTTTCTTTTCTGGGAACTTAAAGAACTTGGATGTATACATGTGCACTGTTGTATAAGCTCAGAACAACTGGCCAAGAATAAAATTAAGCTTTAAGAGAAAAATAACCTATCTAATATGGCACTACCAGACAACAGAGTAACACCAGGAACTGGTCAAAATCAGAGGCCTGTTTCTCAGATATTTTAAGAAAAAAAGTAAATAGCTGTTAAACAATGACTGTTGGTATATACACCAGCTGTATGAGGATGTGTCCACTGTGGCTTTTAAGAAAAAAGAAGTTGTTTAGTGCATAAATAGAATTTGCTGAATTCTACTTTCTCTGCCAATAGATCTTTTTTCAGAAAATTAAGTGAAGCTAAGACTTCATAGAGACTGTACACCAATAGCACAGCTTCATTTTGCCCTCAACTCTTTCCTTGCAATAAAGGCAGATCTTTTTTTTTTAAATCGGGCATCTTCGTGCCACTGAACTATTATAGTATTCCAATTGTTCCAGAGTAATGACTGAATAAAACCAGTTTTCTTTCCACTGTTTCAGCACATATTTAGTCTATCAAATTGGTGCAAAGAAAATATGATAACTCAAACTTAAGTAATGGGGTTCAGACAGATTAATTTATCTGTAAATCTCCTTGTTCCAAGACATAACTTGCACATACTGCCTTTACATACATACTATGTACTATCAATATGTAACATTTAGCATTACCAATACATCACACAAGATCAGAAAAGCAGCACTGGCCCTGAAGATTATTTTACCTTTTTATGCTACTGAAGCCAATGGGGAAGAGAAAAATTTTCCCCAAACAGTTCATAGTCACGTTCTACAGCCACTTAGAAATAACTTCGCATTCTTTCAAAACGATTTTGTCTCTGATATGCTGCATTTTTGTCTGCAGCACTGTACTGTAAGTAAAATATAATGGTGCTTCAGCTAGCCCTGAAAAGTGCAGAAAATTTTATATGCAAAGACAGAAGCCTATTAAATATTGCAATATATATATGTGAGACATAGAAGATTGAAGCAAAGCCATTTCTATCACTGACAACAAATCTCTTTCTGCATTTCAACACACTAAGGTCTAATTTAGGTCTCCAAAAAAATTGTTCAGCAACCAAATGATATGCACCTCTCTTTTGGTGGTCTATAAAGTTATTGTCAAGAAGACTAACAAGGCTATTCAGAATATCCCATTGATTTAACTTGTTATCTATCATTATTAAGTTGGTGACCATACGAAAAAAGCTCCATATTCCTAAAAGCAAACTCCTTGATATTTATTTGACAAAATAGCTCTGTATACAATAAACTGAATTCACTGTACTGGCTCCTTATAATTCAAAACACTATCTTAACTTTTACCTTCAAACAATTTAAGCAGAGGAGAAAAATTTTCAAAGTAATCTCTGTAAGATACTTGAAAATCCAAAATTATTCTGTAATTAAAGGGAAATGAAACTTTAATAAATATCAGTGCAGCATCATATCACAAATGTCACATTATCAAATGAATATGACTTCACTGTTCAAAATGTTTCAACTTTTAAAACTAGACTTAGAAGTCAAAATTATTATAAACTTGTAATAGCAAAGCACATAGTAACCCGCTTTGTTAAGCAGAGGTAGAATTTACAAAATACTGTGGAAAGAGCAGTCATCACAAACCAGATGCCTGCCACCCAGCAAAAAATCAGACTGGTCTTTAAATGGAAAGAAATTAAACCACTTATTTCCTTCATGCTACCACAGACAAAAGAAATCCAAAAACTATCCAAGAAAACATAGTTGGTATTTTATTCACAAACCACAGCTTCCAAGCAGATTTTTCATATACTCAAACCATTCATCCCAACCCATTTACCCCAAATCCTCCACAGACCCAATTCCCTCACAGAAAAAGGAAACACACAGCACCCGTTTCTTGTCCTTGGTAGCACACTCAGCAGTGTACTTGTCCTTCTGATCTCCATGAGAAGAAACTGTTCTTGCATGCATTCCTCCACCCATTTCAACAGTTTAACTCTCAGTCTATATCACAAAAATCCCACTAGTCCAAAAGTGAATCTTCAACAGCCGCAAACTGGTGGGAAGCATGAGTGTGTGCAGAGAAAATACACGTGACAACACTCTAACTGTAATGTATCATTTATCAGCTCTTGGAAAAATGAAAAAAAAACACTTTATTTCAAATTTCCAGTCAAATATAATGACCCACAAGCAATAGGTGCTAACTTTTATGGAACAAATAATTGTATTTTGACAACACTGAAAAATTCTGTAGTTCCATCATTCACCTTTTCTAAAAAAAACCCCAAACAACAAACTTTTCCTTAGTCAGCACAATCAGAAGAAATCTGTGTCAGAAATTCAATCACGGAAATACAAAATAAGGCAGAAAAATCTGTTTTTAACTGCATTCAATGTTCAGGGTTTAATGGTAGCACAGATCCACTTTGGAAAGCATAAGAGGCTTTTAATTCACATTTTTTTTTCTAAAAATCAAGCAATGTTGCAATTATTTGGCTGGAACAGATGGAAAGAGGTTTAGATGAAACTGTTTACAAAGTGCAACTCATGCAGTTTAATTTATTGAAGGAATTCTAACTAAACTGTCCCTTTACTCATGTATGTATGTCTTCCCTATAAGAGGGTTGCAGAATAATTTGAGTATCACCAACACATCAGAGAAATCTGCTCTGTGTACAATATAAAAACCTTAAAACTTCGGCAGTGGCAGAGAAACTGCAAAAGCTAGCAAAGAATTTTTTTTTCAGATGTTTAGTGTAAGTGAATTGTAACAACCATTCCTGATTTTACTGTCTTTATCAGTGCATTTGCTGCAACAGTATCAGTACAAGGATAAACTAAAACATTAATATCACTACAGCCCAGATTCTTCACAAAGTGTCCTATCATGTCCCCTTTCCTTTCAACACATTTTTCATTGTGATTTGATGAATGTTCTCATGTATTCCATTGAACATTTCCAAAACAAGCATGTGGATATTAGTGTCATGACAAAATACTAGATCAAACTAGTCCTATTGAGTCTTCTCTACTTGTACTTGCATGTCAAGGAGGAAATTAGAACAGCTTCCTACACTTCAGGAAAGAGAAATAATCTACTCATAAATACAGCTAACTCACACTAGTTAAGCTTAGAATAAGCAGGTTATAATGATTAGCTGAAAGTAAAGTTTGTTGGAACACACCAGCCCTACATTTCTAAATCAAGCAACCTTTGCAAAAAGGAGAAAGGGAACAAAGCTTGAGGGGTATGCCAGATTTATTGCCACTGTAAGGATTAAAATCACCCACCATTAAGAATTCTATGTATTCATTGCATTCAGATGTCAAAAGTCTGAAAATTATGTGATCAAGAGAATGGTTTCTAGGCATATAATAAA
>WEKY01004468.1:0-13099 GCA_013390045.1 Picathartes gymnocephalus | reverse complement strand
GTGCTTCAGTGGTGGTTCTTCCATAATCCTAACCCCTTCTGGGTCCATTCTGGGTTTCTTTGGGTACTTCAAAGAGTTGTAACTGAGGCTGGTGTGCCCTAGAAAAAATGCTGGGTCCATAGGCACACCACAAGGGGTTAACCCCTTTTGCCTGAACAGCAGTTGGATTCTTTGCATTCCATTCCTGTAAAGAGGGGGCAAAGAGACCCCAGGCATAGATCAGTTCACCATGGGTGATTGCACCCCATTCCCCTGCACCAGTGGGCGGAATTCAGCCGGCAGCAGCTGTAGACTGAGCGGCGGGCAGCGGGCAGCAGGACCGTGGGCAGCAGCGGCAGGAGCTGCACGGGGCAACAGGGCTGAGGGGAGAGGCCTTGTGACTTTCCCAGCCCCCCTCCCCTGGCAGAGTGGGGGAGGGGCCAGGACCTGGCAGGGCCCCAGGGCCATGCACGAGGATGTTACCTGTTCAAAGGTGGAAGCCAAAGAGAACTAATCTCAAAGTTCACTCTCTTAAGATGTGGGAACACAGAGACGAATCTCTCTCTGAGTGGCTAAGCAGCACGTCAAATGTCAGGGCCAGCCATCTATTGGCTCTTTAATGTGCAGGAAACTGCTTTTTGCGAAGCTGTAAAAAGCCTTTATAGCAGGAAGCAGTTACATTCTTATGGGTAAAAATTCACCTTTTTTAACCCATGACAGCATGGGAGCAGAAACTCCTCTCCCTAAGTGAATTGAAGTAAGATTATTTTAGAAGTGGTAAACTGACTGAAGGTCCCAGGTTTTGTCTCTTTACGTTGTTGGTGAGAAGCAGAAAGGGAGATTGGGGGAAGGAGAAGTGNACTGCTTTACATTTTTCCTAATCCTTATCTCATAGCAGAAAATGAATAAATAAGTTTAGTGGGTGCACTGATGTTAGGCCAAAATGCTCAACCCACTACATTAAATTGGTGCCCTGTGTGAGGAGGCAAACTAAAACCACTACAAGTGTGGTGAACATATTCTGACATATCGATCAAACCTCCTTTCTTCTTTCCCTGCTTTTTTGTGTTCCTGCACTTCCACAGAGCTGGAAAGAGAAATAATGTGAAGTACATCCTTTTTCATCTGATCATGAAGGTGTGCATGTGCGTGTGTGTATGTGTATGTGTATATAATATTTATATATATATATATATAAAAAATATTTATATTAGACATATTTTAAACATAGATGTATTTCTATGTACATGTATAAATTTAGCTGTCAGAATGCAAGATCAGAATCTACTTTAATATTCAGATGTTATTCACAGTACAACAGAGTAAGTTCTTATTGTGGTCACTCTTAGAAATATCCACTCATTATTCTCTCTCACCTTTCTGCTTAGCTTAGGACTTCACAATAAATCCTTTTGACTTCTGCCAAATGTGAGAAGAATATGATGAAGTAGCTTCGTTAAAAATGAAAAAAAGGAAAAAAAAGAAAGTGAGCTCAGACTAGCTGCAAGTCAGCATACAAGTCAGTAAAAATGAAACAAATTATTTTCCCAGTGACCAAGTACCCTGGAAGATTTCTAAGAAAATCTTTGTTCATATGAGAATCATTTTTAGGAATTATTTTTTACAATGTCACAGCCCCAGTTTCTGAGATATCTGCAAATGATCTTTGTTTTTAGTTTTTCAACTGGTGAATTGCAGTCTTTGTAGTACACATTTTTCAGTCTAAATCCAGGATGCTTATACTAAAAAAGGATAGAATTTTGTTTGTATGAATTCACAGTTCTTTCTCTTGCATAGAAACATCTTTTCTTCATACATTAGCAATTTAAGTCACATTAAAGCACCTATGAATATTAAAGACCCACTCTTTATGTTTAGTTGCATATCTTTTGTGTATGGTTCTATGTCTAAGTAGAAAAATATTCATCATGTTTCCCATCTTGTGAAGTAAATCTGAAATATCCTTATAATCAAATGGAGACTTCAGGGAAAATCATGTGAATACTTTGTTAGAAATAAAAAAAATCTTAGTGATACAATAGTTGATTAGCAACAACCACATCCCTAGATGTTCTGCTCTCTACAAAGCCACCATTAAGCACCTTCAAGACATGTGATAAGAAATTCTACATTTAGCAATTGAAGGTCTACCTGAGTAAAGAAGTAGTTGTGCAAGATCCATGCATCTTATAGAATTGTAGAGAGTTTTGGATTGGAAGTGACTTCCAGATCACCTAGTTCCAGGCCCCTGCCATAGGTAGGGGTGCCACTCATTAGATCAGGTTTTTCAGGACCCTATTCAACCTGGTTTTGAATGTTTCCAGGGATGGGACATCCACAATATCTCCAGGCAACCTGTTCCAAAAGAAACTTCTCTGGGCAACCTGTTTTCAAAGGCATCTTCTTTTGCTGCAAAAACTTATTGTGTTCCTACTGGAAGGTCACCAATTCAAATACCTTTCTAGGGCCTGCATTTTATAATTTTGCTACCTTTATTAAAATAGATAGATATGGATTATTTTTCAAAGAACAGTCTCAATAGCATCTTCCCAGGGGAACTGAACAGCAATGAATTACATTTTTAAGTGACAACTGAACAATGGCCAACAAATTTAAAAAAAAAAAGGAGAAAGAGATAAATAAAAACAAAGCAAAAAGGGCAAATCTAAAGAAAATGTCTTAAAATGCTAAAGCTAGGCCTTTCATGGAAGTGAATGAATGATACAGAAACAATGACGACATATAATGGAAAGTCTTCTTGAACTGGAGTGTATTATCTGTGTTCTCATAACTGCTTTTACAAAAATGTACCTTTAACTTTGACTCTATCCTTAAGGTAGAATAAAATGGAAGCTATTTTAGAGAGTAATAATCATTAAAAAGATTCAGAATAGAATAAGAATTTTAGTAGAACATGAAATAAAAAATTACTAAGTAACCCTGATGAGTGTAGCTTTTATCCTGACTTTTGTGTTTTGTAGGAGTTCTGCCTGAATTAAAAGGTGGCTAAGGAAATCAGGATTACTGTAGAATTAATGCATATAAAAGGCTTATTTTTTTCAAGTGAATGCTGACAATTAGAACCTGTGGATATTCTATTCTCAGTTGTGGGAAAAGCAGTAATGGTAATTTTGAGGTGTCATACATCACACGTCTTTTATGAGTGATCAAGTACATTGTCTTGATCATTGCCTTTAAAACTTTTTTTGAAAAAGGCTGGCGAGAATGGTAAGGAGATATGTATTGTTTCCTCTTCACTGTACAGTTTCAAAGTGAATATGTTGTTGAAAAACAGAAAAGAGCACATTTCAACCTATGAAGTATCTTCTGTTTTACCTTTTTGTGGCAAAATTGCATTTCTCCATTTTCTTAGTGGAAATTATGGAATGTTTAGGAGGCTTATTCCAACTGTTCTCTACTTCAGAAAAAGAGTGAGGTAATTTGAAAAAAATACTGCAATTATTTAATAGAGAATTATTTCAAGAGAAGTTGATTCTTTGGATTTTACATCAGTGGATTATTATTTATTCCTCTTAGAATTCACATTGTTTCACAGAGCCTGCTGCAATTGTTGTTTCCTAGTAAATATAGATATGGAATTTCTTCTCAGTTAAAGACAATTTAAAAATAGCAATTAAATACTCTTAAGTAAGAGCCAGATTCTTTCTTCTTGTTGTTTCCTCCAAGATGGACTTTTCCACATATTAAATCAATTATGGGTATCCAATATGTCACACAAAGATACCACAGCAGTCAAGAGATCTGAAGGTGTTTACACATATTGAGCAATACAGAGGCTTAGAGAACCTTGAGTCAGAGGCAAATATATTCCATTGAGCAAATACAGGTGGAATCTTGGCCTAGTGGACACTGGTAGAAATTTTTTTTTTTTTATTGTCTTCAACAGAAATGAATGCTCCAGCATCATTATTTTGGCTGTGGTAGATTACTGATCCATACACTATCACAGACACATAGTTCTAAGAAGTGCTATGCCCAGAGGGATGAGACTGCTCCACATCACCACACATTTCTGCCATTTTTTTTTCTGTTTAATGTTCAGACATGTGGTGAGCTGGACTGAGCATAAAGATTTACAAAACAAAGTTAGTATTGTTTTAGTTGTATCAGGCACTCCCCAGAGATACAGGAGTGTGTTGTTGGGGGGCTATTTTGGCTCTATAATGGTTGAGACTAACTTTGAGTGCCTCACAAAACTCAAAGGAGCATCAGTGAATGTGTTGGATGCTTTTACATTTAGAAGTGGTAATTGAGTTGCTGTGCTTCCTTAAACTTGGTCTTCGAATATTCAAATTCTACAGCACCTCGCAGGATACTATTCAAACACACAGTGCAAGGATAGACATTGGCGTGTGCTGCAGTGAAAACAAGTCACAGTTTTCATTTCACCTCCCTTAAAATATCAGCAAAAAATTGACCCATCATGCTCCTTCTCTTCCATGTTAAACTGAAGGATTTCCAGGAATATTTAGGTTTGCGTATAAAAAAGAATGATATTTCTGTTTGACAGAAGAACATGTCTCTAACCATTCACACGCCCTCCAAGCTCAATTATTCTTTCATTTAAGGTATATATTTTGCCTGGAATATGGTTCATAAATTTGATTTTAACTTAACTGTTACACAACGTATTACATACATGTACAAAAATTTGATAAAATAAATTTATCTTTAATCTTCTGCTTTCTTTTTCCTATAGAGCTAATTAAACACTACATTCATATGAAATTTAGACAGCAAACTTCTATAGCATTTACAGCTTATAGGTCTTGCTACAGTTTTGCCACTGAAATCCAGTCCGTGAATCAGTCAAGCCACTCCAAATTTCTTGTGCTTTGTAAATAGTCTCCCATAATTTTTGAAGCTTGAAAAAGGAATTCCTGTTCCAGTGGCCTAGTAATTTTTTCTCCTTGAGGAAGTTCCTTTGTTTAATAATTTTTCTTATGTCTGCGAATTAATACAGTGTCTTTAACACGTATCCTGTGTTTCTTCCTCACTGAAGTCATGTTCTTTAATTTAAGGACTTTTACTGCATACAAGATCATGGTCTGTTCCTTGTTCCACTGTAGATTCTCTGTTTTATCTCTTTGAACTTTCTGAACTAGCCTGAGCAAAACCTAGTGAAATGACATAGAATACCATGTAGGAGGTTTAGGTTAATGTAGTGTGCATGCATTGTGATAGCAGCTGTTTAGAAGGATATGTGATATGTTTTCATGCCATCTGATATATTTACATTCCTTAGTCACAGCATCTGGGGGTTTGATTACTCCAAGTGAGAAGCACAGTAATAGAAAGAGTATAGAACATAATGAAATACATAATAACTGGGGATGGTGGATACAGGAGAATTAGTTTGTGTGAAGTGACAGGGCAGCAAGGAGGGTACACAGAAAACTCACTGCCATGGACTTTAGGAAAGCAGATTTGTGTGCTTTCAGTCCAGAAAACCAACCATATTCTGGCTGCATCAAAAGCAGTGTGGCCAGCAGGTCAAGGGTGGTGATTCTCCCCCTCTACTCTGCTCTAGTAAGACCCCAGCTGGAGTGCTGCATCCAGCTCTGGAGGACAGGCTGAGGAGTTGGGGTTCAGCCTGGAGAAGAAAAAGCTCCAGGGAGATCTTCTAGCAACTTCCAGTACCCAAAGGGAGCCTACATGAAAGATGGAGAGGGACAATTTATAAGGGCATGTAGTGATAGGGTAATAGTTTTAAAGTGAAAGAGGGTAGGTTTAGATTAGATACAAGGTAGAACATCTTTACTGTGAGGGTGGTCAGGCACTGGAACAGGTTGTCTGGAGGAGTTGTGAATGCCCCGTCCCTGCAAGTGTTCAAGGCCGGGCTGGGTGGAATTCTAAGCAACTTGGTCTAGTGGACAATGTCCCTGTCCACATCAGGAACTAGATGATGCATAATTGGATTATGGCTATTCCATGATTCTGTGATTCTATGACCTTCTATTAAGGTGAAAGACAATTCTTTTTTTAATTTTTTAAAATTCGTAATAGGTGATTTATGGAAGGAACTTTGCTATCCTTTTCAAGTTATATCACAAAGATCTGTGGTAACTCACAGTACTTCAGACTTCATCCCAGTGGTACAGGAATGGAAGAAGTAAACCTCAGGCTATATTTACTTTCTTTGTTTCATGAGGAGTTCCTCTGTAGCTGAGACTTAGGCAGAGCTGCTTATTTGTGCCCCAGCAGCCTTCACAGGTATTCATATGCTTCACAGAGAAAGTAGTTATCATTCTTTCTCCCCAAAAAAGAAGATCTGAAGAAATTGAAACAGTATATTTCTACATGAATGGTGTAGCCTACTTAAAAATTATTTTATTTTCCATAGTTTCATTAGGGTTTTTGTTTTTGTTTTTTAATTCTGCTAGAATTCATTTTGACTTCTATTTGATGTATCTAATGCTTCATGTATACAAATGTTGTGTTATTATTCACGGCCTAAGGCCTCTGCTGTTCTCTCATATTGCTGCAGTTTTCTGAGTTTTATGATTAATTGCAACCATAACAATGCTATAAATGTCTAGCACCTTGCCCCTGAATTTTTAAACACCTCAAAATTTTAAAAATGTTATTGTTTATAATCAGGAGAACATTGTCTTTTGAATAATTTAGTCTTTATTGTCTCCAGGAACTGCCTTAACCCACTGAATTCTTCTTTAAATGAAAGACTTCTCAGAGTAATTCATTTTCTCGCTACTACTTTTATGGAATACTGCTAATTAAAGAAATTTGAAATGTAAATTTTAAGTTCAAGTAATAAATCAGTTCAAATGAAAAAACCCAGAAAACAACAACAACAACAACAACAACAGCAAAAAAACCAAAAAACCCCTAAAAAACCAAAAAAGCCCACAAAAACCCTGTGGGGGAAAAAAAAATATTTAGAGGTGCTTCCATAAAAAAGAACACCTGAATCCTTCTTTGTTCTCTTTTGAGCAGGCTCTGACCAAAGGGAAGATATAAAACAGAAACACTGTAATATTTTCTTATTCTCACAAAATCCTTGTGTACCTGGACTATCTTTCCTCAAGGATGGCAAAGGTTCCCTTCATAGTGTGTAAGGGGAAACAAGCAATAGCTGTGATTAAGCTCATTTGCATCTGCCACTGTAAAACACCCAAGAACCAGGACATTAAGTGGGTTCTTGCACTGCCTAAGAGATAGTATGGCAGGAGCAGCTGCGTTTGCCACAGGAGCTCCTGCACAACGCTGGACAATCTACTGCAGATCCCTAACAGTGAATAAAACAAGCAGGTATTTAGTCAACTACTGTTGCTTGCCATAACTTTCTACCATACTGATACCTTAGCTGCCCAATGAGCCCTTGTTTTACGACAGTTTTAATTCTCGGTATCTCCATCTCTTTAGACAAGTCACATGCAAGTCACATACCTCTGTGCTCCCCACAGCACAAGGGACTGGGATTTAGGCCTTGGAAAATGTAGCTTAAATCTTAATTTCAACAATGCCAGCACTATCGTATTCCCACAGGGGAACAATGGGGCTGAATTTTGCAGAGATGAGGTTCATCATCTGTCTTTAGCCCACCCAAGAAAATTATGAAACATGGGGCCCAAACTTGGCTGTTTGCATATTGGCATACTGTTGCTATGCTGCTGTTGCTGCAGTAAGACAGATTATATTTCCTTTTTGGGAAGTGGCAGAAGTGACTTCCCCTCTAACCCCCGTCTCTGTTTCCAACAGATGGAACAACAGTCCTCCTGTTCTCAGTAGGAGATATGGGAATTAGTAGAAGTCATCTAGCTGGTCATCAGGGAATGTGCTGCTGATACTTGAACTAGAGCATCAATATTTTTTGCTGTACTGTTTGTAACTAGCAATCCTTTTGCCAGTGGCTGTTTTTGTGTTTGTTGCTGAAATTTTAAATTCCTTCCATCCGCTCAGTTTCCTTTAGCAGCAGTAGAAGCTTTCACAGGTTCCTGAGAAGCCTGTAAGTTCCTTGCAGATCTGATAAACTTTTCATTGGTGTTTTGGAGATTTCACCGTCACTGGTTCATGGGCATGTTCTAGAGGATGAAATAATGCACAATCTCATGTTAAATTCTACACGGTGTTTACAATTTTTAATATATAAATAGAATATGAAAGGAAAAGACAGTATTTGCACTTGGCACCTGCAGGTAATCTAATGAACCTGTGAACACATAAAATAAATGTTGTCCCATTGGATTTCCTTGCTGGTTGAATTCACTGTATTTGGGACAGGCAGGTTTTCATTTGTGCATAATATAGAGCCATGAAAAAAGTTAAGTAGTTTTGATGGGTTATTTTTTTTTCCTGCCTTAAGTTTGTGACTTCCAAGCAATTCTGAACATGATGTATTGTTACAGCCATATCAGTGGAAGTTAAAAGAATTTAATGCCCTCATTTGTTCTTGAAGAATTCGGATTTTATGTGATGTGAGATCTGTAACGATGCTGTGCATTAAAATGAAAGTGCAAGGAGATTCCTTGGGATGCAATTCCTTTACAGTTCACTGCCTCTCATTGATTTGAAAGGCTGCTTCACACATTATAAATGGATTTGGACCATAGCAACAGTGCATTCTCTACCACTAAAAGTTGGATTGCCTATGCAGTGGCAGCTTTTGGCTTGCCAGAATGACTGACCTTGGGTGAGAATCCATATGTCAACTTATTACAAGATGATAACATGCATACTGAAATAGCAGAAGCTAAGATGCTTGTCAAGAAATCCTTCGACTGATAAAGGACAGAGAGATGAACTCAGCTGTTCTTAATGTTCCATCCCCAGAGGAATGGTAAAAGACTGAGAGGACTGACTGACCACTGAGGGGAAGGAGATCAGGGATATTATTATGTGTGGGTACCTCTTTAGCTATCATTCATTTATAATTCACAGTAGGACTCCTCTTATGAAAAGCTGTGAAAACATAGACTTTTCACCAATTATGTGCATTTCAGTTGTCTACATTGGTAATAGTATAAACATTACATGGGGGCAGGAAAAAAAACCACAGAAACAAACAATTTCATATTCTAAAAAAGAGGTCCAAAATATCTTGGCAGTGACCAGCTTGTCGTTTATTGCCTCTGTTGTCCTTGCCAGCATTTAAATTAAGCTGGACTAGAATCAAGTCAGTTCTATCACTACCCTGCTCTAACCTTTGGTTAACTGATAATTTTCAGCTTGTTAAAATGCTTAATCTGTATCAAAAATGCACCACTCTTTACTTCTTGGCACATTTTTGTGACTGGTGAATAGGACCCTATTTTCTTGCATGTTTACAGAATATTAATTCCATGGTCTCTTTATGAGACACTTGGTGCTGTCAGTTGCCTGATGTAGAGATGCAAAACATTTTTTTCTCCTCCTGAGAAATGTGATTTATTAGATTCTCATCCAAACAGAATGCCTTTTCAACAGTGCCAAATGTGCACCATTCAAGAGAAGCATTCATGAGAGATCTTCACCACCACAGTCCAGCTGTATGAGTTCACTGTCTGTGACTCATAATTCAGTTCCAACACCTCCTTTGAGATAGATGAAAGAAATGTCTGCATGTGTTTAGTCCTTTTGCTCAGTATTGTCACTAGTGACATATTTGTCAGTACCTGAAGGCCACACTGAATAAGTGAATAATGGCCACAGGCCAGAAAGGTTTTTAAGACTTTCCCAGCAGTATTTCCTACTTTATGTGACATGTTATAGTTTCATCCACTTCTTTAGAAATTTTAAAATTTATGAAAACAAATTTTATTATTCTTTTTTAAACTTAAGGTGAAAATTAACAGAAAATTTTACTAAATTTGTTCCAAAATAAAGTGAGATTTCAGATATCCAATGTACCAGATACCCAAACTTACAAATTAAGGAATCCAGTGAGTTATTTTTATTAGTGTCATACAGCTCAGACCATCACATAAGAGGTAATATGAAAAATAAATTTGGGAGAAAATATTGCATCCTATGAAAACACAGTAAAATGTCAAATGTTGTATTTTCTATTTCTTTCAATATTTTTGTTGGTGACATTGAGTCATAGAGGAATAGGTGATAGTTTTCCTTTTTTGAAAGCTGTGCTGTAAGCTCATTCTTAACAGAAAAAAAGCTGGCTGGAGAGGAGATCTATTTTGGCTGTTGTGTGGTATTCGGTATTGTCTGACCTCAAAACACCTTTTGGAGAGGAAAGAAAAAAAAAAGAGAGAGAGATCATACTTTATACTTGGAAGGCTTTGAAAAAATGATTAAATCTAGCTTACAAGAGTGAAGAATTTGGAAAAATTATCAAAGAAACAGTTACAAAGTATAAAATGTCAAAAGTACCTGTCTATTCCCATGTCTATAACTCCAGCTCTTCCATTTGTTGCTATTTCATCTTCCCTGCAGCTTTCTTCTCAGGAGATAGATTGGAAACAGTTGTCAGCGTCTCTTCCTCTTCTCACTTCTCCAGTTCAGGTGAACTGCTGCTGCTTTCACACTTGAAGCTGGATTTGATGTATATATGCTAGGGGCATCAAGGAACTTCTTGAAAGCATTTACTGAAAATTTTCTAGGGAAAATTGCTTCATTAAACTGTGGACATGATTTGAGGATAAACTAGACACCCTTTCATAAGGTTCTGGTGGTGGACTTTATAAAAAAATCACCCTCCTAAGCCATTTAACCATGATGAGAAAAGAAAGCAGTGAGGAAGATTCTACTTTTGCTCTGTAGATTGTATTTTTGCTGTGTGTTGTGTCTCTACCCAGCAGAAAGATGAATATTTTATCAAATACCATGATTTTTTTGTTGCAAACATTGCAATGACTATTTGTGAAAGAGGCAATAAATCAAAGGCAAACTTATGCAACTCATTATAATGTCATGCCTTCACTTTTACCACTGGAAAGGTGGATTTGGGTTCTTTTTAAATAAGTTTTCAAGTGTATAGCCAGCTCTTTCATTTTTGCTTTTTTTTTTAAACTTATATTACATGATTTCTAAAATCCTTGCCACCTTGTTGTACAGAGCTGTTACCAAATTTTTGCTACTAGAATACGTAGGAGAGAAGAATAGTGAGTAAAGAGCCATTTGTAATCACAGATGTTCTTTTGTTGTTGTTGTTGTTTGGGGGGTTTTTATCTTTTTTGTTTTGTTTTAATAATACATAAAATTTTCAGGTGGCCAATGACAGATTAAAGACTGCTTTTTCATATATTCTGCCAGCTAGAATGCCTTTTGAATAGGGATACTTTAAAAGAAAGCCCTTTCAGTGCTTTTTAATAGGAAAGTGACGCTTTTGCTTCAAAAATACTTCATCTTAAGTTGGTGTTTTGTATGTCCTTTTTTTTCCTCCAGTGCAGATCCTTTTCTTTTTTCATCAATGTTTAATGAGAGAGGATGGGAAAAAGACATGGAGAATAAATTTATCAACACCTTCACAGCTTGACAAGGAATACATATTAGAGAAAGCAGTGCACAACTTGTTAGGTATGAAACAGCAATAAGACACACAATTCTCTGCTCCACTCCTGTCAGTCTTGTCAAAGGATATTAATAGAGCCTTCTCACATGTGTTATACAAAATTTATGCTTAAGAAATGAGGTATTCTATTGAAAACTCTCTTCCTATTTTTGTCCTGTGATTTCCTCATTACAGTTCTTCCCAATGTGAAGCTGTTAGATGCCTTTACTCATATTGAGTTTCCACGAAGATGACTTTTAGAGTTAAATTTTAGCAGTATTTAAAATCTAGTTCCATTCTTATTAACTCAGTTTTGCTTAAAATGGTAATATTTGAGCTTAAAGTTTTCATAGTCACTTTCTGATTTATTTGTTTGCTCTGGAAATTATGAGCAAAGTACACATCTGTTATTGAAAAGTCAAGATTATTTTGTGCTGTATATCTATTTCTGACGTATGCTGTAAGTAAGTGAAACAACAGAGCAGCTAGGGGCAGAACATAAAAATTTGGGCCAGGAAATATTGGGAAATTCTTATCTATCATGATGATAATAAAATTTTCTTTTGCTTAATCAAAAACCTCTCTATGTATTTGACTTGTGGGTTGTTTGGTTGTATTGTGCTTGTATGACTGCAGGTATTGTAAGCTAAACAGGTAGGTAAGTATACACTTATGTGAACCACATAATGAAGGGTCATGAGGGGAGTATTTGTACTCTCTCATCTTCTTTTGAAGATATTCAATCATGGGCATCAGTGCTGTGCTGGGATCATACTTAGAAAATAGTCCCTGTGTGGCATGTTGGGATGCTGGCTGCTCTTCCTCCTGGGTGCCCCCAGACTTCTGCAGCACATGTAAAATGGGAGGAATTCACAGTGAGAGGAGTTCTGAAGAGCCATGTGTACTGCCCTGATGATGGTTTGAGATTATCAGCTAGTACTGAGCAAGGAGAAGGATGGGTGTGAGTGAAGAGTTCACAGAAAATTTTGAAACTTCAGTTATTTTAAAATCCAAATACGTACTTTTTGCTGTGCCTTGGGTGAGAAGTTTTAAGTGAATAGGGTGTATTTAAATATACACTGAACTGAGCAGAATGTCACCTGCCAGAAATCTTTATGTTTTTCTGAACAGAACAGGTTCCTACAGTGTAAATTTCAGCTTTGAATTTTCTTTTTTTTTGCCCTCAAATAATCCCCTTAGATTTTTAACTATACATGCAATATACCGAAGGGATAAGAAATATTGAAAGTTTCCAAATACCTGACGATTTTTCAAAGAATATGCTTGAATCAACTATGGGCATAAAAGAGTTATGCAACTGTACTTGTTCTTGGTAAGGAAAAGCTAGGAAAAAGGGAGAATAATAAAGATGTGTTCTTTGGTAATATTTTGATGACAGGAAAGCTGTCCTTCACGGTTACCCAAGAAGAGATGGCAGGGCCTGACAAAGAGGTTAATAGGGCCCTGCAAGCAAGGAACAAGCTATGATAAATGATGGTTCCTTTCTCAGAGTGGAAGGGCAGTCCAGAAGGCTTTGGGAAAGTGAATAGACACTGAAAAAGAATAAAATATAATTTGAACAATCTTCTGATTCTTGGGAAAGGTTTGTTACATTTTGTGTTACTTTATCTTCAAAGAGTGGAATGTTCTTAGAAT
>WEKY01004466.1:1452-27882 GCA_013390045.1 Picathartes gymnocephalus | reverse complement strand
CCAAGAGAAATTTAGGTTGGATACTAGAAAATAGTTTTTCATGGAAAGGGTAATAAAGTACTGGAATGATCTGCCCGGGGAGGTGGTTGGGTCACCATCCCTGGATGTGTTTAAAGAAAGATTGGATGTGGCACTCAGTGCCACGGTCTAACTGAGGTGTTGGAGCATCGGTTGGACTCGATGATCTTAGAGGTCTCTTCCAACCTAGTCATTCTGTGATTCTGTGATTCAGAATCGTGTTGCCAAGTACTGAGTCCAACTGAGTATCACGGTGTAAAGAAAAAGGCTCTGTTTGCAGCTCTCCTACTTCTGCAGTAGGAGGATAGGATACATGTTTCACAAGTACCACTGTCCCCTTTTTAATTTGACCAAAATCAAAGCTCTTCTATCCACTCTATTATGAAAGGAAGCATAGCTGTTTTGTGGGAGGAAGCTATTCTTTCATCTTACACCTGCAGCAAGCAGGAAATTGAAAACATTTGCAGTTTTTTTTCCTCAAAGATGTGATTTTTCATAGAAGGTACTACTGTCTCTCTTCTCCCAAAAAAAAGAAAAAAAAAATCAATCTACTTTTTCTTGTCTCCACAGCTCTCAAACTCACCCCCAAATTACTTTTTAAACCATGCTTTTTCAGGCCTGTGTGTAGCAGAAAATAAACATTTAAATATTTGCTTTAAAAGCAAAAATTACCAAAGGATAATAGATACTTGCTTATAAAAAAAAAAAGAATGTTAGAGTAGTGAATTCAAGAAACAAAGCAAAAATCTCTGCATTTTCAGGTATGAAAAACCCCCAGACTTGCACCTACATGAGAAAAAAACCGATTACACAGCCACAACTGATCTCACCTGAGTGCCCATCCTCTCATTAACTTATGAGAAATTCTATTATCTGGCAACCCAGAAGCTATTTACATACTTCTGCATTGCTCTGCTTTCTTTAGAGTGCAAAGGAAGAGCAACCTTAAAGCTCAAAACTGAAACAAGTGCATAAGGAAATATTTCTGCTTTACTCTATCAGTCCTTTCAGCTTGCACCACAGGCGGATGCAGAAAAGGTGGTAGAAGCAATGAAAAGATAACCCTTTCTTGGCAAGATATAACACTGCCTGATCCAAGGACAACTCAAAATAAACTCAGGTCTATTTCTAGCCTGCAAAGCAAGCAAGTCTCAGTCTCAGAGCACATGCTCCTGTGCCTTGCATGTTCATTTATCACACAGGAGTAATGTATTCAATGTGTCAATATTGCTGTTCCCTATTTTCCTGTTACTAATCCCACTTCCTATCATCTCGCTATTTTCCACACTCAGATTGAGTTCCCAAGTGCACTCCAGTTGTGCCTAAAGGCTGACCTGCTTTGGCTTTGCCTTCACTCACCTGAAGAGCCACGGTTCACCATCCTTCACCTAAGGAGAGGTAATTTCGTGGATATACCTGAGAGTTTTCTCTCTCTTGCTGATTGACTCACAGTCCTCTTCAGAACACCAAAAAATATCTGACAAAGTTCAACTATTTCCTATTCTTGCACTTGCTCATTCGTTTTCATTTGTGCCAAAAACAACATTATGGATAGACATAAATTTTGCTTATAGTTCTGTTGGCTCTCTCTAAGTTTCTCTCTAGTCACTTCTCCGGCGGTAATCATTTCCTTCAAAGTCATTGGATAATACTGGATTTGATTCTCACCACAGTAAAATCCTATTAAAAACCTGACTATTCTATTTGCAGTGTTGACAAAAGCAGAAATAGGAGCATTTGCATTTAAAATAGATGACCAAGGTAAAATATAAGAAAACTTGCTTGATTAATTTTGCTGTTCTTGGCAAAACGCACAGCTGTGACTCCCCAGATTCATGGGTTTAAATTCTATTTTCTTGAAAAATACTTGAAAAATCATTTTTTCTTTTTTTTTTCCCTTCACATTTATTTTAAGCCATAATACTTTTAAGTATCACCAGATTCTATAGAAAACATAAATCCTCAACGGAACCTCTGATGTTTGGTCATGAGGAAATTAGGGTGAAAAGAGAACACTAACAGTTATAGGATGTTGGAGATTTAACTCTAGGTTTTTCATAGGAATTAGGCAGATGGCCCTGCACACTGGGCTATACCTGCTCTGCAGCTGCATTTCACCTTCACTAGAAATTCTATTCTGAATCTACAACACCTTCCTAACAAAATTATTGCAGAAAGTAGAATAAGTCTGGAAAAGGTTTTGAATACAACAAATTAATTTGTAAAGTAATTTCTTCATCAGGGAGGAAAACATCTCCATTCATTACCTGTTCAAAAATATATGTGAATTCTAGATAATACATCAGAGTGAAATACATTGAAACTACCATTAATATTTCTCCTTAACTATTCCACATAGGAAAAATTACAACAAACAAGAGATACATCTTAACTCACATCTTCATCTTTCTGCTATGCCAATAGGCTGTGCTGACAAACTTGACTGTAATCCAACTCATTTAAATCTGCTGTTCCTGTTAATTCTTATCATGAGACAAAGTTCACCATTCAGCCTTTTTTACAAAAGTACAAGATACTTTGAGAACCAGAGGAAGTCAGTGAAGTGGCAGGAAAGGTACATGGTACACAAATATTTCAGAAAGCACTCGGAAGGTGAAGAGAATTCTGGTTTATAAGAACCCAGGGTGAACACAAACCAACTAACTACTGAAGTGCTTCCAGGCCCTTCTGAAGCTCCACATAGCTGCAAGGTATATAATCTACTCTGGGTTAACTTTATGCAAGTATTTACTATTACATAGGAAAAGCTGTGGAGCTTTGCATACCTACCTCAACAGCCATGGTTTGGTCGAGGTACAAAGCCAACTAAATATCAGAAAGATTGATGATACCTTCTACACTATCAGTAAATAAAAGACACTGCTCAATAAGTTTCTCTGATCATCTTGAAGGCAAGCACAGGTTCATGCCAAAAAGACAATTGCTGAACTGACCCTAGAGCTCTCCACCCACTCTGATTTCGTAGGTACACAGGTGAACAAGGATTAAGTGGCACCCATGATATCTTCTCAGGAATTGTTATCACCTGTTTGCGCTGAATAACAGTGCTTCATTTGGCAAACATAATTTCAGTAAATAAAAAAATTCTTGTCCCTTTGCTATTATTTCTTAACCTTTTACCTCACCATTTATGGAAAGTCCACAATGATGACTTCTTTTTCTTCAAATCCTTCCCTCAACCCATTCTCTAAGCTTCTTAAAGGCTATACCACCCGAGGGTTGTCAACGTTTTCTGGCATCCCAAAACAACTCCATACTGCCTTTTCCTAGAAGGTCTTGGAAAATTTCCATTTTCTACCCAACAAGCAAACACAAGCTCCCATCAGTATTGTAATATTATGCCTCTTTTTGTAGGACATGCTGCTATCCCTGATCTCCAGCTTGTGGCTTTTGCCTACTTTTAGCTTTTAAGTTAAAGGGAAAGTGTGTTGTTTTGGATCTTGTACTGTTTCAAACTCACAGCTGATATTTAGCAAGATAGAAATAACAGTCTGCATTTTTATTGTATAATTATGGGAAGAATGCACACAAAAGGTCACAGTCTATTGCCCTGCATCTTAGCTCAAGTCTTCAGCTGCCATAGGTTTGTAGAAGCCAGAATCAGCCTCACCCAAGGACGATCTCTCTTATGAGGTCCAGTGGTTCACACCAAGTTCCAGACAGGACTCCATTCTGGAGCAGAGAAGTGCCTTTCTCTGAGTATTTCAGCACTTCCTCTTCTGTCTGGAACTTCTAAAACATCATAAAGAAGGAATGTAGCAGTGGCTGTGAAAGCCTGACTGAAGCTTTTTACCTAAAAATTACTTGCTGTGTCAATGCTAGCTGTAGTTGCTGCTTCTCTTACAGCTCAGAGTATTTGAAGATGTGGCTACATGAAACCACAAGAACTGGAAACAAATTTTTAATTTAAATCTTTGGGGGGGAAAAAGGGGTCAAAAAACATTTCCCAAACCTAAGGCTCAAAAGACAATGAAAATTTCCCTTACTATTTTTTTATTTCTATTTTGTGTAATGAAATAACTTGACCTTAAGTCATGCCAGGAGAGATTCAGATTAAATATTAGATAAAATATATTTCCCAGGGAAGTGATGGAGTCACCATCTCTTGACATGCTCAAGAGGTGTCTGGATGTGACACTTGGGATGTAGTTTAGGGGCAATTATGGTTCTAAATTGATGGCTGGATCACGGGGGTCTCTTCCAGCCTTAAAGTTCCTGTGATTCCCTGTGATTCTGTGTTTTTTCAAGTGTCCAGAGTCTTTGAGGACTGATGTACAAAAGCTGGTTATTCTGAGCCAGCAAGGCTATACTTACTAGAAAATCAGTGAAAATTTTAAACACACACTGATGTACACTGATGTAGGCCTCCTTACTGCTGTGGCCCACATGGGCCCTATTCTGATTCTTTTTGCAACCATATATGGCCACTGTTAGAGGCATGACACTAAGCCAGTTGGACCTTTGATTTTAAAAGATATTTTCATTATTTCATTGCAAAAATTGTCATATGGTGAGCACTGAAACACATCCAGACCTTATAGGAGATGATCTTGGGATGATCAGAGCAACAGTGTCACTGCTTGTACGCGGATACACCACTAGAGAAAAATAACAGAAGGACTTGGATCTACTTAATTCAAAATCTTTTTTTAATAGAAGAAGGCTGTTATTGAATAGCTATACACTGTAATTTGTAAGAGAGAGAATTATTTCCTCTTTACTTCTCCAGTTGGGCAATATAGCACAGAGTATTTAGGCCAGATATTGAGAATGCTTACAGTGTGTTAGATTTTGATTTTCTGAGAATGTTAAAAGGAAAATAAATGAGGTTTTACATGAAGAGGACTATCAGTTATTTCCAGTTCCTTGGGGCATTCACAATTTATTTCAGAGGGCAGAGAAAAAGCTTTTTGCTTAGTACCTTTGATTGACCTAAGGATTCCAGCTGGACCTAATTTGAGTCACTAGTTAATGTGGTCATTTCTGTTTGTATAAGTGGGAATGATCAGACCATCTCACATGTTAGATTCTGGTCTGCAGCACTTTATAGTATATTTCACAAGCAGTATTAAGCTTAGCTCTATAGCTGCCTGACCTTTCTTTGAAGAATATTTGCAGGGATGAACAAATAACACAAAAAAGCCTTGTGATAATGGAACTTGTGGCAAATAGTACAGGGATAAAGCTGCAGGAAATACTTGTTTCACCCTCCTGTTGCATATTCCTCTAGCTGAAGCTCAAGAGAGGTGCAGATACAATCTGCTGACCAGCTGACATTCCCATATCAAATTTCTTTTAAAAGGTATCATGTAGACCCATGCCAGCTGCTGTTGGCATGACTTTTTTACAGGAGTTCCCCTTCCAAAGCCAGATTGTTAATTCAAAAATCCTCTATTTTGATTAAAGTATATAATTGTTTGACAAATATATTCATAAATTCAGAGGTAGGATTGCAGAACCTACAAACACCAAGCAATAACTAAGAACTTTAAAATACCATTACCTACACTGCTGTTCCATCCTTGCTAAATTACTGCAAGACTGTTAAGCTGTCTAATATCTGTTACTGGATTATGTGAAGATTTATTTCATGCCCAAATGTGAACAAATATATTCATTTTTACTGCCTCTTGCAAAAATAGAATTTTTCTATTTTACATATAACTTTTATATTTTTCATTCACAGAATTACACTAGTAGTATAAAACTGAAAACTCTTTCCACTGTACAAGGAGGGGAAAATTTACATGCTCTTCATCTCATCACTGCTTCTTCACAATGTCCAGGTGAGTATAAAAATACATATTTCTTTCTGTAGTCATTTAGACTTCAGGGCATTTCCCAGTGTCGTTTTATGCTGGTCTCAGAGACAAGCATACATATTTTGAGGTATGTTTTTAATGACTAACAAATGTCAAGGAGAAAAGGTGTACCTGTCAGCTCTCATGAGGATGACCAGTCTACTTCCATAAATCACTAAGTGTGACTAACCCAATATTTGTAAGGAGTCTATCACTTTGATTATATACAACTTTCCTTGGAAAGCACAAAGACATAGAATTTACTACTCATATATAATGCAGACTTAAAAATTATCTCCATGACTATTTTAACGAGCCAGCTGCCAAATAGTTCACTGTGATGTAATTATGCTCTATTCTAGTTTTGCATTTACTTTTATATACATTTCTATCAAGACTGCGATTCATCAGTAATAGATGAAGTAATGAGACAGTATTTGTAAATGGTGTCATTCAGTAGGGAGAGGATAAAAGAGAGAAAAATGCACTAAAGATGGAGAATTCAGACCTGATTGATATAAAATTTCAGACCAGAACTGAAGTTCAATATGTGCTAGAAGTTAAGATCTCAAGAGAAAGAGAATATCTTACATAAGTGTATCAAAAATCTCACAGGCTGCTTCAGGAAAGTTTCAACTCATAATTACAAAACCTCACCAAATCCTAATATTTCCACTTTCTTGATCTATCACACCTCTAATTCATATAAACCAGCATCACACTGCAGAATTAAGAGTCACATCAATGTATTCTGGAAAATGGTATCCTTTTAAGATTTTTTATCAATCAGAAAAAACATGAAAGCAGGATAGACCTGAAGTGGTTAAATAGAATTGAAATGCCGTTCTGTTCTGTTTTCCTGCCTTGGAAATGCCCTCTTCCAAATTCTGTTTGAGCACCCTGCCCTTAACAAAGCCCCTGAAATAGAGAACTGAGGTTATAAGAACATCCTCATTTGCATCCCAGAACAGGCCTTAGGAGCTGCCATCAACTCTTCTACTTTCAACTGAAAACACTGGCTTTTTCCTTCCTCTCCCTCTGGAATATTTTAATTCTATAGCTACGTTATTTAACTTGGTAAAGCATTTGTTTGGGGAAGTACGTGGAATGAAAGACTTTATAGAAGTTAACATTCTATCCTATTGCCTAATACTTCTCTGAATAGATAATATCGTTGACACAAATGGCTGGACAAAAAAAAGCCATGAGAACTGAAGATGTGTGGGCACTGAAATATTTCAAGAATTGAATAATGCTTTCCTTTCTCTGTTTAGTCTGACAGACAACAATGTGTCTTGAACAGTTGGGACCGAATGATGGAGAAGATAAAAAAGACATTTCAGAACTGCCTTTCTTATTCCAAATGCTTCGCTTTGCCTTTCAAGAGTGTGTCCAAATTGAGCATAATGTTTCTTTTACTTAGGGCAACGTATAGGCCACGTAAATAGTCCTAGTTACAATCTAGTTCCATCCTTCCTGCCCTGCAAATAGTGACTGCAAGTTTAAACTGGTCTTTAGTTCTGCAGGAAATGTTACTTTATTGTAACTTCTAATTGTGAATTACAATTATATTTGTAATTGGAGAAGCCTGTGGTTTTTCTTAGCATGAGGAAATCTCTAGCATTTCTAGTAGCCAAAAACCTTCAGGCTTCTAGGAAATGTCCAGATTTCTTTAACAATGCAAGCTAGGGCCAGAATATGAAACTCCTCCTTGCATGAAGACAGCAAGATCCTGTTCACAACAAAGGAGTGTTTGCCAATGCAATTTTCTCAAAGCTGAACTCTTAATTTTGTCGAAGTTCATGAAATAAGAAGGAAAACATTTTATTTATATTTGTTTGTTGCAGGCCCGGTCTTCTCCAGCACAGACTGCGTTCTTCTTACTGTGGGCAGTGGGAGCATGGTCCCATCAGAGCCTGGGAGCTCAGCAGCTGCCTGCAGCTCCTCGTGCACCAGCTTTCCTCCACAGACCACCTGCAAATAAGCCAAGGGCAGAAGGTGTGCGTGTTTTCCTCACTCACTGAAGATACACAGAGAAGCAGCCAAAATGACACACAAAAATGACACTTTACCAGCTGAAAGTACAGCAACAATGGCTGGAGATCAATCGTTGATGGATGTACTACATTAAGATCCCTATCCTATGTACCCAAGTAGCAACCTACTTTATACCTTTTTTAGCATTACATTATATATTTTTAGCATGTTCTATCTAAAGATAACACACTACACTACAACAATGACTTGTCTAACGACATGTGAAATCTCACAAAGATTGAAGGACTTTGAATTAGTTAAAATCTCATATTTTTCATGCATAATATTTACCTGAGTCACACTGAAACTGATATATCTTCGGTTTCTCACAAGCTCAAGACTACAAACAAATATTTTTGGAATACACATTTTCTGTGCTGCCTCTAAAAACATCATCCCTGAGCCTGCAGATTCTGAATGAAATTGATACTTGAGGTGCCATCAGCTAGCCTAGACAGACCCAGATGCATGGGCTGCTCTGAAGTCTCATAGTCAAAAAACCTGCAGGGATGCCCATGAGAAGGAATCTGGAAGTCACAGGAAACCTGCTAGAGACAGTTGTCTTAAGGTCCTCTGGCTATCTGAACTCAAGGACTTTCAGACATATTATAGTCAATTTTAAGGAAAAATCCCTATAGAACAGGCAAATTTTAAGATTAAGAAATGGGAAATGCCTGAAAAAATATGTGAATTTGAATTTCAGAACAAATATGTTTTGTCCTTGATAGATCATTTATTATACTGCAAAGAAGGACTTGGGAGTACTGGTGAATGAGAAACTGGCCATCAGCCAACAGTGTGCACTGCAGCCCAGAAAGCCAACCATACCCTGGGCTGCATCCAAAAAATTCTGACCAGCAGGGTGAGGGAGATGATTCTGTCTCTCTATTCCACTCTCATGAGACCCCACCTGGAGTGCTGCATCCAGCTCTGGATCCTCAGCACAGGAAAGATCCTCCTGATCCTCCTTTCAGCACAGGAAAGACGGGGTCCTGCTGGAGAAAGTCCAAAGGAGGGCCACAAAAATGAAACACCTCTTTTGTGAGGATGGGATGGAAGAGCTGGGGTTTGGGAAGACCTGACTGCAGTCTCTCAGTAGTTAAAGGGGGTTTATAATCAGGCCTGTGACAGTAAGGTTTTAAACTAAAAGATGGTAAATTCAGACTAGATAAAAGGAAAAAATTTTTATGAGAGTAGTGAAACCCTGGAGCAGGTTGCCCAGAGAAATTATGGATGCCCCGTTCCTGGAATCAAGGTCAGTTTGGATGGGGTTCATTTCTGAGGCAGTTGGACTAAGTGACCTTTAAACGTCTCTTTCAATCCCAACTATTCTATGATTCTATACTCTTAGCAGATCTTCCACATCAAAAATGTTACAGAAGTCAAAAACATTAAAAGTTATTTTAAGAATCTACCTTTAGTTTGGCTAAGACTAATTTCCTCACACCCTACAATATATCTCAAGGATGTAACTATTTCACAATAACTTTTTTTTTTTGGTAAAAGTGGCAGCACTGTATTTCCATGTTGTTACATGGAAACATACATCACCTTGCTTGAAAGATGTCTGAAAAAACAGCTGTTTTTCCTTTGCAGTGCAGCATGAAACAGGGACTGAGTCAAGTTATAGAAATTTTCCTTTCTAATAAAATTGAGGTTAGACACGGAAAATTATCACATGAACAAATGAGAGCTTGAAGCTTAACAGAAACATTTCAAAGAACTCAGGGAATTTGGATATCCGATTCCTGAAGAAAAGTGACTAAAAAAAATAATACAATTGCATTTTCTTATGACCCAATTTTTAAATATTTTAAATTGTTAAAATCCATAGGTAAATCCTATTTTTAAACAAAGACATTTTTTAAAACTTTAGACAGTTACAATATTTTAGACACTATTGTTACTTGCTACATGTGATCAGTTTTAAGTAGACTGTACTTTGTTTTGATATGCCCATGTACATTACTGACACCTTAAAAGCAATGATGACAGTCATTATCTCTGTCATTTCAGCAGCATTAAAAGGTTTTAGAAGAAATACAATGCTTTTATTTAAGGAACATTTTGTCCCCCATAAGGAAATTATTTGCTTTAAGGCAGGGACTTATAAAACAACAAACCTAACACTTTTTTTCCTGTCTGCTCCCCTAGATCCACAGCAAGCCATGAAAGGACTGTGCCCCGGAACAGAGAAGACCCTACATATAGCTTGTGCTTTAGTGGTGACATAGGCCTGCCCAGGAGATCCAAAAAGCCTTTTCCAGCCTTCCAATGCTGGAAGTCTTGGCTTCACGGCAGGAGCCTGAGACCCCTTTCAGCAGGGTGGCAAAGCCCAGTCAGGCTGCAGAGCTGGAGTGTGCAGCCCTACCCTGGAAATGCTCCTGCAGCTACCTAACCCAGAGCTGCAGATGCTGCTGGCAGTGTGAAATCTGGCCAGGTTCGGAATCCAGGTCAGACTCAAATTCTCTGAAAGTTTGTTAAAAATGAGACATTTTGGGCAACACATTCAAGACTCAACAAAAAGGCATTTTTAAAGTAAATTCTTTTACTGTGCAATTCACAACAAATACCAACTCTGAGTTAGCTCATTACATAAACAGCAAAGGATTGAATTTTGGCTACCTTCAGTAACTCAGTCCACTGCTCTTCTAAAGAGAATATCAGACTCTTATGAGATGCTAATTAAGCTTTTGATTCTCTTGATACCTATGTGAGTGTTACCATATAAGTTTTTTTTTTTTTTAGTCACTAATAGGCATTCTCACAAAAGCCTCTAAATCAGAAAAATAATTATCCCCATTTTGAAGCCAAAGTATAAAACGTTGGCTGTAAGGTACACGGTTGGTACGGGGTGTTTGTGGATGCACCAGAGCATTAACCTGATTTTTGAGTTCTTACTCCAGTCTGCTTTGCTGACCTTAGAACTTCTGTTTCCATCTTTTTTTCACCTTACTGCAACAGTACAGTCTCAATGCCACATTTTTGTCTTTCAGCTGCATCTATTTAATTATGAGTCACTATCCCAAAAGAAGAACAAAGTGATTATACTGCAATGTGAATTTTCAGAATGTTTATCTGGTTATAGATATATGAAGGAAAATAATGTTTGAGCATATAAATAGGAAATTAGAACTTTATTGTGGCTTCTTTGAAAGCCTGGAACGCATCTCAGAAGAGAGAAACGGAAACAAAAAAAAAAGTCTTTATTCCAGCTGATAAATGTCTCTCAATTTTTAAATCCACTGGCAGAGAAGGCCAGTGAAACAAGACCACCAGCAGTGGCTAAATGTATTGATTTAACTTTTATTTTGATCATTACAATATTAAAAAAAAAAAAAAATCCAAAACCGGAGTTTTAAGGTGTTTAATTAATCAGCATATAGATGAAATAAGTAAGAATTACGAGCGTTAACTGCTGAATTATTCTGAGAATTAATATTATATTTCTCTCTTTTTTGGCCAGAAACATCACATTTTTTTCTTCTGTTAGCTAAATGTGGATTTTGAAATAGACTCAGTTCCTACAGAGCTGCTTTTGAGGGTCAGAAAAATGTGAACTATGGCCTAAGACCTTCTTGCGTTACACAATGATTCCCCAGCAAAGGAAGAGCCAGCTCAAGGGAATTTCCAGACCCTTTTTCCTGTGATGGTGGGTTCAATTATCCCATACACCACTTGTAGTAGCTCCAAAACCTAGAAAAGTTCGTTCTCTTTCTTAGTTTGGGACTAGAGGTATTTAGAGGACACCCAGAAAAGATAAAAAGCCAAAGTGCTGAGGTGGATCTGACATGACTTTGTAGGTATTTGCACTTTAGTAACTTCAGTCAGCACAAGTTTAATTTCCAATTCTATTCACCCAAAGCCTTTTGGGGAGACAAGGACATCGTTGCCACACGTGTAGGGTGAGAACGTTTATGGAGCTCCAGCCCCATCCCTCCTCAGTGACCCTCAGTGCTCCACTTGCCTGTAATGCAGATAGGACACAGAAGCAGAACCTTTTGTTCTACGAGAGGAAGGGCTACAGTAAATCCTAATCCTTTGTTTTTGGCATCACAAGAGTATCCACAGCAACTAAATGTGATGTGATACAGAAAGGAATGTGACTTCAAGTGCCAGCAGCTGGTGAATGCCTGAGGTGCAAAAATCCTGTTGTTATGTGGATACCCCCAGCAACGCCATATGCATGAAGCAAATGAAATACATCTGAAATTTGCACTGAAAAAGGTTGGGTTTTGGCAAATGTTATTTCTGCCTCAGACTTCAGTCTTTAGTCACTTTATCCACCACAACAAAATACTTTGAGGGAGACAAAGATGGCAACTAAGTCCTCAAGGCACCTCTGTCAATCACTGGATGGCTATTTATTTAAAAGTTCAGCAGGAAATATAAGTAACTACATAAAACTTCTGCATTTCCAATTGTGTTCTCAGAGTTCATTTATTATCTGTGTTGAATAAACATTACAGATGAGAAAACCAAGGATAAACCCAAAGTGTGGAGAGCAGTAAACTACTTACAAGTTGGCCCTAGAATTTTGGATTTGGGAAAGTTCTTTTCCCAGACTCACCTCAGATTTGCCTTAAGAGTATGACAAAGAACTTTTTGTTGTGTCTTTAGAATACCTAGCACAATGGGGCCCTGATCCATGACTGCAGCCTCTGGGCATTGCCACAGTACAAACAAATAACAATAGCTTGCAGCCAGAGACATTGCTGAGAATTGCTTACTAGGCAAGCAAGCTTCTTATAGAAGTGTGTGCTCTGAGCACTTGCTCAGTTCACACAGCCTGGATTTCCAGAGCACACTTTGTTGAAAAAAGCAACTGTTGGGAATATCCTCTTGACCCTGAATCAGGGCCAAGAAGATAGAAGATATTAGAGCAACTCTTCTGTACATATTACATCACTGAAAGAGTCTTCCAGGATGTGAGTTTGGTGTGTGTTTGACCAAACCAATGTCACAGCACTTATGTAAAACACCCATGGAGCAAATACATAGTAGGAAATAATTACACTACACATCTACCTATTTATGCAGTGCCTAAATAGACATGACTGGAAAAAAAAATCTGCTGTTTCAGGCATTGGGCTGGTACACTGAAAACATGTACCTGTTTCCTGGCGCTGGCACAGATATTTGCATGCCCTTTGGCAATTCACATCTTTCTTTTCCTCCTTAAAACAAAAGGAAAACAAGAATACTTCTCCTGCCTCACAGGCATCATGAAGATTTCCAAGTACTCTTAAACATCCAGATGCTCTGTGATGAAGCCAGGGAGATATGTAGAAATTTAGATAAGTCCATCACTGAACTTAGGGTGAGAACTCAAGTTGAAGATACACAGAAAGTAATTCTCAGGTTGCATTGCTTCCACCTAAATATGGATCGGTCTGTTCTGCAAAGGTATTACAACCTTTCAGTAATTCCCCAGCTCCACTGACTTTTGCATTTCTTCAATAGTTAGAAAACAGTGCCAGTTTTAATGTGTACAGATTGTGTAAAAACTGAGCAATAATCTTGACTTTTGAAAAATATGGCTGTCTTTCTGTTTCTAGGTTCGTTACCACAGGGAGAATATCCAACATATATTTTCCACACACCAAGTCTAACACAAGTTTTTTTAGTTAAATGATATCAGTAAAGCCCCTTTCTGGAGTGCCTTCGCTACTGAATGTAAGCCAACACAGACAGGGTAGGGCTGCACTGGTTCTTGCACTTCAGTTTTGTCCGTTTTTCAGGTGAACAAAACTGTGTTTTGACATTAGATTTTAGACCATGACTCTTGTTTATTTCTATCTAGAACAAAGTCTGTAGACAAAGTCAATATATTTTATCAGATTAACTAGCAGCCAAGTTTTCAGGCACACAGGTCATGCCTCTCTTCATTCTCTGCCATTGTAGGCCTCATCTGACTTAGTCATTTCTGACAGACAGAAAAAGACTTCTCAAGAAAGTCATTCCCTATTGCTGCATCTGCCATGCACTGGGACAAAAAAGATGAAAACATGGCAATCACTTCCCTTTGAAAGAACCAGAGAAATGTAGAGATACAAGTGGGCCAGCCAGTCTAATGGTGCACACAAGGTTCAGCTGTATAACGGGGTAGAACCATCATTGCCCTAAGCACTTTTTGTACTTTTTCTTGTACAAGAAAGTTCTCACAGGAACATCTATGAGCCTTGTTTATTCTATTCCCTCATACATCGAAAATTTCTTTAAAGCATATGGATATATACAAAACATTTTTTTTCTCTCTTACCAAAAAAGACACCAAAGCTGTAGTTTTATTCCCAGCAGTTAGCTGTTTTCCCACCCATCCAGCAGTTCTTCCTGTCTCCCAATTATTTATTTCCCAATGGAGATATCTTGATTGATTTCTGGGGGTGTCTTGACTTCCTCTGCAGTACTTCCTGTCATTTCTTTTTCTGTAGAGAACAACTCAGGTGTTTTCAGAATGTTCAGGCAGCATATGGGGACCCTGCTTATCAGCAGAGTTACATCCAATCACAGTGGTGTTGGGTGGTGGTAGAAGTGGGGAGTTGCAATGGTACTCCTCTTATGCAGGGGGAGCTGCCCCACTGGGCAGTAGAAAATTCTGGCAGCATTTGTGCCTCTCATACTAGAGGCAGGAAATTAAAAAGTACAGGACAAAAGGAGGGATCCAACCTGTCCTTTGAATATAGAATTGAAGGGAACTATGTCTTCCATACAGTCACAGGGGTAACAACTGGCACAAAATACAGACATTTAGGGGGAGAATTAGAGGATAAGAGCAGCTTTAGCAGTTTAAAAGACACAGCACCATTAATGATTTTTTTTCAGTCAGACCCAATTACAACTGTTTACAGAGTCCTTTCTCTTTCCCTCAGAGGCTTTGGCTGAATTCCCATTATTTCCGGGACCAAACCCAATTATGCCACTGACCACAGCGTTCTGACTGCTTATTGCAATTCCATGGCAAGGGTAGGGAACTCCCAGAAACAAGAAAGAGATTGATTTGCTCCATGCTGTACCTGGAAACAGCTTCCAAAGCAACATATTATGCCAAATAACTATGGCTCAGAGTAGCCAATTAATTTGTGCAATTCTAGATTACAACTAAGAGACTATTGCTTATCTTTTCTTTTTGAAAAGCATTTTTTTTCCAGGTAAAAAACATTGGCACAGTTTCCCCTTGGCTGAAGTTTCAGAGCTCTGTATTTTCATGAACACAGTGCTAGGAGGCAATAAAAGGTGGTGAGCTGGGAGAAAAGGGTGTTAGGGGTGAAGTAGAATATAACAGGTTAAACTTACAAAGCACTTGTACATACCAGGGAAACCATTAGTTCTTAGAAAAAGCCCATGTTATCCCAGATCTGACCCATCTCAGCAAATGTGCTTACTCACACCGGCAAAAATACGTGTTTGAAATGCACTGCAAGATGATTTATTGACATATTTCATACCATAATTTCAGTTTCTATGAGCATTCAGACAGGCTGATCTCTTCCAGTCAACATTGTTATCAGCTTTTCTGTCATTATAGAGCACCATAAGATATTAGCAACCAAGGGAAAAATACACAGGACAGAATAGAAACTCTCCCTTGAAAAAAACAGTTGAGAGTCCTGTGTAAGTATAAGGCAGTTCAGTACGTACAGAGGAAGCACAGCAGCATGTGACAGCTGCAGAAGGAATGCTCTGTGGAACAGAGAGCATTTCAGGAGAGCTTAGTCACAACAAAGTGAGAACTAGCATTTCTGAGTGAACCCTTTGGCAAACTCTGAAAAGAAGACACTTTGAGGGACTAGGTTATGAGAAATGCAACTACTGGCTTAAATTAACCCAAGTATGTGCAAGCCAGCAGGAAATTATAGTTTTAGTTTTTCTTCAATGTATAAGAAATACATAAAGGTCTTCGAGCACATAGGGCAAGTATGGGAACATCTGATAGTTTTCAAGTCTTCTAATCAGATTAAAGAAGATGTCATCACATTGAACATGGATGCTTTTCAGATGGGCAAAAAAATGGGCATTTGCCAATTAACCATATCAGAGACTTTTCCTCCAAATTTTACTTAGTTGAAGCTAACTTTGTGATTTACCTTACAAGGCACAGCACTTTTGGGAAATGAGTACCGTCACAAACATGGTCAAGGCTTCACGGTCAACTGTAGCATCTTAAAATCTAGTGTCACAATTTTGATTTTTCTCATCTTGAAAGCTGGTCTGACAAAGTTAAATATTAAGACAGAAGCAGACAATATTTTCTATTCCACGACTATGTCCCAAGAAAGTTTTAAACTGTAACTGGAATATACATTCTCTCCCACTGGGTTTTTGGGGGGTTTTTTTTGTTTGTTGTGGTGGTTGTTGTTTTGGATTTGTGTTTTTGTTTGGTTTTTCTAGTTTCTAAATCTCGTTTCACTCACTCAGCACTCACCTCCTCCTATTTTCGTCAGCACTCAGAAGCCAATACCCTGCACAGTCCTAGGTCTGGCCATCATAAAATAATTCAGTCAGCCCAGCCCAGGAATCAGAGCTGAATTTCTTGGAAGTCTAGGCCTTGAAGGCCTAATGCTTCAACAATTAATCATTTTTTTCCAGAGATTAGGAAATCCTCTGAAGAACCCAAATCCAACTAAACACTTAAGTAGGTGCCCTACTTTCAACATGAATCTCCTTTGTTGAGTGGAACAAAGAAATTCATAGGAGAGTTTACTTGAAGGCCAGAAAGGAAACCAGAAAGAGGCAAGAATAAGGTACAAGATTCTGATTCTTACTTGCACATGAAAAGTATTCAGTCACTACAACTTTCTCAAATTACTTCGTTAATTAGCAGCACTGAGAAGAAAAAATATAAATACACAATAACTTTTCATTGGCTCTTGCATGTAGTTGGACTAGATCTCACAGAAATCTGAAAAGAACATAGCCAGTCATTATTTGATGAATTCTCACCTTATTCAAAGAGAAGCTGCAGTTTTGTATAAATAATAGGGATTTATTTTCTCTGGCCTGATTTTGAGGATTTCTAGTAGGCACAGGAATATTGTCATCATTGTAATCACCAGTGACAGCAGCACATCAGTTCACTGGTAACGTTACTGAGGTACTGAGCTGCTATAGCCTAAAGTACAGTACTGCTCACCTGGAGGGGCTTGTGCACTCCACCATTACACAATATTTGGCCAAGTATTTTGGCACATGAAAACTGCTTGAGATGGAAAAATATAAATGCCCCTTCTCACAACTGCAGAGAACTGGTTATTACTCCACTCTATACTTTTTCCTAAGCCAAAATCTAGCTCTTCATGCTGTAACACTCCCCCAGGTGACTATCTGGAAGTGATAAGTCTTACATTTATCTGCTTTCTCCACATCTGTATTCCTATCATTTTCTGTTCTCTCTCTGTGACCCATCTTTCCTTGTCTTTCTGGTCTTCTTTTTCATCATTCCATTTTGCTTTAGTTAAAGAAATATACATCTTTCCTTCTTCAAGCTGAGCTTCTGCACATTTTGTGACCAGAGACTCTGTGGCTAAAGCAACATTCATGTGCCTCCATAGCTGCAAGGCCAAATACGTCAAAAGAATTTGAAAAGGAATGACTAACTGTTGTGGTTTAGGAATGGTATTCCCCAATTTAGAGCTCCCAGTGAAACACTCCAAACCATATGCTGGTTGTTCACTCTCCACCTCCCTTTCCTCCTCTCCCTGTCGTGGGCTGGAGAGGAGAATTGGGGGCACAAAAGGTAAAGATCACAAGTTAAGAGTAATTGAGTGGAAACATCAATGAGATACAAAAATGAACAGACACAGCCACAGCAACAATATTAATTACAGAGTGTACCAGAGAGGCAAACAATTAACACGCGAGCGCTCACTGGATGGAAACTGGCAATCCCAACCACTCTGCCACCCTTCCCATCCACCCCCTGCACATGGTGTGAGGTTGTATAGAACAACCTCAGGGTCCTAACCATGCCCCTCCTGTCTACTGCACAAATTAACCTTATCCTGGCTGCAACCAGGACACAGATGAAGAAGAGATGCATCTTTCCAACTCAAGGCAAGCTGTAATTAGCTCAGAGACTGATACTAGCAGTGACAGTTCCTTTATATACCTACTGTTCTTTAGAAAGCATTATAAAATTGTGATATTGCTAATATCTGTGGATTTTTCTTTCTTTATTTTTTGGTCTAGGTCACTATATTTTAGGGATGTTTACCCCTAATTTTACCTCTCCTCCATTTCTCTAGTGCTGTTTTACTCCTCGCCTAGAAGGAACACCTTCTAATACCATACCACTGCTTGCCTATCTGCCCTCCTTCTCCCTCTCCCTGTAGCTTCTTTAATCTGTTTACTTTATACAGTTAAAACCAAGCACAAGCATTTCTATGTTTCAGGTGGTGATATTCCATTCTGTTTGCATTTCTGCTTTTCAGAAGCTTTATGAATCTGTTAGGGGCCAATTTTTGTGGTCAATATCAGGCAGGTTCTAGACTGATCATGGCATTTCAGGTCAGAAATAAAACAATTCGTTTAAAAGACCAGTTCTCACATTAATTCACCTTCATAATAAAGCCCTGAGGCAACGAAAGACCACAAAACCAAATACTAATTCAACATGAGACAATGGGTCACTTCAGGTTTAGTGACTATTAAGATACTATATTTACTCTTCAAACCCCCATACATACGGTGGAACTTGTTTTTCATGTATGCTGTAGAATTTGTATTGTATGTGTTGAAAGACTTTTTTTTTCTTCCTGGTAGTGGGGAATCTGTGTTATTTGCACATTGCAAAACTTGTTCCACAGGTATGTTGTGAAATTTCATTGGTTATTTCACAGTTTGTGATTGATGTCATGTAAGAGTTGTCCAGCTCAGCTTTGTGTTTTACTGATTTATGAGTACTGCATAAATGTCATTTGTTGTTTGATTTCCCTGGGATGCAAGGCTAATACAACTGTTTAAAAAGTCAACACTAACTTATACTTTCCTTTATGACCTTGCAAGAATTGTTTAAGCAAAAACTGTATCTGTGGGTATTCTTTAGCATGGAATAGAGTCATATTCAATGCTGGTTGTCTTAAATAGATTTTTATGAAGTTGAATTTACTGGAAATAGAATTCCCACTTGCTTTTATATAAATATGTGTTTGTTTTTGATACTATCAATGGGGTAATCCCAGTAATTGTCTGATTACCATATGTTTTGAATAGGCAGTGACCACTATTAGTGAGTTTCACACTGCAGACTGACAGGTATTGTATATGACTGAATGTATAGCCCAAGAATATATATAAGACCAGGATACTAGAAAAGCTGCTAAGGATCCTAAGTGAAAGGGAAAGGATCTATTCCTCTTCATGGACATTAAAGCCTATATTTATTTTCCAAACACAGTAAATCATGCCAACCATCTCTAAGCTTCCCCTGCTCCCTTTGTCAGTGACAAAAGTGCTCATGTTTTCTTACTTATGAAAACTTAGCCCATTCTGTAATTGAAGGTGAAATATGCCTAAGAACAGTAAGATTACTTAAAGTGTCAAAAAGTCACTATATGACTTAAAGGATCCTGCCTTAATTATTTGCCTTCGTCTCTATTTTTCTGTGTAAAATACAATGAAAAAGGATAAGATGTGATGTACTGACCCATTCTTTTTTTCTGCAGTTCCAAGCAAGCCTAAGTTCTAGGCAATTAAAATCTCTTACCTTTATGTTTAAATAACCACACAATAATTTTTTGTGTTAAATCATTTCAGTGATTGAATTAACAGCCTTTTCAGTTTCATAGGCTGCTACACCTCTAGTCAAAGTATACCAGGCCTAATATAATTAATGTCTCCCTTTCAGCACTTCGTTTAAAGAACTGTGCTTGTAACAGAGCCATTTTACCATGCTCACATTCCAACTGCAGTCCATTATTGTTAGTATCTGGATCACTTTACAAATGCAAACTATTACAATTATTCATGTCTGAAATGGCTTCTACATTTCTCAGTCTCAGTTGAAGCCAAACAGGAGCACCAAAATACTACAGGAAATGTTTTCTTTGTATGTTTGGGCAGACACCAAAAAACTTAATTTTAGGAGCATTAGGCTGTTTATAAAAGCAGGCAAGCTATTGTATTCTCCTTCACCAAAAAAGACCTTGAATTTCCTTGAGTGTTGTCTACTTCTGTGCTACTAACAAAAAGTTAATTTACATGGGGAAAAAAATGAATGTGTGTCTAAACTGGGTCCCCTTCCAGAAATTAGTAAGTATTTTATCTTACACAAATTAATTTTCTTATAATAGGTCTCCCTGAATAAAGTTGAGAGAAGGTTCAAAAGAGGCAGGTAAAACCATCACTTCTGTGGCATCTTGGTATCTCCATTGCACTGGCACCACAGTAGGGCTGGTCTTTGCCCAGCACTTAGAAAAGCATTGAGATCTGGACCTCAGCTTAGGAAAGTGCTCCCCACTCAGCTGTGGAAGGGAAGGAAGGATGACCACTACCTGCAAGCACTCATTTGAAATCATGAACCTACCTTGTTTCATTATTTCAAAAAGCTAATTCTGAATGGCACATTTTCTTTCCTTTTATCACCAGCCTTGAAGTTTCCACTCCTAGGGAAGCAGTGGCAGCCAGCCATGCATCGAGAAACCTCGCGCTGTCCTAGGCTAAGCCAGGTCACAGCAGGCAGGAAACCGTGCTGGGCTGTCTGAACCATGACTGCTTCAGGTCAGTGGGTATTTGACTTGCACATACCTGAAATAATGTGTGCAGCATTATAATCAACCTTCTCAAATGAGTGTGGTTTTTTACCTCCACATGCATGAATTCCCAGAGGGACCAAACCTTTTTCTCAGTATGTACATAAGATCTGCTGCCAATGCATGAAAGATGATGAGCAAGAAGGTATTATTGTTTAGTTTCAACAGAAGAAACTATTGTTTAGTCAGCAAATGGATAATTATCTTCTAATTAATCAAAGTGGTCTTTAATCTGAAGAGGATTTACTTTAGAACAGAAAAGTGTTGGGAAATAAAGTCAGCTTCCTCCCCACCCAAACTTTTCTGTTTTTCTCAGACTGAACCAGAAATAATTCATTTTGGAAGTTCAGCAATAGTTGATGAACTGTTGCTTCTTCCAGCTCTTCTGTGTTGTGTCTGCACTTTTGGGTTCCAGATAAATCTGGAAGTAAATGTGAAGTAATGGTCTTATGGCATTTTGGCAGGAACCTCTGGAAACCTCACAAAACAGCTTTTTCCAGACTCAAAGCCGATTTTGAAAGAGCATAACTTCATCTATTTAAGAAATACATTCTTTCTGTCAGAAAACTTACTTTCTCATGTTCCAGTAGGCATGATTAAAAACCATCTAATTAAAAAAGCCATGAAAAAAATACACAAGAATCAAGTACAAAAATTTATGGAGACAGCTCTGAGGGGACAATGTTATATCTGAATCTAGTTCAATATTGAGGACATTAATACAGAAAGAGAACTTACGTTGGGGCCTTATTTCCAGTGTTAATCTAAACCAAACAATCTTTACAATAGTCCCTATCCCCCCAGTTAATGTATTAATCTAGCTGTGTATAACATATATATTTTCAGCACATATATAAACTTAAGTTTCTGTCACACCACAATCTGCTTTCACATGCAAATCCAGCTTTAAAAACCAAGTGTGTATCAAGGAGGTTGTCTCTTTAGGTGACACAGAGCACTTTTAGCTGGAATAAAGGGGTCACAACTTTCATAGTGAAAGAGAGAGTTATGTAGCAATAAATGTCTTATAGAGTAGCAAAGTAGGAGGGTCTCATGCCATGCTATCTGCCTACTCACCACAGTGCCTGTTCTTCATTCCCTAGGATGGGGAAAAAAGACAGGTTGATAGTAGCTCAATTTGCTCCTTAATCTTCTAGGTTATATAGGCATTTCTGCTCTCTGTGCCTCCTATTATCATGTATAAATTCAACCTCATATAAATGTATTTATTTCTAAAGATCTGAAAACTTCCACATTTCTATATATGCTAGGACTACATATATTTTTACATTAAAAAGCCATGAGCATGTAGGTTCTTACTGATCCCCACTATTAATTTTGCTAAGTGAAAATCAAATTCTGAAAAGCATATTTTGGGATGTACATTGCCTTGACTTCCCACTAATTTCAATACTCTCTGTCTCTTGTTACTGCTCCAGAACTAAAACACCTCTTAAAGTCATGGCTTTGTTAAAGACCAAGAGAGTTTGGTCTGGTTCAGTGCTTAACAAATATTATTTTCTGGTAAGATCTGATTAGTTTTTCCCAAAATTTTTCCATTGCTTTATTTCTGAGTATTTAAACACATGTAGATTGATTTGACCCTGCTTTTTACAGAGTCCCTAAACCTTATGCAACAGTAGCACAAATCAATATCAAAGCTGTGTTCTGTGCCACTGAACATTCATTCTTTCACTATATTTGCACAAAAATATCTACCACAGAAAATCTGAGCAAGAGGAAAGCATTTGCTTATCCCTGGCAAAGGGTCCTACATGGCACTGCTTTGGGGCAGCACCATGACTTGTTTTACATGGTCACATCAAACAAATCCTTTCCAAATGAAAATTACTGCAGCACTGCAGGACCTGACACACTGATCTCTAATCATAGGTGATGCTGGGGAACAGAATTCATTTTGTCTTCTCACAAGGATGTGTTCCAAGGTAAGAGCTCTCCTGACCTACACATCAGAAAGATAGAAAACTTAAATCAGAATCACACTCCACTAGAAAATAAGTGGATTCAAATTTTTAAGCCGTGCAAAGCAAAATTGCAAGGCATGTTTACAGGAGTCTGGATGCTAGCTAAGATTTCTAAGTTTTATATTCAGCTGTTTGATCCAATTTTCAAAAAACAGAGTTAAAGAACAATGTTCACATGATGAACTGTTCAAAAGAATAAACCTGCTGTTCTGAAGGTGAAATAACACAAAGCCACCCATGCCTTCATAACCCTTGGTCAGGCTATACATACATGAGGAAATGCAGATGACTGACTTTAAAGCACATGTTTCCATATATAACATACAAACAGTATATTTGCCAGTAGGCTGACATTAAGGATCATGAAGGACATATCCCAAAATGCACCAGGGAGAGACTGCAGAAAGATCTTAAGGTCCCTTATAATAAATAAGCCATTAAGCAGATTCAGTGTCTACAGCTTGCTGACAAAAGCTGCTGAAATTATTATTCATGCTGGAAGTTCACCTAACGATAGTCTACTATGTGCAATGTTTGCAGAGAAGGCAGAGGTGCCTGGATAAAAATAGGTACCCTAAAATTCCCTACAGGTGTGTAACTCTTTAATCTCCTCAGCAAAATGTCAACTATGCTATATAATCACAAAAACACATGCATACATAGATGTAAGCACATATACAAACTTCCCATCCAAGAACCAGGTAAGCTGATTCACCCTCCTATTGGGGAAACAAGAATACTCATGCTTTAACCTTTTCCTGTGAGGAGGTGTCCTGGTTCCAACCAGGACAGAGTTAATTTTTTTGCAGTCGTCAGAAGCAGGTATGGCCAGGTCATGGAAGTTATCCTATACCACCTTACATCATTGCCGGGGTGGGGGAAAGGAGCCTCTTAGGGGAGAAGGAGTTCCTTCCAGTGGAGTCAGTGTGGCAGAGGGAGCGGTGGGGTAATGCTGGTTCCAAACCAGAGGGAAAGGTTGGGTAACGCCGTTTCTGAGCTGGAGGAAATGGTGGGACTGGCGTGGCAGAGTGAGCAGACTATTGTCTATTTTTGGGAGTTTCCCGGATGAGCAATAATGTTTCTTTCCTTGGACCCTTTATTTTGTTTCTGTTACTGTTCATTTTCTTGTCTCACTGCTGTTTCCAGGAAATTGTTCTTACCTCAACCCATGATCTTTATCTTTTGTGCCTCCAAATCTCCTCTCCATTCTGCCACAGAGGAGGGTGAGGGGAAGGGTGGAATGAGAGAAGTGTGTGGCTTGGAATGATTTCAGGGGAAATACGTTGTTGGAGAATACCATTCTTAAACCATGCCAGGCCGCAAACANNAGGACGAAAAGAGAATTGTTCATCATGAGTGCCCAACACAGCTGGAAGGGGCAGCTTGTGTCCTAGACAGCCACAGAAGAAGGCTCTGTTCTCTTCTAACTGAACCACATTGGCAAAGGGTCACTGTATCCCCCAGGCCATCACGGTCTGCTGTTCCTAGTGAGGTGTAATGACAAAGGTCAATTTCCCACTCCCTAGCCCTGCCCAGAATGACAAAGGGGATATTCTTATAATTTCCCTCAACCCAAAATTATTTACTGTAATTTCTCCTTTCTTAATAATCAGTCTCTTCCCATAGATGAACCCTTAAGTGATGTAAAAAGGTTCTGACACGAAGCTATAGATACTTTTGGTAAATCCTTCTACTTTGTTGTCTTAAGCCCATAAGGGCTATCAGTGACAATCCAGTGTACTCGTTTAGTTGACTCTTCCATCTCTCTTTACAATGAATTGCTGACAAGACTTGCTTTTGCAGAAGGAGACTAAATAAAGACAAAATATCCTAAAAGCAGCAAGTCCCTAACAAACAAAACAAAACAACAAAAACAACTAAGCGCCTTGGATTCAGTTGCCGTGAAACTGCTGGCTGAAATCTTTTTCACTCATAGCCCATGCAAAGGCAGTGTTTTAAAACTGGAGTGTGGAAGGACAGTTCACTGCAAGTGATTTCTGCAGGCAGCCTAATTGCGGTGGCTAAGCAGAGACAGCTGCACGTGCCTGCCTGACGTTCAGTGTACAAAACAGGATCGGGAAGAACATTTGGTCAGGAATAAAATTTTGGCTACTTCTTGTGTCCACAGAACAGCATTTGAGGACTTTGGTCCTGACTTCTGGGTCAAAACCCATAGGTGGCCTGAGCTGAAGCAGCTCAGTTAAGTTATGAGATTTCTTTTATTCTGGACTTGTGTGTGGGTGTGTTGGGGGTGGGGGTAGGAGGAGGGGGTCATGTTGCTTGCAAAGCACTGTAAGGAACGTTTTGAAATGAAGAGCATTGTTGCATTGACTTAGACAATGAATCTGAAATTAGTTTTCTAGTAAGATAGAGTACAGAACTTTTAGGCATGTTTGTGTTTTCAAAAACTGCTCTCCTCAACTACATATTAGTTGTGTTTTTAAAGTCTTTTTTTTTCCCAAACAAAAGACAAGCTTAAACTCTCTGATAATGACATGACTGCAGCCACTGGGGCCCTTGGCCCTGGTGTTTGTCATTTAATCCACCTCTGCATGGTGATGTTCATGGGAATTCTCTTTATGGCTAGCACTCCATCCTTAATAAAATGGACAGAACATTTACTCATTAGAGCACATTCCTTCAGAGAAACAGTGGGAGGAAAGAGATTAACAGAAGATTATGTAACCAGAACCAATTAAAGGCAATATCCTAAATTATTTAAATCATAGGGCTCTTTGCCATTAGCATGATTAGGGCTGCGATTCCAATCCAACTTTCCATTGCATTTTTCCTCTTCCATCCTCTTAGAACAAGCATCCGCATCAGAATATCCTCCGAGAGGTCTACTGGACCTTTTCATATTGAAAGGGATCCAGAGAGCTATGCAGACTGTGTAAGCTGAGGGCATGATACAGTTCTGAGGCTCTTCACATCCACATTGCCTTTTTTCTATCTCAATTAAGTGTATCTCCCTACATCTAACAAATTCAAATCACATCAGTCCTCACTTTACTAACAATGAAGCTGAACTTTGCAGCTGTTTAGTTGCACCAAGCACAAGCTAAGGGTTTCTGATCCATGCAAATATTGCATAGAACTGAAAGAGCACTGAGTCTTTTCAGGTCAGCAGAATGGGCTGACCCCCACTGTGCCAACACTCCTGCTCACACAAGTGCTGTGAAAACATTAGTAACCACAAGGAATCGAGGCTCTAATTTTGTATTTCAGCCCAAGCTCACCAGAAATCTCAGAGCTTCTCAGGTCTCAGAGCTTCCTACAGAGCAATTGCTTTACTGTGGGTGGTAAAAGTAGAAATTGCGGTGTTTGCCCCACCTGCCAATTGTTCATAAGGTTATAAAAAATTGGCAGGTAGAAAAATGTCGGCAGGTGTGTCTGCCATTCAGACCTCATCATCCATGATTGTTTTGGTCCATTTGAGTTGTTCCTCCTATGCTGGGAGTAGTTTTGAGGTTAGGAACACTCCTAAATTACCCCATTTGTGTCCTACATTAGAACTGTGTTGTCTCAGGTAATTTGTACTCTCCTGTTTGGTTATTAAAACTGTGCCTTTCTTGAATTATAAACTCTGTGAATAGTTTTGATATTTTCTTCATAAAAATATTTTCTTATCATGTACGTGCTCTAACAAAGAATTACTATTTTTCCCTTCAGACTCTGTAATGGTATATATCATTTGCACAGCAACGTCTTGCCTGTTCTGCTACTCAGCCACACACCAGAATTTGCATTAGGGCTCTTACACTATAATTTGATTCTGTATCATTTTATGTAATCATGTAAATTTTTTTTTTTTTTTTT
>WEKY01004458.1:60128-113630 GCA_013390045.1 Picathartes gymnocephalus | reverse complement strand
ATTTAAATTAATTGGTCTCCTGAAGCTTTCAACTTCCTAGAGGACTTTGGAGTTGATCTGGTGAATCATTTCAGCCTTTTTGCTTTGCTAGTGTCTTCTTTATTTCTCCCCTCTCCTTTTGTCTTTTAAATTCTCCTCCCTCATCTTCATGATTTTACATTGACAGCTTGAGAGGGTGGAAGAGGAAAGGAATAATCCTTTTTTATTGTCTCATTTCCCTGTGTTACCTCTACTACTCTTGTTTTAACACAAAGAGAAACCATTGCAATGTTGTCATACCTTTTCATTGGCACAAATTCAGTGTTCTGAAAAGTAACCTTATGCTCTGAATGGCATCTCTATTTGCCAGGAAATCACTTATTTACTCATGAATGGTTACACCCCTTGCTGAAACTGTCAGGTGTTCTAAACACACATGGACCTTTTTTGGAATATGGAGGTTTAGCTGGCATCTTAACTAATAGGCAGTACATACCATCAAAGTGGAAAGGATCTTCTTGAATTAAATAGAAGTGTTTACAAAAAAGTTTAAAACAAGAGCTTAAAGAAAAAGGGGAGAAACTTACCAAAGATAATTTCTTCTTTACTCTGTCCTGAAAAACAATTCTCAGTAAGTTAAACCAGGAATTCACAGGGAGTCCTGCCTATGACTGTTTTGGACTCAGAAAAGTTATTTGCTTAAATGAATCCTCCACTTAATAAGGCGTTACTTACTCCACATAGTTAACAGTGTTGTGGGTTAATGCCATCCTAGGCAGACCTAGTGCAGAGAGCAATTAAACAAACAAGTCCATCACCAAATAATCACAAAATTTTAAGCATTTGTAGTAAGTGATCAAGTATTGCCAAGACGTAGAAGCAACTGAAAAATGCTTCAGGATAAATATAGTAAAAAGCTTAAGGTAATAAATATGATCTTGTATTTATGAGATGTGGAAGTGCTTTCAAAATTTCCCTGACATCTTGCCTATTGCAGTGTCTGGCCAGAAAGCCTTCACATACAGAGAAGAATGCTAAACAGGAATTCTGTAGAAGAGGAAAATTCTCTGGGATTAGTTACCTGATTGGCTGGAGTACTTGGTATGGACCAAGCAAACTCGTTCAGAGTAAAGCTGCTTTTCTGTTGTCTTTGCCCTAGCAGAGATTAGAACTAGCTGAACCAGAAGGTAACATCTGAATGCTCCTGTCCATATTCTGAAATTAAGATAATATCACCTGGCTTCTTAAATTATTTCTTTGTTCCAGCTGATTTTTTTTTTTTTGGAGCCAGAAATACCATCTTATGAAAAGAATAGTCAATTAAAATTCATATGCTGAATAAACACATTCCCTGAAATTTAAGTACTAGCAAGAGCAACTAAAGACATGAGATAATTAAATAGTAATGATAACAAAAAAAGCATCTGGCTGGTTTTAGATATATTTAAACTCTTAAACTTGTGAAAAACAAATGAATCTTTCATCCATTTAATGTAAACAGCTGAAGAAAGAATGCTCTACTAGGCAAATTCATAACTTTATCCACAAAATCTTGTATCTTTAAACAATATAAAATTTATATGCTGACCTTTCAAGAAGAAACCACTGGAAGATATTGGAGATGATAAACTTCATTGTGAATACTGTGATACTGAAACACATTCATATGCTTTGCTATAAAAATACTCTTTTTAGATTATAATTTTGACCAGCCGTAAGAATCACCAAGCCCCAACTCCACCTTCTGTGTCTAATACTGCACAATTGTACTGTCAGTCATTACACACAATACTGGGATTTTGACATTTTCAACTGACTGAAAAGTGCTTATATGGTTAAATTAAGCTCATTAAAATACTGCCAACATGAAATCTTCATGGACAAAAGGAGGAAATGTCTAATACAGATGCACTTAACCCAGTTTAACCCTCATTTTGCTTGTGAGAATAAATCTTTGGGTTTTATCACTGTAAAGAATAAATTTCTGTGTGTGTCATTGCTTTGAATAGGTTGGGTAAAAATCCCACTCAAACCAAACCAGCACTCCCAACAGTGACCACGCTTTAATCACCCTCACAAGCACGGGCAAGAGAGGGCCTTAAATTTTCAGAGCACGTCCCAGTGGAAACATTAAAGACCTTGCTTATGGAAATGGGCTATCTAATACTACAATAAATATAAATCTGCCTGGAAAGATCATGATTATCCTGGAAGTCTAACAAATTGAGACACTTGGTTTTGGTTAGGAGAAGGCTTCCTGGTTCTGCAAGTGTTATCTGGCCAACATTAATTTCATCTCATGCAACACTTCTAGATTTATGATAAACTGAGGTGTACAAGCCCTTCTGTTTTCTATTATTATTATTTTTTAGTTAAACAAAATGTTTTAGAGTTCCTGTGGCTGAGGGTGGATGAATTAAAATGCAAGCTTTGGTGGGATATGTAATTAGTAAAGCATGTTTGATCAAAAAGAAGGAAATAAAAATAATAGTTGAACTGTTACAGTCCTTCAGTTTTATATTGCTGTTATCAGGTCTAGAGAAATGACAATGAACCATGCTTAATATGTACTTTAAATCTGGCCAGTGTCTAATATGATGTTTTACTTAAAATAAATGTTTTGAGTGAATCTTATCTGCAATAAGACATTTGTAAAAACCTTATGTTCATGTAAATATTCTTCTCAGACTTATAATTTCATTTGTGCACAAACAAATACATGTTGAGAGAAGAAGATGAGAATTTTTCATCCAAGCCATTCATTTTTTTGCTATTAGACTAGTCAATACAAGTCTGAAATGATCTTCTATATGTCAGATGAAAATAGACTTGTAGGGAAGAAATGTTTTTTTTTTCTTTGATGTAATAAAAGAAGACTATGTTTATTAGATGTTATTTCAGGATCTGAAAAAATTAATCTTCTGAAGAAATCCAGGAAATACTGTTCTGGTTGAAAAACTACCAAACTTCTAATATTTGGCTGAGCATTCTGAGACTTTTTGTTCAAGCTCTGGATCTTACACTGGATTGATACCAGTTACATTCATTAGTATTATCAATACCAGTGTGTTCTTGGTAACTTCTAATGCTGTGATCTCTTCTGGATACAGAATAATATCATAGTTTACTTTGTGTTGCCTTTATACGCATTAAGGATTCAAATTATTCATGCAGAGTGTAAGTAAGCCTATGCTATAACTGACAAAATCTCAACATCAAAACCTGTGGCTGGTCACCTGAGACTCTCTTTGCACACAGCAGAGTTAGTTAGCAGAGATATATTTCATCACATCTTAAAATAAATGTCAAAAATAGGTCAAGTGTATCACACCCTGGAAGTCCTTATTTCTGTCTATTGACATCTGCAAACCCAGCTCTTGATGTCTGCTGCAGAAATCTGAGCACAAGTGTTTATACTTTCATTGTCAGATATGATTAGGAACTTTCAAATAGCACTGAAGTGATGGGAGAAACATTCCTGAGGCCTCTACTCCAAATCTGTCCAACTATTGAAGAGATGTATATATTTTGCAATGAGAGTTAAAAAAAAAAAAAAAAAATCAGTTTGGAACTATGTTAATTTTATTTTCTCTGACTTTGGGACTCCAGTGGTACATGCAGGGGCACACATTTATGTGTGCTTATTGCAAAATTCATGAGATGACAATGCAGCCTGGCATGGCAGCTAATGAGCACCAAGTTCGCGTTTCGTCAGTACTACGGGCTGGACTCAGCAATGAAAGCAATATTAAGTGATAACAAATATTCTGCCTGACACAAGTCATAAAAGAAAGAAAGAAAGGAATAGTAGGGCTCAAAAAGGATTGAATTCCTTAAAGTACTAAAAAAACCCCCTGATATTTAGAGCAGTTAAGCTGAAGACAAAGAGTTTTGATCAGAGAGGGTAAAGAAATTAATTTTACAGCAGAGAACACAATAGGATGACAGAAGATAAAATCACAAGCAAAAGAAGGCCAAGTGGTTCTTTCTGTGTCTTTTGGAGCTGTTGATAATTGGCAGTTCTTGGATTCAAACCAAAAGTCTTGCTATATTTGATGTAAAGATAACCCCAATAGCTTGGAGGGAGTTTCATGGGTGTATCTTATCTCACTTCATGAAGAGTATGTGTTTTTAACTGATAAGAAGTTCATTTCTGTAGAGTAGGAAAGAGAGGTATGGAAAAATGACTGATTTCCAAATACCATAACAAAATAAGGTAGTGTTTAGTTTAGAAGGTGTGTCTGACAACAATCTTTATATGCCCAAAAGCCTTGGAAAATCTGGGGCAGGGGGAAATAAACCTTAAAAAAATAGAACCATCATTCTGAGGTAAAATTAAGGAGGCAATACATATCATGCCCTGTTTTGTGCAAAGTCTCTGGATGTGTGGAAATTAAACCCAGCAGCAGTGAAACCATTGCCTCTGAAACACTGCACATTTTCAGATGTGCAACATAGGGTAAGGAAAACGTTGGATTTATTTAACTACAAAGAAAGAAAGGAAGAAAGAAAGAAAGAAATAGAAATACATGTATGTTGTTTATCCAATATTCAAAATCATAGTATCAGTATGTGAGACACAAGAGTGAATTATCATAGTTTAACTCATTACTGTCTGTCATTTAATTCAAACTGTTTTCTGGAAATAATGGATATTATTAGCCCACCACCAGTTGTGAAGTTATAAATTATTTGTGAGATTTTTAAACTGATTTGCATTGCCTCACATCTGGAACAGAATGAGCTCAAATGTGAATGTGCAGTAACTTGTCTAAATCTTAATTAGGCTCTGTACTCAAGTCACTGAGCCATTGGATCTACACTCAGTCACTTAGGAGCATGCAGTATTTCTTTCATGTCTATGGAAAAAATAATTTTGATTTCACCCAGAAACAAATTTGTAAACTGTCTAGGACAATTTTCCCATTCCAAATCAATATGATTTTTGAAGATGGCAACAAAGGAAATCTGCATTCATAAAAGGCAGACAGGCCAGTTCTGAGGAGTTATATTTTACTGCAAGAACGGATTTAATCAGATCAAAATCACAGACTTCCAAAGTATCACATGGATCAGAAATTTGCAGTGTTCACTTCTGGGTTTTTTGTTTGGTTTTGAGTTTTTTTCTCTTTATTCACAAAATCTGATGTACAGGGAAACAGGTCTTGAATTTTCGCTACAACTAATTCTGGTGCCCTCTCTTCAAGAAAGACTGACCCTGGAGACAACAAAACCATAAAATATCATGAAAAACTGATTAAATGTGGACTGTTCTGGAAAACTGAGGTTCATGGCCACTGGACTCCTCACTATAATCCTAAAAGTTTAGCCCAGCTAAAGCTCTGGCACTTAATTGAATCAGGAATTACAGTCTATCAGATGAATCACTCTTCCAAGGGAGACCGTGGAAGCTGTGGCTTAACTGTTTTTTTACAGGGAAGGAGAGCCTAAGGAAAAATCCACTTAACCCTTTCTTGGAGTTAGCAAAATGGTTATTGAACTGGAAATGCTTCAAAACAATCAGAGTTCAATGAACCACTCCTGAATTAATGCTGTTAATTAAATTTTCCAACAAGTTCTAAAGAAAAAACATTAAATATTTCAGTCTCTAGGCCTTTCAAATTATAGTAACTGAAAGGAAAATGCATTTATAAATTTATTTCCAATGTAAATTAACCAGGTTTAGTGTACACACAGGGGTCCATTTAGAAAGAGAAATGAGAAGGAGTTTTGATTGTTCAACAGCCAACAGACTTATCTGCTCCCAGCAGAGTCTCCTTGCTGTTGAAACACTACTCTTGTGTCTAAATGGAAAGCAAAAAGAAATCTGTTTAAAGAAAATTCTGGTGTTAGTGTTGGGTACTCATGAAAGGTAGGACTTTTTAAGGAAACATGCTAAGTTCCTCTATGCAATTACCAGCATGCTATGTTTTTTCCTTTAGGGTTAAACATGAGCCTGCTTGGCTGCCTATAGAAGAATCATTAAAAGATGCAATCTGTTCCAGTTACAGTAACCTGCAGCGAATATTTCATAATTGAGAACTGTGGAGGCGTTGAATCCATACCTGAAACAGTAATCCTTAAAGAACATAAACAACTTAAGTGTCAAAGAGCCTTTTCCCACAAAGTTTCATTATGTTATTAAAATTCACACCTGAGGCTGCAGGGTAGGGTTGTTAACAGCTGACTTGGAATAAGGTATACACTAGATAGGGTTTATTCTATTAGACTGACTTGTCGGAAGTAGTTTCACTTTTTATTCTTTCCATAGAGCTTGATGTATGAAATGAATGTATTAAATTAACACAGTAAATGAAACTTGATACATGTTTTAAACATAGATCTGTACACAAATAATTGATGGTGTGGCTGTATTTTTCATGATGTAACAACATTTTCATAGTTACCAGCCTCTAATGAGGTTCTAAGAAGCTGCATTTTTAAAAGTCAGACTTTGTGTGCTCATGGAATATATCTGGCAGGCTCAGAGAAAGCCTGTCACACAAAACAAGTTATTTTTCTGTGAGTTATCTGATAAGTGGCCTGTATCCGTGCAGAGCTCTAATGTAAATCTTTAAAAAATGTAAGAAAGCCTCAATATGATCACAATATGGTCCTGGGTGTTTTGTAAAGCCAACAACTCTTCCAGCCAACTTAATATTCCAGCCCTGGGAGGGACTCCTCCCTGTGTTTTGGGAGCTCTACAAGTTGTTTCTGAAATTCCAGTATAATTACTAGCTTTATACCAGAAATCCCATGGAAGAGGCCTGATTGGAATGTATGCATTTTCAAAAACTGTATGATTTTTAAAGGCTTCTTTTGTAGCTCTGTTTAATGGAACTGACTCCAACCTCAGCCTTACAAGAACAGAAATACTTTCCTTTCCAACATGTCAAAATATGGACGCTTGCTCAGCTTCAGAAAGACTATATTCATACTCCTGTCCAAGGAGCCACATCCTTTAACTTTCAAAGTTACCCCTTTAACTTTCAAAGCATTCCTTAAAATTTTTCCCTGGGCTGCTTACAAACAAGCAAGCTAACATCAAGATAAGACCTCTGACCACTATTAGTGATCACCAGATAGACCAATATTATTTATTTCCTTAAAAGCCTTTGGCTGGCTCTCCATAACAGCTTCACCTTCAAATTTATTTTTCAGCCTTAGGTCATATGGATTCAAGGTGCAGTAGGCCTCCTCTCTTCCCACAATGTAGATACTATGGCATTTTATAAAAACAGACTTGGCACGCCATTCAGATCAAGATTAATGGACTTACAAGAAAGGCACTTTCATGTGCTGTATTTAATATCCTTTCTTATTTATTAAAAATATAGTCAACATCTTCAATAGGACTTATGAAGCTGTACAATTCACTTTTAAAGAGACAAAATAAATTCAGCTGAGTATCTCAGATTTAGGCATCTAAAGCCATTTGGGATGCTTGAGAGTATCAAGATATAGAGACAGAACTGACAGATCTGACACACTACCAATGATCTTCTGAAGCAACACTTCAGGTCATTTCAAATTACACTGGAAGTCAAAATTGCATCTTTAGTCTGAATTCCACATGTTGCTTGTAGAAGGTAATCTAGATTATGTAAATTTATTCTGTCATTAAGAAGGAGAGCCAAAGTATCTGTGGCAAAAAAACCCTGGGAAATTCGTATGAGTTCTGAGCTGCCTGAAGCCCATTAAATATTATCTCTATTCAGATGTATATCCAAAATTCTTCTTTTCTGTAGACACCTTCCTGGGGTTGTACATTTGTTCATTTGGTCTTCTCCAGTCTGGCAAACTCTCTGTTTTTAAACCCGTGTAATTCCTGTGCTTTATGCCTGGTGCCAAGACCAAGGGAAAGACGCTTCTCAGAACTATTTCCCTCTAAAGCACTTGGTCTATGGTGTAGATAAAAGGTACCAGCTGGACAAATTTCTTGTATCTTTCCTTCCAGGAGAGAACACATTCTGAAAGTCAAGTAAAGAAACTTATTCTGATCTAGTTGGTGGTTAAACTGGTTCTGCTCTAGTAATTGCTCTTTTAAAATACACTTTCTAGAGGACTGTAGCCTAAATTTAGCATAGTGTATGTTTTTGTTCAAAGGCCATGCTAGTCAACAATTTCCAGTGCTGGAAAATATTATAAAAATTACTGGGAACAGCAGGCTGTCTGTTTTTTTCCAAAAGCATTAGAAATTACCAGCTCTGAAATGAGACCCAGGCTCCTAGCTAGCCTGGAAATGGAATAAGAAGCACCTATTACTTCAATACAGTTCTTGAATTAATTCTGGCTTCTGGTTGGAAACATAATTCATTTTCCTTTCATTTTTATGTTCTTGAAAGTTTTTTTGGTTAAAACCGGGGGGCAACATGACAGGAGAATGCCAACTTTGTGCTGCTTGTTTCTTGAGAACAAGAAAACTGGTTCCCTGATGGAGACCTCATGGAAAAGTTCTGTAAGTCTGAGAGGAGAGATGGGCTGAAGGAGAGAGGGAGATGAGAGAACAGGAAGACAAAAAGGGAGATTAGTGAAAGAGGAAGCTGAAAACAGAAAGCTTTAAAGTGGAAACTGCAAAATTTTTGGGTTTTCTACTTCCAGGATTTTGTTCTGAAAAGGAGGACTTGCACCCTTTTCGAAAGCAAATTTGGGAAAGCAAGTAGAGGCAGAAATGGTTTCTGGCGTAACCTTTCACAGCAGCTTGGCTGAGCTGTGGACAATTTTACAGTGGAGATGAGACAAGTTTGGAGACAGGCTTGAGCATGGAATAGTGTTGAACTCCAAAAGACCCAGGTTTTTAAAGAAAAATGAGAGGTTGTGTAAGGCTTTAAAGAGCATCTGAATTAGAGACCTTGGCTATGCTTATGATTTGTAGATATACAGCTGTTTTGCCTTCACTGGGTGATACTAATTGGAATGCCTTTGCTGTGAGCTGATAATCAACATTTTTCAGAAATGAAGGTGAAAATATTTCAGAGAAAGATTATCAGATTCATCTCTGTACAAATAGCAACTGTTATCTATCTCAGAGGCTTTAAGTAAATGTTAATATTCGCATAATTGCTGACAAACACATTTAATGAATAGGAAACTTTGACATATTCTGAAAAACCTTCTTAAAGGGAAACCAACCCCAAACTCAAAACAAATAGCAGAAAAACCAACCAAAATCTTGTAGGGGAATAATTTCATTTTAGTTCATTCCATCCTTGATTAGTTTGAAGGAAAATATTTTATTATAGAAACATGGTTTAAGAATAAATCTCTGTTCAAGTCAGCACTGGAGTAGTTACTTAATTTCCATTGGCACCTGTGGGACCTAAGCACATGATTCATATTAGACTGATGCTTAAGTGCTTCCCTGAATAGGACTGTGACACAGTGACCCAGGCCCAAAAGTGTATTAATGTATTATATGCAGTCTCTATAGTATGCCAGTAAACCAGAAATAAAATGGCTGCTTGTGCCAAAAACATCTCATGATACATAGCTTACATAATGGCACATTATAGGTTTACTACTGTAACTCATTTTTATCACTGCAGTTCAGCTGATTTCCTGACGGAAAAGGTAAACAGGACAGAAGAATCAGCACTCCATGATTCCTCTGTACCTAAAGAGATTTATTCTTAAATAAGCTTAGGAACATTCCTTCTGCATTCTGACAGACAACAAGCAGCTAGAAGAAAGGCCATGCTATTCCTGGGGTTCTCAAACACCAGAGAAATAAAAGGATTCCTAAGGCATAGATTGAAACTTTGTCAGCACTGAGCAGAAAATCCTCAAATGTAAGTGAAAAGCAGAAACACAGAATAAATTCATTCAGCAACTCCTCAGTTCACTGCTTGAGAAACACCCTCCCATATGACAGCTAGGATAAGGCACATTTTGTCTCCTTATTTTTATCAATTTATTTTGTAGGTGCTTCCAGTTTTGTAATTAAGTATCTTACTCTTTTGCTTAGCTGGAACACAATATCTTCCTACTAAGATCAGAATTCAAAGTGATTAAATAAATCTGGGGGAGTACATAACACATGTTCAAGCAAAAACCTAAATAAATAAATCAGCAAGTAAGTCCATTGCAGGGTCTATACTTTGAGAGGAATTAGGGGATTGAAAGCGATGGTGTGCTCTTGCTAAATTCCAGTGCTTGGATTAAGGTCTGAAGGAAACAGGAATTGCTCCTACATGGTAATGGGCAATTCATGACTTAGAACTACACTGTCCCAGGGAAATAAATCCTGAACTGCTCATTGCATTGGAAAGTGCTGAAGCTGGGAGACTAGGATGAAAAAAACCCAGACAACTGGAGCTGGAGAAGTGACAGTATGTAGGTGATGATGTGCAGGAGATGAATTCAAGAAGGTGAAGACCATTCTATATAAATGGATGCAGGGGCTAGGGGAGCTCAAGCATGGAGAAACTCTGATTGGAGAACTGAAATTTAGAGGGGTGTCGTGAACTTGGGAATGCCACGTGGAAAATGGATCCCACGTGAGAGGGTGGAACACAGAGCAGAAGAATAAGAGAAATCTAGAGACAACAGCGAAAAGTATTACCACCTACAGGCAGGGATCATCACTGTAAAGTACAAAGAGAGCAGAAGTAATTTATTACCATGCAGGTTTGCATCCAGGAAGATGAGATGAATGCAGGCTGCTTCAGAGACTCTAAGAGTATTATCAGTATAAAATTGTTTTATAAAATTCCTGCAATTACCTTGAGTTAAGGAAGCAATAAAAATTAGACTATGTTGTAGCTGTGAACAATCTCTCTACAATCCTGAAGGGCTATGACAGTAGTAATAGCACAGGAATTACTTCAGGATTACTTCAGACCACCTACTCAGAGATGATGGAAATGGCACTTCAAGAAGTCATCCACACATATTTCCATGAAAAGCAATTCAGCAAAACCAGTGAACAGCAGATTGAAAAGGTCTGGAAAGCATTACCACGGAAAGTGCATGTGCCACAGAGTAGTGAGGGCCATCTGCTAGTGAAGGACACAGGAGACAAGGAGGCTCCTTGGGGCAAAACATCTCAGTCAGGGCCAGTGCTCCTCAACCATGAGCAGGACAGGCCAGGAGAGAGCTGGGACAGCCTCAGACCTGGGCCTCAGACACCTCCAGAGGGATGGGGACAGGATGAGGCCAGCCTGTGACATTGTCCTGTGGGTGGGGGTCAGGACCCAAATGAGGGAGGAGGATCAAAGTCAGCCCCAGACTGCAATGGCCACGCAAGGCAGTGGGGGTGGAGCAGAGCCTGATTCCCAAGAATGGCAGCGTGTGCACTGAGGAACAAATGCCCCAACTGCAAATTTCAAATGTTAAGTGTCAAAGAGGATTTAAACAACAAAGTTTAAATTACTCTCTTTAAATTTATTGCCATAGTTTCTGAATTGAACCTGAATTTTGGTACAGTGAATGAATTGTAATCTAACTGATGAAAGATATACATGACTGTTTCTCATGCTGCTGCCAAATTTTCATTGTTCACATAGCTTTAATACTTCCTACTTTTTCTAAAGGGGCTACAACATATATTTGCTCTGACTTGGCAGATTTTTTTTTTTTCCATGGAATATGACTCTATTTTATGTATTGCTCACATGGGCCTGCAGGTAAACTTTCTAAATCCTCTTATCATCATGGAAATTGCCCCAGAGAAGTGGGGGAAGTGGGCTTGATTCCCACCTTACTCAATCCAGCCCTAGAGAGTTGGGTTTGGTGGTGATTACCTTCTCTCAGGGGACTTACATGGAAAATAATTGCTTTGAATTCCTGGGTTGATACAGGTCTGAAATCATCACCCACCTCTCTCTTTTTGATCTTCAAAAGGATAAAAAAAATATCCACACAATCATATAAATGAGCCTACAGTGCAATGTGATAAAATATTTCCCACAAAAGGCTTATTGAGGAAAACCTGTTCTGTCATTCAAGCCTGTCCAAATCCACAGTAAGCATGCATGTTCTGTTTTCACACAAAAATCCTGGTAGGAAATATTAAAACAGAATACAAGAATTTTCTAAAAGAAGTCTCCAAATGCTCCAGTTTGATTGTAGGTGTAACGTATTTGAGTGCCTAAAGCATCACTACTGTGTTGTTTTGTGAATCAAAAGTATGTTTATTTTTAGATGTTCTTTCAGCCACGAATGGAACTTCTAATCAACATTAACAATTCCATCCTTTGTTACCTTCTATAAATTGAGAAAAAGACCCTATTTATCTTGGGTTGCCACAGAGAAAAAATTCACATATTGCAGGAGAAGTAGGTTGTGAATATCCATGACGTCTAATGTTAAATGTAATTTAAGATTGTCTAGTATAATGTGGGATTGAGGATGCCTTGTATAAAGAAAAAGGCAAATCATACCCATTGTCTCAGTGCATTCACTTGCAAATGCAGACCTGCTCAGCAAGGTGGTGTGCCAAACACACTACCTGTGTCTGAGAGTAAATGAGGGCAGTTTGCTCCTTTCTCACTTCACTTGGTCTTGCTTTGTCTTTCTTCATAAGTCAGACTAAATATCTAGTATATAAAAACCACTTGGAAGTGGAAAAAACAAGAAAATACCACAGTGCATTTCTTGCCTAGGATTCTTCTTCCAAAGGAGAACTCTTTTAGGAATATGGTGTTGGCTCTCCAAGCCTGTATTCAGGCTGGGACTGAGCTGGATGATAAGGCACTTCCTCCAACCCAGACTTTTTCTCTTCCAGTCTGTCAGATGTTGTTGGTCCATTTCCCTGCATCATTGTGAGCCTTAATCGCTTAGGACAATGCTCATATAATCATCAGTGGAGAAAGGTTAGGGGTCTTAATATGCCCCAAGCACTATAAAAGCTTAAGAGAAGAAGTTCAGTGGCTGAACAATATTATCTTAACGGCTAAAGATGCTTTTTTCTCCTTAATGTATACAACTAGGCGTGCTTTTACTGTAATGAGCAGAAGTGACTATAAAGGTCACTGATAATACTCTGTATTTATAGAACCATTTAGAAATATTCCTATCTCTTCCCATCATTGTGGAGGAGTTTTACAATCATTTCTTTTCATCAGGCTGGCCAATGACACAATTTCTTCTACAAAGTTTTTGGAACATGGGTAGTACTTGGAACAATAGTCAGGAATTTGGATGTAAATGATGAGGCTGTTACATATTCTTCAGAATTATTAAAACCTTTATGTACTCAGGGAGTTAAGTGAGACTTTCACAGTTCCATATATAGAAATTAACTGATTTAGATAAAAGATCTCTAAGATTGAGCAACTTCAAGAACATACTGTCTTCCGTCTAATTATCAAATCATCACCTCCCTAGCTAATATTTCAGGTTCTGGGTTTAGCAGCATTGACATCTCACACTCTCTTTGCATTCCTATTTTAAAACAATGAAAATCAGATGGCCCGCTACTGTTTTAGGAGATATTTTAATGGGTCAAGGAACTTTTTTCTTTGAAATGCCAATTTCACTACAACAGTGCATACCCTAAATTAAATAGTTCCAGTAGTAATAGTTCCAGTTCCAGATCAGTGTAGCCAAATTGACGTAAGTTAGTCTAGCACACTGAGTAAATCCTCAGGAGGATGGTGTTAAGATACTCTACCACTGACATCCAAAATACTTCCAAGAAAGCAGTCATACATTTCTATTTCATCATAGGCACATCTGAGGTAGAGAAGGGCTCAAGTCTGAGTCGTGGTTGTGGAGGCCTGTGAAGCTTTTGTATATATTGGGTATAAAAGGGATATTTTAGGCTCTGGGATGTCCATTTGGCACTTCTTCAAGAACGTGTAAAGCAGGCTTAAATGAAAAATTCAATGTTCTGAAATAGCTGATTTTTCCAAATAATAAGAGACAAAAAACATCTTTACTGAAAGCAAAACTTTTGTCCAATAAAATAATTCTAAAAGAAAAAAAAAAACTTTCCCACCCCCACCCCGTGATGTGATCAAGTACATTTGTCATGGGTAGTTTGGAAAGTGCATGCTTTTAACACTGTATTTGTCACAAGATTTGTAGATTGCAAAGGCCCAGTAAAACCTCAGAAAAAGCTTGGGAAACAGATCCTTGCTCATTGTAACTAGAGCATGGAACAGACTGATATCTGAGCAGTGAGCTAACAAATGACCCATTACAGAGGTTATTTAAATGTTTGGAATAAAAATGGTAATGCCTCTTTAGGTACTTCCAATGGCAACTCAGGAGTTTGAATTCTCTGTTGTAACAACAAAATGCTGCATAAGTTAATGAGATGAGCCTGAACTATTAAACCCTATAAAGGTCACATTAATTGAAATCTATGTATAAGCCATTTAACTGGAACTTGATTTTTTAATCTGGAAGTTATTTTTCCTTTTCTGTGGTTAGAGTCTCTATTATCTAAATGTTTACACAATAACATTGATACAGTTTCTCATTTATGAGTGAATGTATAACCTACTTTTTGTATGTCATGATGGCTATCACAGTTCTGTATTTTTGTTTACCTTTAGCTTAGTATTTTTAAATATTAAGCACTGGTTACCTAGTCACTAGCAGTAGAACATTGCCTCCATACACAATCCTAAGGGTTGTGCACCCCAAATTCAACCACAGTAAAATCAGTACTTTAATATTCTGTGGCTTATTTTCTTTTAAAAATAGCGTTTTTAGGGAGTATCAAGTGTGAAGAGCTTTCTTTAGAGCTGAGAGACTCTCAATTCCAGGCTGGAGGTGAGAAGGTTTACCTTGTTCACCTCATATACATAGTGGGATTTTATAGGTACTGTAGTGTAGATTCCCTCTGTGCAGTGACAGGTCCAGAAGATCACTCCAGTCACCCATTACAATGTCATCCACTGAGTACAGTATGTTACATATAAAGGGAGTTTAGGCTGATTATTCCTAATACAGATGTCAGACTACAGCTGGTAGTGTGTATGTTTATAGGGCTGCTCATAAACCTTCCTGTAAACTGAATAATGCTGCAAGTGTCTTTAAAATACAAAGGAAGACTTTTTTAATGATGGTTCTCTGAGTGTGGAGGCTCTGGAAAACTTCAATTAATTTTCTTTGTTATGAAATATTTTCTATTAGCAGAGAAATGTGTAGGGTTAATGAATACTGACACCTGAAAGTCTTGGAGATCTAAGTATTGGAAACATATCATCTTACTGTACATCCCCAGAGTCAACCAGTGCTCCTTATCAGTCACTGCATAAGAAGTTTCACTGTCTAGGATTGGTTTTCCTTAAATTAAGATAGTTTCATATGATCCTCAGAAATCTAGAACAGCAAGCCAAGCTAATAACTTTGTGCTTCATTTGCCTGAAACAATTATTCTGGTCTTTTCACTTGGAGAATTTTTTCACTCAGTGGTGATAACTAGAGTTTGGCTGACTTTTTACTGTCTGGTCACTATAAAGTTTTGTTATCTGGTACATGGATAGAACTCCAGACAAACCAATTTAAGGTAAGCAAAACAAAATGAAACCTCAGAAAAATGGAAATAAACAACTGGGAATTGGAGAAGCGTTGCATGGGACGTACAGCATCTGCAGGCTTGCTATGCTGAATATTTCAGATAAAGAGCTGAGAGGTTTAGCCAATTTCTTTTCCTCTCATCTATAATTTCATGTTCATTTTTCTATCATGGACATAAAGCCATCTGCTGCAAAAGCACATAGAAAATTATTTCTATAAAGCTGAAATTGTTGCAGTAAACAATACTTTGTGCAAGTAGAAAAAGTCAGAGCAGTTTTACAGTACTGTAACTAGAAAGAGTTCTTTAGCAGAAAACGTTTATTTGTAACTAGAATGTATAAAGGAATAAGTGATGGAGCTTCAGCAAAGCAAAGAATATTCATAGCAAACATCTGGCTGTACAGTAGGTTTATAGCTAATTATTATAGCTAATATTAGAATAATTTAAACTTAAGTAACATTCTCTCGTGTAATTAGATAAAGTGATTTCAGACCATTCTGGCTTGAAGCTATTAAGACTATTAAATGCTAAGCAAAAGTTCATGATTTTAGACCTTTCTTTCCTCTGGTGATGACCCGTTCAGGGAAAGTATTAAACCAACCTTCTTCATCACATTAGAGACAAGCAGCACAATATTCTCTTTCATTCCTTTCCAGATCTTGTTCTTCTGCTAGGCTTATTTCATACCCCTGTATATCAAGTCCACTACCTATCAATGATCACAACAATGTTTGCTCTTTTTTCTGGGCAATCTTTCAGCTGTCGTTTGTGAATGTTGAATGATTATCTTGATGTTATCCTTTTACTTTAGCATCTGAAAAATCATTGTATTACTTATATGGAGCTGACAAACTAGAGAAAAAAAAATATATATGAGAACAAGAAGAAATTATTTTAAAAGGGACTAATAGATTTTCTGAATATAAATCAGAGAAGTTTCCTTACTGTTACTTTCATGACCTAAACCAGGATAGTGTTGTGCCATACAATCTCAAATAAAAATTTTTACTTTGAATTTAAAAATTGGGAGGAAACAAAAACTGTAACAACGAGGCAGTTAGCAATTTGTAGGGCTCAGGTCAAAATCTACACACCTAAATTTAGGAGTCTATGATGTAAATATCTTCAGGTGAGTGAGAGACATTGTTCTCTCTCCCATAGAAGTTAATGGAACCTAGCTCAGGATTTAGTCTGGTTAGATGTCTGGTGGCATTTCAGATACCTTGTGGCAGCTGCTTGGCCTCCCCCTGCCAATTGAGAAGGACATGACTCTCTTTTAAGTCTTTTGATGTATCTTCCAGTCCTGTACAAGTCTCTGACTCCCTACAGCATTTCAACTGGTGTCAGACACCTACATTTAGATAAATTAATGCAATACAGTAAAAGTTAGAGATCACAGCTGGCCAACAGCCAGGTTGCCTATACTAAGCTAATCTGATGCCATTTGAAATATTTCATAGAATGTCAGTGTAGTGGGTTGAGCATTTTGGCCTAACACCAGTGCACCCACTAAATTTATTTACTCATTTTCTGCTGTGAGATAAGGATTAGGAGAAATGCAAAGCAGGCTCAAAACCTTAAAAGGTACAAAGACAGTTTTATTAAAAGAACTAAAAGGAAAAGAATAAGAACCAGAATAAACCTTCAGACACTTCTCCTCCCCCCACTTCATTTTCTCTTTCTCACCAACAACGTAAAGAGACAAAACCCGAGACTTTCAGTCAGTTTACCACCTCTAAAATAGTCTTTCTTCAGTTCACTTAGGGAGAGGAATCTCTCCTGCCATGCCATGGAGACTTTTCCACAAGAACACAGTTCACTCATGGCTCCAATATCACAGCAAATCAGCCACCCGGAAAGGAAATCTGTTCACAGTGGGAAAATCCCTTCCCTCAACACACACTTCTTCCCGCAACTGCTTTCGAGGGCTCATCTCTGTTTACTGGGGTACTATTTTAAGGATGAGCTGTTCTGGTAGAAAAGCAAAGGGTCTTCTTGTCTCTCTCTCTCTGGAAGCAAGGTTTCTCCTGTCCCTGGAGCAAGGGTTTTCTTCTTCTATCCCTGGAGCAAGGGTTCTCTTCTCCCTCACCTCTGTGGCAAGATTCCCCAGCTCTCTCTCATTTCTGCTCAAGTTTCTCATTAAACCACAGGTACTTCAACATCTGCTTGCTTCAGCACGGGTGCCTTTGCTCAGGCTGCAGTTAAAACGCTGCATCCCCCCAGTTGCATTCATGAGTTACAAGGAATCGTCCAATATATCATAGTCCATCACCATGGCCTTACGAAAGAATTTCAACTTAAAGCATCTCCTCTTTCTCCTCCCTCTTGGCTTCAGCTCCTATTTCACTGACCTCAGGGTCTCCATGTTGGTTCCTTCACATGTCCTCATTCTTTCTCTTCCTCTTATTCAAGAGAGGATTAATGTCTGTAAGTTTCATCTGTGCACTGAGAGAATTAGTATCTCTCCTGGGCCCTGCTGTTGATCACACGATCTTTGCAGGGCAGCAGCCGAAGCTGCTGCAGACTTTTCCTGGGGAGAGGGGAGGCAGGGGCTGCAGGATCTCAGCAGCCAGGCCAGGATTCAGCTGCCGCAGGATCTCAGCTGTGCCTGGCCCAGCTAAGTGGGCCCGGCCCAGCCCAGCCCAGCCTGGTCCGGCCCCACAGAGCCGGCAGGGCCCGACCGAGCGAGCCTGGCCCCAGCCCAGCCCAGCCCAGCCTGGCCCTGCTGGCCTCCTGTTACCTGTTCAAAAGCTGGAAGTAAGAGAGCGATTTCTGGGCTTCTCCTTTCTTAAATGTGAATCACAAAGACGTACTCAGCTTCTTAAGTGGCTAAACAGAGTGTCCATCTTAGAATTAGCCAGCTAATTGGTTCTTCCAGGCCTGAAGGAAGCAGTCAAGTTCCTTACAGGTAAAAAATCACTTTTCAACCCACGACACTCAGCCAGGCTCCAGCTGTCATTGTCATACATCTCCCCATTGTTCTGTATCATCTGATAAGCAGCATATCTTGCATGACACGAGATGCACCGACATAATGCAAACGAGTCATGCCATGGATGTCTGTTCTCAGAGGAGCTGAATGGCTTTTCCACATGTTGTCAATGGTATTATGTCAAAATCTCTGTTGATTATTATAAGATCTTAGACACCTACTGAATATATAAAGGTTTGCATATATATTCCTAAATTTACACATTTTATACAATCTAAAACTGCACTACATTAAATTTTATTTACACTAGTATTTTGATAGTTCTAAATAGCCCAGCAGAGTGACAGGCTTTCCACCTACCCACGTTCAAATACACAGATCCGGGAGAACAGCCGGGAGTCTATCCATGTAAGTCAGCAGTGAACAGTGGTAGCTGGTAGCACTCCACACTAGCACCCTTGAGACCAGCTGACCCATGGTTTTGGCTTTGTGCTCCACAGTCAAAAAACATCCCTGACAGTGCTCAGTCCAAAAGTGTTGTATTTTGCTGCATAAAGATTTGGTTGGACAGTAGTTCCAAATGGAATGCTGTCCAGGCCACGATGGGAGGCTGGTCTTAGCCTGATGGAAGTAATAGCAGGTGTGGAGAGATCCCTTTGGAAACAAAATGGGCCAGCACAATTTTTGTGTAAGTGCAACATGTGTTCTTAGTTTCACTTGCATGAAACCTTTGCTGTTCATGTGCATTTATGCAATTGAAGAGAAAAGCTAACATTATATAAATATATACAATGCAACTTTTGGAAAGCAAAGTGTGTATTTGGGGGACAGCGGTTCACACCAAGGCCCAGTTGGATTTCTTTTTAATACCAAGGCAACTCAGTAAAACCAATGAACAATCTTGTTCTTGTAACTGAGAAAAATGTATCCCTTGCTGTCTCATTTTTACAGCTGCATGGGGTGCTTACAAGGGTCAGGATCCTCTCTTTTTTTTTTACCCCATTCCCTAAAAATCTCAGCTTTCAATGAGCAAGGTCACAGAATCCTTGGGGGGAAAAATACAGAAATTGGCCAAGAATTTGTTCTTGCTCCTCTGTTTATATTTAGGAACTAAAAGCTTTTCTTTGAGCTGTAGCATGAGCACAGTGTATTTACTTTCTGACATTGAGGGGTTTTTGGAAATGCTCGATGTGATTTGGGTTTACTCTGTGCCTCTTTCTGTCTGCCTTGAAATTGTGCTTGATATTTCCAGTGTATGTACTTTGTGCATTTGAAAACTGAATGGTAATAAAAACGAACAAAAAACCTCCCCCAAAAAACCCTAAGCCAACCTTAGAACACATTCAGAGAGAAGGAAAACAAAGCATGGAGGAACTCTCTGTTGGAATCTAATGGTGAAGATGGGAACTACATTAATGACTCTGAAGAGAAACCTTGAATCCTGTTCAATTTGGACTTTTCTCGGGAATGTTTGGGAACATTTCTGTTTAAGTTAGCTTTTTGTAACCTGGAAGAATTTACAGCTTTAATAATATTCATCTATGAAAATCTGAACAAACTAATTATGTTTAGGCATGCCTGGGCTGAGGTGTTACCCTAATTTAAAGCAACATTTTGTGGCTTAGTGGTGCAATAGTCAGAAACCATAAGGAAACATAGAAGAGACTATTAAGTCTTCTCCTAGCAGGAAGAACTGTGTGTGGTCCTTCGTCCTACATGTACTCTCAGTAAAATGCAGAAATCACTGGAAAATAAAAATGATTAGTGGAGCAAGAGAACTCAGCACAGTGAATGGCAGCTCACTTTTCTGGGTCAGCTGGAACTTAGATGTGTCCTTACTAAATTTCATGACTTGTCAAAGCCTTGGAAATTGTAAATTGTGAATGAAGCATTAATATAGAGTGTCTGGGAAGCAGCCAGTTGCCCATGCAGTTGCTTCCCAAGAAATTAAAGAAGACTTAAAATGTTTTTGGAAGTACTTTGGGCAAAGAATAACTTCTGATAATATATAATGCTATTTTTTATTGCTGTTCATTTCTAAGTCCACATTCAAAAAACAGTGTATTTGTCTCCTTGATTGCAGGAGTTCCTAGATAGTTCACTATAATTTTACCAAGGTACTCATTGGGAGATATAATTTGCTTTTATTAGTGATCGTAGAAATTTAACCTGGCCTATAAAACAGTCTGGCTGAAGGATTACAAGTATATCACTTTGTTTGCTCTTTTCAACTCTACCTGGCAAACATTTCACAACTGCACACTGTGTTTCAGTGAAAAGTAATCATTGTACTGCCAGTGGCTTAGAAGACGATCTCCATCCTCAGTTGTAAATTTATGAATCTTCAGTGAGTAACACTGATTAATCCCAGATGAGTATGTGATTCTCAAAAGCTGTGGTCGTAGCATTGCAGATCTGGGATGGAAAACTAGGGGTCACATTTCTGTTTAGAGTGGCACATTCACATCTCCGGTTGTCCTGTGTTTTGCACACCTTAAAATCAACAACTGACTTATCTAACCTGGCAGGAATAAAGCAAAACAAAACAATACCCCCACAAAACACTCTTGTGAAATGGGGAAGATTAGAAACATGCCAGTATGGCCTTTGTATCTGTCATACCTTGCTGACTATTTTGCATTCCTATGCTATTGCAGCAATTTCTAGGTATGAAACTTCCTTTTCAGTGGTGTGTGTGGTGGGAAGTTATAAATTAGACCTATAGACAAATGCAAATCCGAGGCAGAATGTTAGTGTGGATTATTCACAGCAAAAGAAGGAGCTGTCTTTACCAGAGCTGTCAGTGACTCTGCTATCCCACCCAAAATACTAGATAATGATCTGTAGGAAAGAAATCTGTGCTGGCAACCAGCAGAAGTAGCATTAATAGGTCTTTTTTACTTCCATATTTAAAAAAAATCTTTCAACACAAGCATGGTTTAGTGGGTATCTGGGGACTTAACTGAAATATGGCCATTTTGCTCACATTGATAAAAGCACGTACATTTGAGCATGATCTTTTTCCAACTTATAAAAGAAAAGTGGCTTAAGAAGCAAAATTCTGCTTTAAGGAGTTAAACCTCCAATCACATACTTTGTTCCTACTCTGGGTGACATTTTAAGTTGCCTTTTTAGTTTTCCTCTCATTTGAAAATTCTCTTGCAAGTGGGAGATGGTGCTCTGGTGATTAAACACAGATTTTAGTGGCTTGCTTTATTAACAATGTCTCTGTTACTGCCAAATGTTGCTGTTGCTTCAGGATTCTTTGGTGTGTACCAAGAGCTGGCACATCTTCCTGCATTTGTTCAGGCACTTTTCAGTCCCCACAGTGCAGCAGCACAGGCACTAGAAGAGTAATCCAGCAAAACGCCCCAGTGACAGAAATGCCAACCAACCAAAGCCTGACATGAGTAATGCAGCCAGCACACTTGAACTGTCCTGGAAAATAGGAACTGGAGTAATGGAATTGAATTTTACAAAAGATACTATTAAAGAAAAAAAAAAAAAAAAAAGGTTGGAATTGAGCTCAGTTCTAAAGCCCATGTGAGCCTGAGCAGGGAGCAGTGCATAGCTGCTACCAGGGCAGGGCAGGAATCAAACTGGTCCACATTTTTCCTGAGAGCATGCAAATGATTGATGCCTTCTTTCTTACAGGCATTGATTGCTTTCTGCTTAGTTCTGATTAGCAGAAATGAGAACTGCCTGCCATCCCTTCCCACCCACCTGGTGATGAGGGAGGCAAATTTTGACCTTCTCTCATCACAAAGCCTGAACATCTTCCAGAAATGCAATTGTCCCTATGAGGGACACTGACCTGTGTCCTCCTGTGCAGGAGAGCAGGAGTGGTCTGTGTCCATCAAGTGTGAGACAGAAGCACACAGAGGCTTGGGAATACAAACTCAAGTGTAAAGCTGAAAATGTAACTCCTTCATGACCAAGAACCCAAATTTGCACAAAACACTCCAGAGCTGCAGTGTGGGAAGGCATATGCAGCACTGGGCTGTGATTTGAAGCCGGAATTTTCCATGTGGAACCGGAAGTCCGTGCTGTGATCTGCAGTGTAAAGGGGAGATCTCCAACCTGCAAGGCACCTCAACCCACAGAGGTGCCCCTGTCCCTGAAGCAGACACCTCCGTGTACTGAAAGCACCTTTGTGAAGCCAGCTTGGCCTCAGCCTCCTGGAGAGACCAAACATGTTTCAGATCTACTCCCAGCTTAATCCTGGACTCACAGAGAAGTTGCAATATGGTCAATTTACCCTACCTGCCTATGGGAATTATGGTTCTTGTTTACGGTGCTCTGGGATCTCCAGCTAGCTGTGAACTACTGATCTCTTTGTTCCCTGCTCAAAAGAGCTCTTGCTTTCATTTAAGAATAATTTGGTTTTTTCCTCTTCTCAGATCAGTAATTTTTTGCTCTATCCCAAATAAAATTATTTTAAAAATATTATTATATTAATTTTCATTTAATCAAACATGAATCATCTTATTAAATATTTTCCAATACTTTTCCAGAAGTTTTAAAAGAAATATAATTTATCTGAAGGGTCATTTTTTAACACAGTATTTCTATAAAAAGTAATTTATTTCTTTAAATAGGACAGGGAATATTTTCTTTCTGGCACCCCACTGATATTTTGACACTCTTCTGCTTCCCTCTGTTCTTGGATAATAAAAAACAACACTTAAGAAATTACAGGGGATTTATTTACAGTGAGACATTCATCAGTCTGGCGTATAGACTGATAGCAGCAGTGGCAATAGCCACTCTGGTACTCATTGCAATCATATCAGCTGAAATAAATTCCCAAACAGCTGTGATGCCTACTCTGTCCACCTGTGCTGCTTATGACTATTTTAAAAATCATTAGCAATACTCAGGTAACAGCAGACTGTTACAATCTCCATGCAGTATAAAGGTTCCCTGACTAAGCTAGCAAGTCTCCATTACAATTCAAAATTGTTATTAATGACAGGAATTTGCATATTTTAAAACATCATTTTATGCTTAATTTGTCTTCTAATGACTCCAAACATGCAGAGCTTCAATAATGACCCTTTGGACTGTGTTCTGCTTTCTTTTTAAATTAATCCTGACAGCTTTCTTATTGTAAGAAATCACTGATTTCATAGTATTATAGCATAGATTCCAATCATAGTCTTGAATCTGCATTTAGTTGTCATGTCTGCAGCTGAACACTTCAAATATTTAAGCTCTTCTGCTACCTCAACACCTTTTTAGAAAAGCCACCTCCCAGTGCCCGCTAGGAATTAGCCATCAAAGCAAAGGCAGTTACCATGGTCTGGGGAATCACTGAAGCGTCAATCAGGAAGCCTTTTTTCTCCTTTATTTGCTTGTTACCTAGGAAGAAACCCCACTGTTTTTATGTTATTGATTCTTCCATGATTGTTATCTCTATAAGTAGATTAAACATTAGTGCTCTGTAGGGTCAGGCCACTCCTGCTGCTCATAATTTCCAGTTCTATTACAAAGGTACTGTCAGTTTGCCTCAAACTCACTAACACATGTGTTTCACTTTAAAACTGAAATCATCTCATGCAGATGCAAATTGCCTTGTTGCCTCCCGAGGGATTGTGAGAATTGGCATCCCCCATCATAACCTCTCCAGCCTGTGTGTTCCCTTAGAGCAGCCACTTAAATTCCACCTTACACCTGCAACATTGTTCCCTTTAGAAAGAGCTGCTTTCACTCCTCGGGGATATGTCAGAATGTAGCTGGTGGAAGCCAAAGGACTCTTCGAAAAAGGACTTATTATATTTGGATTTGAATAATAAAGGCTTCTCTGCAAGACTGCAGATTACCAAAAGTCCCCTTAAACCAAAATCTCTTTAGCATTCAAATAATCATTTAGACAGGAACTCGGCCACCTAAAGAAACTCCTTTCCACTTCATCATCATTCTGGGAATCAAGCCCTGAGACTTTTCCAGCAGTCTACCGGTGTAACACTGGTGTAAGAGGAAAATCAGACTCAGAATTTTCAATTTTTTCCAGCTCTTAAGTGCCTTTCAGTTAATTTCATTTTTTTGCTATTCATACTGAAAAGTGTCACTTCCTCAACCATTTTCATTCCCCCCTTTTCCATTTAGGTAATGAAAATAGAAGGGTAAGACTCATGGCAGCATTACAGCAATGAAATCATATTATCACTGCCTTCAGTTTCTCCTTCCTGAGCACCATGCTTCCCTACTGAGTTTGTATATATCTATTTTTTCTGAACACAGAAACATTTTGTTGTTGGTGGTGGTGGTTGTTTGTTTGTTTTATTTATTTTTAAACAGAGCAATATTAAATCAAGTCTTTACTTTCAAAATTAACTCACTGGATAGATATCTCATTCATTAAAGCTCTTTAGCAGCTTAACTGACTGCCAGTAAAGTTAAGGAAGGATGATTCAGGATTGGGTCATATCTAAACTTACTACAGTTTAGTTTACTTTCAGCATATTATTTTAAAGATTTTTTTTAATTACATTTTTACATCCCACCTTTGCTGTTGATGATATGCTGTGGGAGCATCACAGGTGTTTGACTTCTGCTTCATTGACACACAAGAACCATTTGCCACCTCCTCAGGCAGATTATCTCATGCACTTTCCATTTCAAAACCTACCAACTGAATTCATTTGCAAGGAAATAATCCTACATTAAAGGATGTCCCACGAGTAAAGCCTACTTACTCTGTGTAAAGCAATGAGAAATCACTGTTCTTAAATTATAATGTTGACATTTCAGCTCTTAAGTTTCAGACACCAAGAGCTTTTTGAGGTGGAAATAGTAATTTCTATTAAGACGTGACAGCATCTTCCCATAGACAGTGTATCTCAGGGAATTTTTGAGATATTTGTGCCAAACCTCTTATTTGGTTCAGTTGGTATTGGGAAACTCTCTGATGGTCAGTTCTTGTGGTTGCTTGGAATCCTCTGTGATACAGAGTTCTAATATTTTTTCTTTCTTTTTTCTTATTGCAAATCTATCCTGATGGTTTTGCAGTGTATACTACCCAAAATTCTTGTACCGATTTAAAATTCTCTGCTGCCATGTGAACAGAATAAACTGTAGCAATGGTATGCAGACAAATGTCGCCCTTTCTTTATTGCAATGGCATAAATCTCTGTGTATTGATACTGGTGCAAAGGTCTCTGATGATCCTGAAAGAGAGAATTTGGGCAGGATATCAATCTCTTACGATCCTGAAATAATGCCATGAGATCTTTAACTTCCACTTGAACAAGCACTAAAGGCAGAGAGATGGAAACTTGGATTAACTTCTTAGCCAAGTGACACCTCTCGCAATGTTTTTGACCCTTACTCTAAAGCTGTCACCGGTTGCCTTGATTTATGGAAACACTATCCTTTTAAATCCTCCTCCTTCTTATCTCTGCAGGCAGTTTCCTGATTTGCTTTTCTTTCTCTTACATCATCCATATTATTTCTTGACAGGGGCTGTGTGGACAGCCACACTTTCGATGGTACTCAGAAAGAAAAATGATTCTCTATTTTCCAGCTGAACAGAAAATATTACAGATGGTTTTAGTAGTTTCACTCAGAAGACTTCAATACTTTGTTTCAGGTTACAGAAAGAAAAATAATAATTTTAAAAAGTGGAGAAAAATATCACTGCAAAGTCGTTTTCATCTTACTCTAATTTCACAAGCTAAGTTTCTCAGGAACATCTGAAGTGTACTATAGTAACAGGATACCTTTTCCATCATTCCAAAGAGCTTTCTTCAGTAACAAAGAACCTGTTGGGCTAACACTGATTCACCAACAAAAATAAAAGCTGGCCCCAGCCCCAGGGATTATGTTTATACACTAGTAGTGTACAAAACCATGACCAGGGAACAGGTCAGAGCATGAGAACATCAATATTTCTGTTATTTAACAGTTGCCATTATCCCTGTTTTGTCTTGTGCCATTTAGTGTTATCCAGACAATACCTGGGCACAGTTCAAGAGACTGCACGTGCCTGTTTCTCATGGGAAGTTTGGGTGCTTTCATCCTGGTGTTCTTTGGTGCAAGACCCAGTGTGTGAAGTCAGGCCATGCCATATCTCTGGGGATCAGGGACACAGAAAGGTCTTTGTCCATTTTTTACAGCTCAGACACAGCCAGAGAGTCTGCAGCCGAAGCACAAGGAAAGGGGCAGCAGAGGAAGACAGCGGAGTATCATCCCACAGGAGGAAAATTCTGTGAGGCATTACCTGGAGAAGGATTGTCAATACTGGCATAGCCTCAACTGTATTTAAAAGGAGCTTTTCTAGAATCTGTTGTCCAAGATGAAAGAAATAATGAAGCCTGGTTTAAATGCTGAGAATAGGCAACTGGGTAGGATTGTTATGTTTTGCTTTTTAGGCAGAAATACAGAAATTATAGAGAAATTACCATTGGCCACATTGTTAGTATCCCCTGCCCATAGTGGTGGCTTTCACATTTTGCTTTGGAGAGAGGACACTCAAGCTAATTCTGCTCTCATCCAAAAAAAGAATGATGAGGTGGGACATGAATGAAGCAGAGCACATTTCTCCTACTCCAGTGGTGGCTGATCTTCCTTGTGGAAGCCTGACCTTTCCCAGACACTCATTCAAACACACCCCATAAACTGTTCAATACTCCCTATTAAGTTCGTTTTTCTGCCATGGGTTAGGAAAATCTAAAAAAAAAAAAAAAGCCTAAAGGTAATTTTGCAAAGATGACTACTGTTAAATTTTTTACCGTATAACAGCCTTACAGTTGAGACTAACATCTCCTTTGGGATGTGAGGACCTGTAGAAATAGACTTATAAGAGTTTGAAAATATGGACAAGCAAGTCGTACTTGATGTCCTTCTGAAAAGCATCCACAAAGGGAATAAAACCAGCAAAAAAATGTACAAAATAGTAAGTCAAATATGTCACTTAGAACCAGTGGTCTCGACAGAGTAATAACTTGAATGACAAAACCATTAAGGACAAACTTCAGATCTCCTCAATGTGAAAATTAATGTGAAATTAATCTACCTCCAGCAAAGTCACTTTTTTCAGATATTAATATTGCAATGTTCTTCTGCAAGGAGATCAAAACTGTTCCATCCTAATTATTTTACATGCAAAACAAATTGGGGATTTGTGACCAAAAATCTCTAAGTGAATTCATACAGTTTTTCATGCTTTTCCTTTTCTTTCTCTTTTTTCCTTTTTTTTTTTTTTTTTTTTAATTGCCCCTAGAGTAAATTTTCTTTTTTTTTTTTTTAACATGCACCTAGAGTAAATTTCCTTTTCTTTTTTTTTTAAGTTACTCTGGTGAAGAGGCAAACTGTAACAGGAATGCCGGAACTGTCTGCAGCACCATCTCCTGCTGCTCCAAACCAACATTGTGGGTTAGATCACAAACAGCACAGTCCCAGTAGGCTCCAAACATCCTGAACTCCTACTCATTAAAGCTGGGCCTTAAAACTATACAATATGGCTTCCCCTAGAGATAATTTCTTTCTGAGAAAAAAGAATAATACACTGAATCTTTAAAAATTTTTTGCCATATCTTGTCTTGAGACCTTTGTAATGAAGCAGGAAAAGTGCAGCATGATTTCATTATGTCTTGTCTATACACATTGCGAATATTGACTTTTTGTCAATTAAAATGTAAACATAGCTTGAAGATTCCACACAGCTTTAATACATGATCAGCACAGTTACTCAGACTGTGGATATTTCAAGAACATGCCCAGATTGCAGCTATCAGAAGCAGATAATTTTACTCAATATAATAATTGTGGCTTTCTTATATAACTTAAAGTGAACAAAGTTGAAGTTCTCTTTTTCCCAAAGTCAATTACCACAAAGCTATGGGAGAAAAGCATTTTTTTCTACATGAAACCCAAGTTCTTAAGCTCTGTTCGCACAGCTGGGCATGCAGAATCAGCAAAGCTTTTAAAAATTCCCCAGGGAAATAATGTGACTTAATGGCAGTGTAACAATGGGATCGGGCTTGTCACAGTCTTCCCAGTGACTCCCAAATAAAATAAAATATAAAAAATAAATAAAATGAAAAAAAATAACCATTCAGTCTTCTCTGACTGAGAGATAGTTGCAATGGTATTAACCAGGAAATTTGTTCAGACCAAGACTGTGACCCTCGCTGTGTTTATTCCAATGAGACCACTGCCACAATCATTGGAAGTGTAGTATGTGAAAAATTCTTCATTGTTTTTGCCTGAGTTTGTTCTGCTACAGTAGCTGAGGCAATTTAAAGGCCAACTCGTGGGAATTGCTGCAGCATACATGTTAAATGTGAACATTATGTTATATCACAAGCCAGTCTAATTTAGCAGCTCTTTAAGGCATAGTACAAGATGGTCCCTTGTCGCCTTTGAACTGAAGATATGTCTTCCCTTACTGTGGGGATGATTTTCAACTCATCACTGAGAGACATTTTGGCTGAGCATTTTACATAATTTTACGGTTCTTGTAATCTTGATTCTTTTTTAATAGAGAAAAATTGGCTGGCCTTTTCATATAAATCGTTCTGGTGTTGGGAAAGGGAAAACAGCCAGTAAATGTTACATAAAAACAGGAGGGGAATTGAGTTACAGATATACCCCAAAGCATCCAAACCAGTAAAACATATCACATATTATTCTTGAACAGTACAGCCTCTTCAGTGGTACTGGATTGCTTCTCCAAAGTCCTGTTACATACATGATTGACAAGAAAACTACACGCCCTGTCTTAAAGCTGAGGTGACTGGCATGAGTGGAGGGGTCTCCTTCCATCCCACCAAGCCTGAGCACTGATAGGTCATCCTGTGCCTGTTATCTCTTTCCTGCTGTCAGAGCATCAGCTGTATCCCTGCTCACTTTGGGTTTCTGCTCCCTGTCACTCCAATCCCCAGTGACACAGCCCAGCGTGTTCTCTGTGCCTCCCTTGTGTGTTGATGGACACAGCTAGTCTTTGTCTTGTCCTTCTTCCAGACTTTCCTGCAGTTGTCTCAAGCGTGAGGCTCACAAAAGGCTTCATAGCAGCTACTCAGCTGGCATAGATTGTGAGGGGGCTGTGAAAAGTGTAGACCTGTAAATTTGTTTATTTTAGTTCCATAACTGCATCAAAAGACAAGAGGGAGAAGAAAGAGGTCATGTTTGACAAGGTGCAGGAGGTAAATCAGTTCAGGTCTGGGAAGGCTAAAAACTGAAAACCTGTTCCTTTGTTCAGCAACCCAACCTAAAAGACAGTCTTGAAAAAAGCTACTCCTGGAAAAGAGCCTGATGTTCTTCTGACTCAATAACCTGTCAGTATAACCAAACTCTTGGGCAGGTATTCTGGTTTTGCATTAATTGTTTTTGGTGAAGAGGGAAAAAAGTCAACGTTTTTAGGATTTTTCAGGATTTAAGGGTCAGGTTCAATGCTTCACTCTGCTGAGGACATTTGAACCTACTTCATCCCCCCAGAAGAATGCTTAAGTGCAGCATTATGGTTCAGCTCTTTCACTTTCCATAGATAAGATTCACAAAAGTGGAGCATAACTACCACTTCCCAAATGAATATCTCAAAAAAAGTGTGCGGGATAACCAGTGCTGATATTTTTATATGGAATGATGTATATTTAAATCAAAGTTCTCAAAGGAGAGACTGGAGGAACCTCCAATATTTCTGACATAAGATTGCCATACTCACTTGAAATCATACTTTGTTTTATTGAACAGTGAGAGGATTGCTGTGGGAGGAGAAAGATTTCAGTTACTGTTTGTTGTTAGAAACAAAATTTGATCCTGTGTTTTCCAAATTCTGCATGAATTCTATTATTACTGAGTAAAAATGGAGACACTGTTTCTGTTTCTCTTTAAGGCAGACTTAAGAAACTAGCCTGTTTCCTTCCAAACTCATAAAATTTCCTGGACACATAAGTCAACAGTGCTGCTATGTCTCAAAAAAAAAAAAAAAAAAGAAAACCCAACCCCCCCCCAAAAAAAAAAAACCCAAAAAACAACACAAACAAAAAAACACACAAAAAAAANGTAAGAGACAGATGCTTTGAATATCTCTAAGGAAAAAAGGAGCTGCATGCTTTTCTTCCATTGTCAAAAAAAAAAAAAAAAAAACAAAACCCCCCCCAAAAAACCAAAAAAACAAAAAAAAAACCAACAAACAACAAAAAACCACCCAAAACCCAAAAAACCTAGATTTCACAGTAAATATTTTTCTTAGATTTAATCTAACCTAACCTAACCTAATCCAAGCTTCTCAATTTTCTCAGATGCACCACACAGTTCAGGGTCTCATCACTATGTTCACACATCAGTATTTTACCATTTATTTATTCTGAAAATTTTCTTCATCTTCTAGTCCTTATTGTAGCTATGTGGTTGATGTATGGGCTTCCTGGTATAGTGAGACAATAATTCCTGATGGAAGGCACACAAGGATTTCTTGGGAATGCAAGAAGGGAGAAATCTGAAGAATCCCAATCAGGGAGTAACAAAGTATATATTGGGTAGAGGATATTGTTTCTAATGCCTGGTGACCTCACAATCAGACTGTGTTCTGCACTGCATCTGCTGTGATATACTTTATTTGAAGAAATACAACTCCCATGGTACAGTGTATCCTAAAGCCAAAATTGAATATACATGTAGAATTCACTTAGAGAGAAGCTGAACTGAAAAATGACGTACAATAAGTAGGTGTTCCTAGATTAAATACTTGAACTGCCTATTTTGGAGATCACTTCTCATCTAACATAGATGGAAGTCAGGTTTTCCAAAGAGTAACAATCTTGACCTCTGTTGGCTGGGTCATAAAATTGTTGTGGGAGGCTATTGTGGAGCATGTCCTTTAGGTGACTGTGTTTCAGTTTAGATCATTGGACTCTGAGATAAAACCTCTCCTTTGGCAGTTTGTAAAGGTTTGTGCTCTTCAGAAGGTCCATGCAAGTCCAAAAAAAAAAAAAAAAAGCCTGGGGAAAGGCATTGGCCATGGATTAAGAATCTCTTTTCCAGTCAATTTTTTTAATGAGAGGTAGAAAGGAAGGACGGAGGCAGAGAGAGAGGGAAGCTTACTTGAGAGGAAGGGAGATAACAGAGCTAAATGATGACTTAGGAATAATCATTTCTTTTGTTGTCATGACATTTTATTGCATTTGGCACTAAATGGCTGTGTTGTTATAGGAATTTACGTTCATGCCTCATTCAAATGGAAAAAAAGAAATTAACAATTTGTTTCTAAAATAAAAAGAACATGCAGGAGCATCTGCAATGAAAATTACCTCTTTCATTTAGTCCTGCTTTAATAATGTGTAAAAGTAGGAATTTACTGTCCAACTAGTTTGGTCAAATTCTGCTTGGTTGCCCTTGGGCTTTATTGTTAGTTAAGCAGAGGAAGAAATCTTCTAACTATGTTCAAAACTGAAAAAACATGGGTAAGATTTTAAAAGCCTGGTGTGCTTCCAGAGACTGTCAGTCAAGTTTTTGGTTCTGGTTCTCAAATTAATTACAACAATTATCTGTCCCTATCAGAATTCATCTAAAGACATCCTGAGACTTGAACACTGGGCAAGCTGTGATAGGTTAGATACACAGACTTGAAGGGCTTGTCAAGAGAAAGCAATATCTGTGGAGCCTGGGGGTGGGAAAACAAGACATCCCACCTCTGTCTAAACTGCATGTTGTATTTGCCTCTTTCCTGTCTCATCTCAGAGGTGGACCTATGGGATGCCTCCACATATTTCCTCCGAAGCTCCTAGGTTGCTTTCAAAGCTGAGTGACAGCAACACTTGCACTAAAGAGAGCTGGAGTTGGAGTTTACTGAACCAAAGTTCAGTGTCTGTGGGTGTTCTCCCAGGCAGACACTTGTGTGCCCATGGCAACTGACTTCTCGTGATGTCCACTTTGTGGTGTTGTTCTTGGATGGCTGAAATAGAGAATGCTTTTACAGCTATTTGCTTCACTTGACTGAGGATGGAATGGTTCCAGTTGTGTAAATAGCTCCTGGTGCTCTTCCAGTTTTTCTCCTCACTACCCCATGGAGATGCGTTTGCTTAAGCAGGGCATAGTAGGAGAAGAAGCTCTGCTGGATTCCTCCTCACAAACCTTCCAGCACATCTCAGGCCTGAACTACATCATCTCTGTCAGTACAGCCCCTGACCTCTCCTGGAACAAAAAGAACCAGTTTTACCACATTAAGCCATGGTTTTGTCTAATAGCAAGTTAAGAGGGATAACTTAACCCATGTGACTCTTGGTAGGATTGAGTTTCCAGAGACAATGAGTGAATATCCAAATCAACTACACATGTGTCTATCCTTGTACAAATCCCATAAGATAACAGTTGCACAGAGAGGAATATTATCTAATTAACACATGCAGTTGGAATTTGATCTTCCTTTTTCCTTTGGAATATCCCAGCTGAAACTGCACTCACAACACTACAGGGTTTATAAGGATTACACAAAGTGCTTTTTCCCATACACATGGTGAGTATGAGTTTCATCCATCAATGTAAGCTTGCATAAGCCCTGTGAATAAAGGTTTAGATGTAACTTTGAAATCCTATCTCAAGTGGCAGAAAAAATGGAAAGCACACAGAATATAATATACAATGTGTGGCTATGAATTTTTTTCTCATGTATAGTTGTAATCTGTAGTTTATGAACGTTAAATTCAGGCTGGAAGATATAACATCTTGTATAATACAGTTTTCCTTTGCTTGCTTGATAACTAAACAGCATGGGAATTATCATCTTGTGATAGTCTATGTTGGAGTAATAACATCTGAAACTTACTGCTGATTTTAGAGGCTTGCTTCCCTCCAAATATCCAAAGTTAGAGAAGAAAAGAGTGAGAATTAGTACTTATAATCCTCTGGTTCCTAGTTTTATCGCCACATGCCTAGACGTTTCTGGAAAAAGTGATGGAGAAGGAAAGATGCCTGAGTTCTGGTCTGATAGAAATTCCTGAAGCTATATTTGTTCCTGGAGTTATGTTGTTGATGTCTGCTGAAGATATGACACACTGTTAATAAAATATTTGACGAAAAAAAGGGAAAGCATTCACTGCTGACTTGCAAAAGTGATTCTCCTTCTCCACAGGTAGTGGACATCAGAGTGTGCTGAACCTGAACAGTCCAACCAGACAAAAAGTCCATCAACTTTTCCTACACAGGGACTGTGGTCTCAAATACATAGGAAAAAAGCAAAACCCACACACAAAGCAACAGTATAAAAACAAAGTGGCTTTTGTCCTTTCATGGCCTTTTAGCTTTGCCAAGGTCTCATTCAGACCTTTGAAAGAAGTGGAAAATACTCAGTTTTAATTAGAGACCATCTTTCCTTGTTTCTTTCTCAGCATTAACTTTCTTCTCGAGCCCTTCAGTATCCTTAAACTTTCTTCCTCCAGGAAGTAGCATTAGGAAAACAGAAAGTCCAGACAGAAAAAAGCTTATTCCAGGGGCCACAGAGACAGGATAAGCAGTAGAAGAAAAATAGAAGACTATTCATGAAGAGCTGATCTTTGGCATCCTCTGGCCACAGAGGTGGAAATCATGCCAATTCCTGGGTTCTGTACAAAACAGTGAAAAAGAAAGGCCAGCAATATCCTCACTATCTTTAGAAGGGCTCCTAGTGCAGAGAAAACTGCTAAAACCAAGATCCCAAGAGAAGGAGGTTTTCAGTCCAGCTTGTGTATTTTTGATGGAGACATAATTTGAAGGAATGGTGAGCACTGACCTGGAAAATCAGTTTCTAACTGAGATATCTAAGAGGTAGAACCAAAAATCTCCAGTTAGTTTCAGCAGCTGAGCCTACAAAATGCTAATTCAATTGCTCAGAGAATTCCTAGTGGTTAAAAAATATCTTGTCTTCTAGGCTAGATACTGATCAGGATGCTTTGCGTGAATAATTTCTGAAAAGTAAGACCCTATAAAACATAATATATTTGCTGGTAAATAGATATTAATTGCGTTTGTACCTTATTCTGTCCTGCTGGACTAAGTTTTTGCTGAGAACATCAGGCAGCTTTTATTTGCTCCTTGTCATGCTAAGCAAGAAGGCATTTAATGTAGAAAATAGCTTTAAAACTATGTAGATCTTTGCAGCCACAAAAGGACCCACTCAGACTGAAAATTTGTGCTTTTTAAAACAAATTCACTTTGTTAATATATTTTCAATCCAAATATTCAAAGTAATGTTATACCCTTCTACTCTTTTCTCCCCTCTCACATGATATCCTTGTTCAATTATTGCAGTATACATGATTTAGGTTACAGCTTTCACTTTTTGCTTAATACACCATACTTAAAGCATGGTAAAGTGTCATTAAAGCAAATAAATGTAAACTTCAGGTCACTCTCTTAGTATTTTTGTATGGCAATAGAACTGTTGCATGTCTTCCACTACAGAGTGATGTATAATAATAAAAATCTCAGGAAAGTTAAATGGACAAGCCTGGATCAGATATTCCCTCAAAAAATGTCATCATTCCGTAAATATGAGAAGCTCAACAGGACATTTTACATGCCAAATAATTAATCATTTACAAATAGGAGAGCAGCCTAGATATAGCCAAGTCCAGGCTTTAGAATTTAGCAACATACTACATGGCTTACAACAAGATATCTGACAGATATGGACTTTTAGCTGTTCATTTTTGCCATATACAGATGTAGACTTTATATTTTATTTTCATAATTAAGTTTTCATAATGAAAATGTTTCTGGATCATATGAATCGTCTAGTTCAAACATCCTCTTAAAGAAATGTAACTCGTCATTTTAGAAAATGCAGAACATTTTCGTGTCTAAAAAGCTCATTAGTTCTAGAAATTTTTTTATAGACTATCCACAAATTGAATTACAGACTATATTTTGAAGAAAAAAGTCATGAATTGTAAGGAAAAAGGATTGATTTAGCAATTCAGTCATAAATACTAAATGAAGGAAGGCAAGAGAGTGCTGCACCTGGAAACCACATGTGTTAGAAAAGGATGCTCATTCCAACACTGCCTCTGGCTTAGGCCTCTCTGTTTAGTTCTGTTCATCCTTGAGATATAACAGGTATAAGCTTCATTGTTAACTCTAAATTCAGACATTACCAGGATTTATATCATCTGTGGGCAAATCTGATTACCAAATGAGTTGGTTGCTCCACTCCTAGAAAAGATTTGATTCCCTGAGTCCTTGCATGCAGTGATTTCCCATTCTCTGTCTTAGAGATCCATGACAGCAGATTTCAAGTTGATTATCAGCCATCAACCAGTTTTTCTACGTGAAGTCACAAGTTAGTTTTTCTGACTGATATTAATCTGGGACACACCGTTTAAGTAGGAGCCAAGATAATACAAGCAAGTTCATTTTTGAATGTGAATTTAAGGAACTATTTGAAAGAACCTCACTAGAACAAATAAAGAAAAAATATCATAGGCACCTGTATGCAGACTGAAAATTAACTACCCTGCCAGCTTCTTGCTGGATTGACCTAAATATTTCTGTATCACCAATTGCTTTTAATATGAAAATTTGAATTTCATTTGAGTGGTATTGCAATGTCATCTGCATAAATCTTTTTTTCAAACAGTCTTCATTCCATGTGTGTTTTGTTCAGTCAAGGCCTAGAAACAAAGAAAAATTATTTAAAAATGAACAGGAACAAATTCCAAGGATGAAAAGATATCTCTCAGGAGTTTTAAAGGAACATGTATTGTGTAATATTATCAGGAAATCTATAGGCAACATTGATTGTTACCATTCCCAAACACTGAAAAATCAGTCACTGGCTTACATGAGGCTCCAAATCTATAATATTTTCCAAGCATGGTTTTCAGATATCTTCTATTTGCTTTTTATTGCTGATGTTGCTATGGTTTGAATTTCCAAGCTTTTGTCTGCCTCAGCCTGTAAGCTGATGTTTTATCTATATTTAATGGAAACTGATCTTGTATGAACATACAGCTTGGAGCTGAATTTTCACAAATCTGTCAGCTATTTCAAGTCTTGAAATAATATGATGAGACTTGGAGTTAAAGAGGCAGGTAAGAAAGCACCTTATGGCATTTTGCTTCTGTGATCCAGAGATCACTTGAGAGGTTCCCCTGCCAAAAAAACCCAAATGTGTTACTGTAAAAACTAAGACCTTTTCCATAAAAATCTTGCTCCAAAGACCATACCATTTTGTCAGGGCCCAAGAATTCATCCCTTGGAATCTTTTCCTCACACTTGTGGAGTTCTGCATCCTATGGTACAGTGAAGCTGATAGACAGCTCCACTTGCTGTCTCTCTGTAAGAAAAGAAATAAACCCCAGAATGTGTGAGGGACCAGAGCACAGTACTGACAGTGCTGCAAGAATGATGCTTTAAAAGCCCATTATTTTTGAAATACATTGCACTTACTTCATTAGATTGTAAGAATTGTGAATCTCAAGTAATTGTATGATGTCTTCCTTGCAACAGTCTTTGTGCATTTATCTTCTCAACAATTTTCAGGGAATTGGTACTAGACCTTCCTATAAATTGTGAGACAGGACACAGAGATAGATTACCTTGGACAAGTCTTCAAAAGAGTTGAATCTGGGCCATCACCAGACCACACACTTGTTCCCAGCCCAGACAGGTGGTACTCACTCTTTGGTTCCCCTTCACAAAAATAGATCTCCTTGAAAAGGAGTTTCAACTGCAGTTTTACTTCCTCCCAAAGAAGACAGTAGTGTTGTAGCAGATTAATCTGCCTTTCATTTCGATCAGGCAAATAGCCTGACTTTTTAACTGATCTGCTGTGATTTCTGAATTGAGGAAAAGCACAAAAAGTTTTCATTAAAACAAAAATACTTAGTGTTTTTGAAACACCCTGCTTGGGATTTGCTTTCTACACAAAAAACCTGTTTTTCTTTTATCCCTCCAAAACATTTTGATGAAAAAGATCCTCAAGCCTTACTATTCAGCAATTGGGCCTTTAAAAATAATTTTTGGGTGATATGAGTTTTTATAAAACATTTATATATTTATTTCTTGGATTAGTGTATTTAAGGGGCTGTGAGGAGCAGAGGGGACTAACTGATTTTCTAAACCACATGGGGCTCCTTTGGCATTAGTGATCAAGCTGTTGTATGCCAGATAACTAAGGCTTATGAAAAAAGCTACTTGATTTAAAAGTTCATGCACAGGTTACTGAAACACCGGTGGTGTGAGCAGGTTTTCTTCTCCTCACCGCTTTCAAACCCTTAAACACCTCTTTTCTGAGCCACAGCTAACTCCAGCTAAGGGGCTTATATGTGCCTGAAGAAAGTAAAATGTCTGTGCTTCTGCTTCTCCAGCAAACCTGGACACAGGTCCTGTGGCAAGCCCTCATTTACTGCTTAATTCTTTTTACAGGCAGCAGGTATTAAACAAGTTTGTTGCAGCAGCTGTTCTGGGAAACACTGGCATGGCTGTAATCCCCCCGGCTGAAATGATCCGAGGTATTTACTGACTCTGCTCAGCTGAAGAGCCTCCAAGTCACTGGAGCCAGACTAACTCTGGGCTCCTGGTGTTAGTAGACAAATGTAAAAACAAATCAAAATATATGTACAGGATCTGAATTTTAGGATAAGTAGGAAAAAAGCCGAGCTTAAAAACCTCTATAGTGGGGCACCCAAGAAGGTTCTGTTTAGCTCTTGAATCCTTTTCAAAACATCCTTGTTTTCTTTAATTTAATTCAGTTTTTGAAATGTAGAATACAATTTCAAACTGGAATTAGAAACATATTTGCTTATGACTCAAAAAGATAAATTGGTGGGGTTTTGCCCCTACAGTTTTTTGTTTTAGTTGAAACTACTTTTCAGATTATTTTTCCTAATTTGGTAACTCTGAAGTTTGGGGGTTTTATATTTTATTTATTTTTTAAACAATTTTAGCAATAAAGTATTTACAGAAAAGCATCACCCAGCACTAGAAAATCACTTTGGAAGGAAATCTAATGAAAAATGTTCTCAAAGAAAACACTGAAAAGGAACCAGCAAACATCCTACTGCAAGTTGAACGGGAATATGAAAAAAATACAGACTTCATTAGACAGATCAATTCCTCATAACAGCCTAATCTAATAATCAGGTTGACTAAGGACTTTGTGTCTTTGGTGAAAAGACGGACGTAAGAAATAGCTGCATGCTAAAGTCTTGGTTCACTGCCTTCTCTCAGTCACTTAAGCTTTATGTTACAGCCTCACCTGCATTTTTTTTTATTTTTTATTATTATTATTATTTTAGAACTAGGCTGCTTTAACTTCCTTATCCAGGGACTAGAGATTTATAGATTGAGCAGACAGTATACCAGCAGCTGAAGTTAAAATTATTCACTTCTTGTATTAAAGAAAAAACAGGTCGTTTAGAATGGAAAGCTTTTACTGTCTTTGTAGCTAAGATGGGAAAGGTGGTTCTCAACATTTTCCATCCATAGGATAACTAAGATACTTGAATTTGTCTGTCTGGCTTGGGAATGAACTAGAAGCAGTTCTGATAGGAGCATAAAAATGGTTGAGATTTCAAAGACTTGATGGGATTTCAGGCAATACTGGAAACAGTAATTCACTCAATCTTATGAGTCAGATCATAACAGAGCATGATGCTGTATATAGAAAACACAAAGACACAATGAGGTTGTGAAGTAGCTTGTACAGAAAATCTCCCAGTGAAAGCTATTCAAACACTAACATTATGTTTTTGGCCTCCCCTGCTTATTTTTCAGCACAATATGGTATCTTGGAAGAAATGTTAATGGTCAGGCTTTCTGTGCTATTGGAAGTGCTCTCACCTGGCCGTGGCTCTGCACAGGCAGCAAGGCTCAACCACAGGACTGAGCTCTGCATAGGCAGTCACAATAAAGAACAAACCATAATTGTCCCTGTCAGTGTCAGGGGGCTTGGAGCTAGACGATCTTTAAGAAAAACTTCCCAATCCAAACCTTTCTAAGATTCTATTATTCTATAACTAGTGCTTAGAAGTATTCAAATTACTTCCATATTATGGCTCTGCCTGACAATTCCCCCCATTTTAATCCCTCCTTCTACTGTCTGAGTATCAGAATGCATGCACTGCACCAGATGAAGTCTGGCCATGACCTTGCACCCAGGCACTTTTTCCCTCATTCTCTATGGATCTCATATGCCTTCATACAGCTCTGCCACACCAGCATCTCAGAGTTGTGCTGTGAGTTTCTACTCTGCAGTCTGCTTCTCTTCTTTGTTGCTTTCAAACCCTCAGCATCCAACCCCTCCAGCAGAAAATTTTATTACTGCCTAAATGAGTCTTCTCGCTTTTCATTGCATGGAATTTTCTCCCATTTCTATCTCTCTAACAAAAGGCTTTCCAGTTCTTTCTTTATGGCATCCCCATCTTTCACTACAGTGACAATGACTTCAAATGCTGTGTTGTCATGTTTTATTAGCTCACTTCTGGGTTTCTGTGCCAAAGTCATAATGAAAACATTACATTAAATTAGTGCAGGTTTGATCCTCTTGAAATCCCACTGCAATGTCCGTGTGATCCAGGCCTTCTCGTTTAGGTACAGCTTGTCATCCTCCATGTAAACAATTCTTTAGCCAGCTTCCAGGTCTTGTATTAGTTGTCTCCAGCCCAAGAAATTTCCTGTGACCAAGTCCCAGATACTTTACTGAAGTCCAGATACTTACTGCATTTTTCCTCATGAGAAATTGAAGTGTTTTTTCAAAGGGAGATTGAGTATCTTTAACAGAAACATATGGGACAATCTGTGTTTTTTTCATATTTTCATTTGACTTTTTCCCCTTAATTAATTTAGTTTTGAATTTATTACTCCTTTACTTCTAAATTTTCTTCAAGTCTTAAGTAATGCCATTAATAGTATATTGGCCTTTTTTTATTTTTAACAGCAGAGAATGACAGGAGTCCCAGATAACGAGTTTGTTTTAAGAAGGAATCAATACAACAAATCTTTATGTGACCCCTTGGTGCAAAACAAACTCTTTTTGAGACTCAGATCCCAGCTCTTCCATTAGCCTTGCTGTATATCTGCTATAGGTAGGGCATTCCTGAATTTCCAATCTACATCTGGCATAAGACTAAAATGATATTATAAATTGACATAAACCAAAAGGCAGTTAGTGAATTGAAGATGAAGGATTCTTGTCATACAAAACTGGAAATGCTCTACTCAGCTGTGTCACAAAAAAAGATCATTAGGTCACTGTCAGCACTGATGTAAAGGATGGCATAAATTAGATGTGGGCTTTGGTGAAAATGCAAGATGACCATGTTACATTCAGAAGAAGACAGTAGATATTCTTTTTTACAATACACAGTATTAAGCCCATTTGTAATTTTTTTACTTTTGTTTACACAGATGGACCTCTGATGATTAAACTATAGAACTACATTTGACCATCACATCTGGTGGATGCCCTAACCATGACAGGCTGCATTCTTCTGATCAGATACTTCACCCTCCTTACTAATACATTATTGAAAATGATACATGTTCACAAGTATTTGGTATCAATGTAGAGCCATTTTTTTTCATCAAAATATCCTAAACTATTTTCTTAGAAAATTTCCGATTCAGTTCTTTGAGCCCAAAAGAGCCTTGAGGATATACATAAAACCACAGACAACTTTCCAGGCACTTTCCAGGCCATCACAATAGTAACTTTGATTTATTGAGTTTGTTTTTCTCCTGAGGATGACTCATCTCCTGATCTGCTCCAGGGAGCAGAGCACATGTTTTCTTGCACTGGGGAATCAGGAACTGCAACAAACTCTTGGCCAATTTAAGTTTGTTTAAGTTGTTTGGATCCCAGAACCAGATTAGATGAATATCATCCTTAATTTCTTATTCTAAACATTACTGTTCATATGGAATAAGATTTGTTATAAGAGTCCATTCTAATGGAAGACAGAAGGATTTAAGGACATCACCCACCTTCATTGCCCTTGAAATGTGTGTGATGCCAGGTATGAGGTCACCTGGGTGGAATATATAGATACTTGATTTCACAGGAGTCATATACAAGAATTAAAAATTGAACAAAACCAGTGCTGCACTGAAAATGAAATAATTATATTAATGTGCTTTAGGGCAACTGATGTTAGATTAGACCTAATCAATTAGCCACGCAGAATACATAGTAACTGCTATAATAGGACATCATACAGAGGAAGCAGATGGACTTTGAAGAGTTACAAAGAGACTTAGACACCAGATACATTGACTTTCATTCTCTTTTCACACTTTTATAACCACAGAGCAACTCTCTTGGCTAGCATACACTCACTTGGTTCAGTTGAGCTAAGTGGAACTAAACAGATTTACAAGAGCTTACAGTCAATTCCTTACACCTCTTTTTCCCCACGGTCTGCTTGCACGACTTAGCTTTACTTGCAATTTCAGTCTTTTTGGGCGGCCTCTACAACTTATAAGAGGAAATTCTATGCATAAGTAATTTATTAAAAGTAAATCATTCCACAATAAGGATTTCTTGGTTGAACATCTCCAACCTCCCTTGCACCTACACTTGGTGATCTATGAATTTCTTCACTTCTGACTATGTTGGGGAGAAGGCATTATTATTTTTCCATTTTCTCTTCATATCAAAATATGTCATTTTTTAAAACATTTTCTCTGAATGCTTGCACATACAAGTGGTTCTGCTGACTCTGTTATTATGTGGAAGCAAAAAATGTTACAGAGAACCAGTCCTCTGTGAATAGTCAAAAATGCTTAAAAGTACATTATAACCCCTTGACATTACGTTCAAATTTCTGAATGAGCCAGCTTGAAATCTAATGTGAGCTGCCATATTTCTGCATCTAACTTTGATAATTTTAGCTGATGTTCTTACAATGACAGCTTGCACATTCAAATACTTTTTATAGCCCACAGAATTGTTTTTTCATGCTTTTTATCAAATCAAGCAGAGAGAAAGAAAAAGGACTTAAAATTATTGATTTATTTAATGTTTCCCAGAAGTCCTTTGCTATGTCTTTATATTTCAATCCATCACTGGGAATAGTGAGAAGAGATTAAAACAATTGAAGGTGATGAAACTCTTCATGGTAATGTAGATAACAGTTTTTATGAAGCTGTCAAAAAAGTACAGACATGCAAAATTTCAGTATTAATATAACAGCTTAAATAATTTTGTTATTTTTATTTTAAGTCAAACATATTCTGGATTTACATATCTACAAAAAAAAAAAGGGAATCTCATATGCATTAAGAGCAACAATATGTACTTGTGTACTTTCACATAAAATTGCTTATTATATACATTTATAAAAGAGGAAGGCATCTCATCTCCCAGTGTTTGAGGCTAGTAAGAAAACTATTAGACAGTGAAGGATTAATTCTGATGAGGACGGAATTCTTTGAACATTAAAGCTGCCACTGGTTTGTACAAAGTGGTTTGTTTTAATCGTTCTTAGCAAGCATGTCCTGGATTGCTAAACATGATTTTAATTTCTAATGGTATTAACACAGCAGTTTGTTGCATAGTCACTTTTGGGAACTATGAAATGAGACATGAGAGTTACCGGATTTATTTGTAGGCACATGGCAAAGTTTCATAACAAAAATCGTTCTCTCTGAACAGTTCAGACTTGGATTTTTAAAATAAAACAGGACAGACATGAAATATTTCAGTAAAATTCTGTTTTGTATTGGAGCTTCTGTTGGAAGAGAGCCTAGAGACGGTGAACTTGTATATAAGTTTTATTTTTGTTGTTTCTATTGCTACAGAAAATCTGAAGTGTGCACTGTGCTCCCACTGACAAACCTATCTCATATCTCATAGCAATCATTCTGTCTGCAAAGTACTTTTCCTTATTTCTCCACCTGTGGGAATAGACTGAGGAATAAATCAGGGAATTGCTCTAACTACATCATGAGTGTTGTGTGAAACTACAAATGTGTCTCCAGCATCTCCTGCAGCAGAGGGGTACACGTCGCAGGTAGGTCTGACCCCGTGCTCTTGTTGCACAGCGCCCTGTGGGGATGATGACAATGTCCTCACACATGCACTGCTGGTGAGGGAGGTGGGAGTAGAACTGCTCCGTGACCACCTGGGCAGCCTTTTTCACCATCTTTGGATGCCTCTCATGTCGGCAGTAGCTGTGGAAAGGGAGCAAAGCTTGAGGAAAGGCTGAGGGAGCTGGGCTTGTTCAGGCTGGGGAGGAGATGACTGAGACACGACCTCATCAAAGTCTGTATCTGAAGGGATGATGAGGATGGAGTCAGGCCCTGCTTAGTGGTTCCAAACAATAGGACAAGAGGCAACAGGCAGAAACCAGAACACAGAAAGTTCCACCTGAACATGACGAAGAGCTTTACTGTGATACCACTTTTCTGTGATGGAGACTTCTTAATAAAAGCCTGATTTTAATGATTATTTTTCCATTTGTTTAATCTTGAATTCCTGTAGGCTTTTGACATCCACCACAGCATGTTACAGTCTACACCACAGTTTAGCTCAGCACTGTGTGAGCAGATGTTTCCCTGGGACCTGACATTGGGTAATTCTTTTGACACTTAACTATTTCTTGCATCACAGGAATAAACAAGCAGCTGTTTCAAATATGATGTGATCAGGAGTAGCAGAGATAAACTGTATGAAGTACAGATGTGATAAAGAACTTAAAGCACAACTACTATCACAAAAGTAACTAACAAAGAACATAGGCAACCTCAACGTTTTCCTTTATATCAGCAACCTCTCCCAGAAATACTGTTTGTTCAAACCATTCATGACCTCCATTGACAATTGCTCTGTGAGTACTTTCACTTGTCAGGAAAAGTCTGTTCTTTAGCATCATCACTCTGAAATTGTATCACAGTGGCCAAAAGAGCTGGAATCTTGGATCTTCTGCTCACTGAGAAGGAAAGTTCTGTAAAACACACGAAATTATTTTGAGGTGTGTGGCAGAGAGAAGGCAGGCGGACCTTTTGGCAGTACCACCTGGGTGGTGTCAGGGATAGGGTTGGGTATTCCACTCATAAAACCCCATGCCAGCTGGGTCAGCATGGCAGGCAGAGCAGTCATTTCTATGGATGTACACTCAGGATCGCTTCCAGACTGTCCAGCCTGGCTAGGTGATGCTGAGTAGCATTCAGTCATAGCAAACATCTCCCTGCCATTTTCATTCCTGAGAGTTTTGTGTGCCTCACAACAGCCCTGCTGTTGCTCAGGTGAATATGTCTCACAGGTTTCCTGGGACACATCTGCACATATGCTGCAATATGTAAACAGCAGCATTGGCTTTTGCTGAAAATGTTCAATATGCATATGCATATGCACTAATGGGATCAAATTTTCTTCACAGGTTTTCCAATCTGTGTATTAATACATTGCTCAGGCTACTTTGGCAACAGTAGTGTTCTGCTAGCAAAACACCCTATCATTGTGAAACTTGTAAAGATGCCAGTTTGCCATGAGAATGGTTACAAAATGTTTTAGTTTGTCATTCTAGCCAAGAGCTAAACTATTTTCTTAGCTGCTTGTTTCCCATTCCATGTTCTTGTTGAGTGCTGAGAATTCCACAGTTCTTTCCAGTACAAATGAAACTCTCTCCTTCTGTAGCAAACCATTCAGTGGCAATTCTCTGTGATAAATAAAGAATTGATTCTTATGTGCTATCTAAACTGTTAGGATGCTTATTCAATATCCTTCCTTCATGTCCTATACTTCAGGATTTAGGATAATTGGGTAGTTATGTTTACAAATTGGAAACCTTTGGATAAAATCTAGGCAAAGCTAATTATTTTGTCTTTCAGAATGAGATTCAGCTCACGGAGTAAACCTATATTTAGACATCTATATGTATATTCCTACGTGTGAAACTATGTGCCGAGGTTGCCACTGTAGTGGCAGCACAGGCAGATGTGTATTAGAGCATCTCAGATAACACTGAATTCCTACATTTAAGATACTGCTTTGAGTTCAGAGTACTCAAAAAAGAAAATCCTAGAAGAGGTCTATATTTAATATTACAAAACTAATAAGCATGAAACTTGTCAGTTCAAATGAGAAAGATTAGTAAGGTTAGCAGGAAGCATGAAAAACTCCCAATTACAGCTTGTTTACAGCATGGCAACATGGTTTAAAAGAACATTCTTGGAAATAAGCATTGCTTCCTATTATTTTGATATTTCCTTTAGCATCTGAAAAAGCAAGCGTGCCAACACAGTGGTACACTGAGACATAGTAACTCTTGGAGCATTTTAAGAACATTAAATTAAAAAACACTGGATTGAATAAGTAAAAACATGCCCTCCAATCTGTTTTGATAGTTTATTTTATAGCACTGCCAGACAACACTATTTATAGACTTCAAACTTTTGAGCGGAAAAAAGTTAACAAAGGTATTTCCTTTCATAAAATGGTCCAGTTCCTTTGCACATCAGAGTATGCTCTCTGTCCATGTGAGACACTGGAAAGGCAGTGGGTTTGGACACATAATCCTTTCCATGAAGACTTTCAGGCTGTAGTAATCATCCTCACTGAATTAGATAACCCTCCCATGCTGCAGCATGACTTCTGTATTTCACAGCTTTATCTGCATGCTCTGTTTATCTGATGGAAGGAGACATTTTTTACATAACAAAGCTGTTAATTAGTTCTTGAAAAGATTGATGGGGACTTGTTTTGTAACAATTAGAGCTAATGCCATTACTCCTGAGGCTAAGGCTGTGCTGGAACAGAGATTGACAAGCGTTGCAGTTAAACATAGATTCAAAGGCACTCCATAAACAAACCTGTTTTATGAAGGTTTAACAGACAAGCATGTAAAAGCTGTTCATACCAAGTGTGTTTTGCAATAACATATTATATGAAGGAAAAACAAATTTTCAGATGATGTAATGGAACATAATATAGTAGAGTAGTTGTATTTCTTACAGGCATCTGAATTTCTGGACTAAATTTTCTCTCTTTATACTTTTGCATATCCAATGCCAGAAATAAAACAATTTAGCTTTTCTGTGGTACTCCTAAAATAAACACTTTTCTAAGGCTAAAACTCTGCCTTCAGACCCCTAGGTAAAACTGTCATTTGCTTCACTGGGTTATTTGGATGATGAGCACATAACAGGAGGTATCAGTAGGTAAGTCAGAAAGAGGACTAGGTTTAAAACAAAATTAGTCATTTGACACTTCCAGTTACTTTTGTCAAGAATAAATGCAAGGCAGGGTTTTATTTAGCACTTCGCTGAACCAACACCTCTTCACTGGAGAAAACCAGGACTTCAGAATCATAGAAAGGATTGGGTTGGAAGTGACCTTAAAGATCACCTTGTTCCAACCCCCTGCCATGAGCAGGGACACCTTTCACTAGACCAGATTGCTCAAACCCTCATCCAACCTGGCCTCGGACACTTCCAGGCATCTACAACTTCCCTGGGCAACCTGTCACCACCCTCTCAGGAGAAAATTTCTTCTTAATATCTAGTCTACACGTACCCTCTTTCATCGTAAAGCCATTTACCTTTATCCTGCTGCCACAGACCTGCACTAAGGTCTTCCTTGAGCCTCCTCTTCACAAGGCTGAACAGCCCCAGCCTCAGCCTTTCTTCACAGGAGAGGTGCTCCGTCCCTCTGACCATTTTCATGGCTCTCCTCTGGACCCATTCCAACAGGACCATGTCTGTCCTGTGCTGAGAGCCCAGATGCAGCACTCCAGGTGGGATCTCACAAGAGCGCCATTAGAGAATTGTGAATTAAATACAGAGAAATCATGACCTCAGTAAACACTTGCTGGATTAAATTTATATGACTTAAAAATAGATACGGAGAGTAATAACCGCTGTCTGAGTTTTAATCTGATTAAAATATGTTCTTAACATTCTATACCAAAAGAATATATAATTAGGAATCTTGCCCAAACTTCACTGATTTGAGACAAATAAGCATCACTGAAAGGTTTTACTAATATGACAACTTAATGCATTTCTTTACTATGAAGGAAAGGAGGTTGTTTTAATATTTAAAAAATCTCCATCTTAAATCCATCTGCAAAGTGCACATTCTGCACATTCTAGATGGATTTCTATACCTAACTTATCTGAAAATAAATGTGCTTTGTTTATGTTCCTATTTCATGATCTCTGCTTACTTGTTCATAGTCTCTGATACATTTGAAAATGGCTGCAAGAATGCTTTATATCTGGAAAGTGTAAGAAATACCAAAAAACCCAATTTGTTTTGTTTTTGCGATACATACCCGCTACTGAAGTACATACGTTACTGAAAAACTTCAGAAAAACCTAAAATGTAAGTAGTATGAGAAAAGGAGAACAGGTAGTGACTGCTTGCACGTTATCATGATACATGATCTTCAGGGTATAATGGCATCAAATACTACACAAAATGAGTGTTCAAACAATTAAAGCGAGGTATCTATTAAATTATAATTAAACAATGGAACTCATGAAATGTTGTGGACAATCAGATAAAAAAGCGCAACTGACCAGTTCATGAAAGGAAGGGATTGTGGGAGGTTTGCTCATAGGAAGAGACTGCCTCAGACTCGAGGAAGCCATTCTAGCTGCAAATGAAGTCTTCGGCAGAGGTTGTTCGAGTGTGTTCTTGCACAAAAATACCACTTGCCTGCCTTTTTTTTACTGTGATTACCAGTGTTGGAGACCAGCTACTGGTACAGATGGGCCCTTGGGCTGTTCCAGGACTGTTGTTCTGAGGTCCTGTGAAGTTGGTTTTTTTTATTTGCATATGGTACTCAATGTATTCAATCAGAAGGTGCCTTCCTGTTCGGGTAAGGTATGAAGGATGGAACATAAGCAGGGAAAAATTCAAAAGCAGACTTCAAATCCTGACTCCCTGGTAGTTTGTGTGGTAGTTTAACCCAGCCTGTGAATTAAGCAGAACAAAGGTTGGGCATGGGCTCTTTGGGCAGACGTGTCCTTGGGAGCCAGACTGGACAGATGGCCACTGTGCATTGATGCCAGTGGAGGAAGCTGGTCATTTAGAAAAGTTTCCTCCTCTCCTTCCCAAACTTGCTAGCATGTGTCAAAGGGAGTAGGCTTCCTGGAGTCCCATTTTTGCATCTCTGGAACAATTGGCATGACCACTGAACTATAATAGCTTATGGGTTCAGTGCTCCAGTACGAGCCACCTCATCTGGTGTTTGAATCTCGGTGCTATAACTGCATTCAGCTTTGAAGGCAAGAACAAAAGAAAGTGTCTTGAGAGTGTGGAACTATGAAGTAACCACATATAACATTTCTGAAGTTAAGCACATTTGTAAAGCTACAAACTGATCTCTTGCTAAGAACAGATTGCATTCTTGTACAAGCAGTATTCCCTTCTCCTTAAACTTGAGTACAGCTGCCCCAGTCTTGACCTTATTCAGCTGTATAGAAAGTTTTTTTATGTGATAAATATGACTTAACTTCAGATGTTAATAATTTCTATTCTATTTTTTCCAAGTTTTGTTTATAACCACATATATGTACCATTCAAGCTTCAAAACTTTATACCAAAACTCTAAGAGCAATTAACTGAATATAATTATAAATATAATTATAATTATAAATATTAAATGAATATAAGGATGCACATAGATTGAAAAACTGTGCCAGGAAAATGTCTATGCTACTTGAAACAGGAAGAGTTTGCCTTAAACTAGTATTCACAGCTACAAGGAGATGACAGGGCTTAGGGGTCCCAAGCCATCTTTTAGGTGCCATTGACATTCATCAAAATGCCACCTAACCCTGTAGGTTATTTCAAAGCCTAGATTAACAGATTAAGGTGTCAGTGACAAAACTACAGCATCATGCTGTTTTTTCTGTTACTAATGGACAGAAAAGGACTCCTACAGGCTGAGTCCAAGTGGCTGCATCAGGCTTTTGCTCTGAAATGCCCTTCAGACCAGATCCTTTTTCTCAGCAGGGAATCAAAAGATGGACATTAGTCTCCCACGTTATCCTTTGTGATTATTCAACATAACTCCCCATGTGACATCTAAACTGAGAAACTCCAGAGAAGAAGGTTCCTGAACTGAATGTAAATCTTAGCCTGTCCTAACTCAACGTGAGAGTGGGATTTAAGCACCCCCCAGACATCTCCCAAATCTTGTTTACTGGGGAAAGATAACTGAGGCCCAGGCTGACTGTCATCTAGGGTGAACTGTTCAGGGGTCTTTGTTTTGAAACACTGCAGCATCTTCCGTGGTGCAGAGCTACAGGTCAGCTTAGGAGCAGTCCAAGAATTTGCAATTCTGTGTCAGGAAATGTCTATTTTGAGGATGTCCAGGAGCAAGGTGCTGAACTCATGCCTTCACCCTCCAGCATGACTTCACCCTCTTGTCTTGCCTACCTCACCTGCACAATCTGACCCAGCAGACCAGCTTACAGCTTGTCTAACTCCATAACAGATCAGTAAGTGCGGTATTGGTGCCTGCCCACACACTCCACATTTTCTAGGTTGCAAATTCCCTTCTTCTGAGATTAAAACTTATTTTGTGTGAAATACACTATTCATTTGAACAGCAAGTGGAATGTAATTTTCTGTACAACCTGTTTGTGGTTTTGTTATAATTATCTATAAGGTTAATTAAATCACGGGGAGATGAATGTTCGAGGCTTTTCTTAAAGAAAATCTGTTATCTTTCTAAATCAAACTGAAAGATTTCTTTTCAAAACTTCCTGCTAATTGGAAACATGGAGAAAGTTTTTCTAAAATTATTTTTAACAAAACCTAGGGTCTTTTTAATGATTAAATTTTTTTTCCAAAGTAGAGAAAGTTCCTGAAATCTTGAAATTACACTTAGAAATCAGAAGGGCCAAAACTAGCAGCCAACTCTCTCCTTTCCCTCACACTTTCCGGATGTCAGAGCTATTCCCACTACCCTCAAACCTCTCCCAAACACTTTCTCACAGAAATACTCTAATCCTAAACCTGCTACTCATCCAGACACAACTCAGCTCTTGCTGTTACCAAGTGCAAACCTGATGAAAAAAGAACTGAGCAACACCGCAAACATTGCTTGTTCTGAAAATGAAAAAAAATTTACTTACCTATTCAACAAACAGAACAAGCAAAACCAATCCAAGAAATCACTTTGAAAAATATTGCACTGGGCAATTCATTCTCCTACTTGACAGAAGAAAATGATGGAGATGATTTGGATATGAAAGCTGTTCATCATATGTAGAAATGCTTATAAAAATGCTAACAGCACCTTTTCATCTGAAAAAGGCTGTTGCAGCAACAGCGATATATTTAAATACGTTACACTGCTTCCAGCAGGAGATTCTTTGATCTAAAGAAACGAACATTTCATTTATCAATGCATTAAAAAATGTCCTCCGTATACTGCTGTGATTTTTCGTTTTGCATGTTAGTTTTGGCATAGAATTTCACAGAATTTTGTAACCAGCACATATGTAATCACATAAAAGTAATAATAAAAATGCAAAGAATTTGGAAACTGAATTCAGGACTGCTCAAAGTTCTGTTCAGGTCCAGCAACACCCTCTAACACATTTAGCACATAGTTACTGTCATAACTATACCTATATGCAGGTAGATATATAGCTATCCTTATAATGGTAGCCAAGCTTTCTGCCCTGGGTTTTTCACCTTTCAGTTATTGCTTGAACCTTAAAACTTCAATTGAATAAATTTCTATCAGGTTTAGGTTGTAAGAAAACAAAACAAAGCAAAACAAAATAAAAGAAAACAAAAGAAAACCACCACCACCAACAACAACAAAACCCAAACAAAACAAAACTAAAAAAACCAAACCAAACCCAAACCAAAAAAACCCACAAAAACAAACAAAAGCACACAAACAAACAAAAACCCAAACAACAACAACAAAAGAAACAACTTCCTGAAGAGGTTTATTCCACAGGGCATCAACTCCTGTAATTACAGTGATTTATACTATATCTTTTATAGTTTTGTATATACAAAACTTCCTGCCTGGTTTGCTCCATTTCCCAAAGATTGAAGAACTTGCTTTGTCTTTTATCCCATAATTTTCCTATGGTTTACTTTAATTTAGTTGATATACTCAACAACTCATACCCTAGAGTAAAATCCCTTCACAGATTCCTTTTCATATGGAGGAATTACATGTCTTTTATGTGCATACATTTAAGATATTCAAGAATCATCTTTCTTACAGGCTTACATTGAGAAATAGTAGGTTTTTTTCTTTTTCCCTTTCAAGGTAAAAAATAAACTTATCTTTTATTAGCAGTGAGCCAAGAACTTGTCCTGTTCTCACTGTGTTCACACATAATGAATATTTAAGGTTTTCAATAATAATCTTAATGAACAAGTCAGGGAATTAGTTGGCTGCATAAGGGACTACGATCAGGTCACTTGGAGGGTAAGACAGTCTTAAAATTAGTGATGCACTGGGGAGGGCTATTTAGAACATTTAAAAATGTCTATGTTGAGATATTCAAGAAACCTTTTAAACTCCATCTTTTGCTATAAAAAAAAGATCTCCCACTGGCTGAAAGATGACAAACCATCCATTTATAATCTAATTTGTTTTGTATAATTTTACACATTATTTTATTTGGAATGAAAGACACAAGTTTGCAAGACTTCTCAGCAAGTCTCTACTTGAATTTCTGCATTTTGGTAGTGCACAGCAGGATAAAAATATGCAGCGTTTCTTCCACCCTTTTAGTAATGGAGACAGACAGTGGAATGGAAAAATATATATCTATGAAAAGTGCTTGGTGCAATTCCTTCAGTCAGGCAGGTCAGTAGCTGATAACACCTGGTTGTGATGACCATAACGTGCACGGTGTCTGTGTCTTTCCCTCTCACAGCTACTGAGTCCAATCAGGATTATTCATCAGGAGAGTGGTTTAAGTGTCATAAAATATTTTAGAAAACTTTTGTATGTTACATAGAATTTTATTCTCATTAATGGTGTCTTTTTATGTGACAATGTACAGCAGAAATACTGAGTCTTACACAGGTGAGTGTTTGATAGTGGGAAAATGACAAAACTGAGATGATGGTGTGGGTTTCTCTGACAAAGAGAAGCAAAGCTATGATAGAATCAAACTGATATGGAACCAAAAATCTTTATATCTGTGAACACTTCTGAAATACTTTTATATGAAAAAGTAATATGTTGTAAACATTGCTGATAGTCCACAATTGATTGTCTCTGCTCATATTTTCATGAGGGTCTGTGTAGAATTCCTATTCAATAATGAGGATGAAAAGCCAAAGGCAAAAATCATCCTGGGGAAATTAATGTTTGTCAAGGTAAAAATGCTTTTGAAGTTCAAGTTTTAATTTATTCTGAAAACAAATCCCAAATGAACACCAGCCAAAACCCCTCTCATTGCAAAATGTTGACACTTTTACAGGATTTTACAGCTTTCACTTGACATGTCAAGTGAGGTCTGCCTACACCTGGCAGAAATTAGCTGTTCTGTATTGAAACCGTTTCTGAAGTTATGGCCGCTATACATACAAGACCAACATGTTTAATATACTTTAACTCTAACCCACTCCTCCAATGGAAAATGAGTAATTTATAATTTTATTTTAATAAATTATTTCACCACTTGTTCTTTTCTGTGAAAACAGACTGTATTACTTGGAATAAGTGGTAGGATATTGTGCAATTCACAACAGAGTTCATATTTTCAGTCCATTGCAATGTTTCAGCACAGCTTCACTGAGGTCAGTGCTGCTGCATCAGCCAAGGATGTGCTATTGAACTGAGCTGCGAATTTAGTGTGTAACACACAGAGACAGGAAAAAAAGTCCTATTCATAAAGAAAAAGCACGAACAAAGGCTTGAGTCCTTAGCCAAAAAACCCCCTGTAACCAAAAAATTTTACAGTTATTGTTAATTTCAGTGACTCACAATTCACTCTTCACTAAGCCATACTAGTATTTGTTTTGGGGTATTTTGCTATACCAGATACAGAAAATAACACAGCTTAAAGGTCATGGACAGGGCAAAGTGACATAATGAAACACAGACATAGAGAAATCAGCAGAGATACCTGGGACACCGAAAATACAACAAAAAAAACCCCTTCAAGAAGTCTATTGCTTATATCAGCAGAAAGGCTTGAGATGAAAAAAGAGTGACAAATTACAAATATTTGCCGCTTTTTTTTAAATGAAAAAATATATTTG
>WEKY01004458.1:0-59753 GCA_013390045.1 Picathartes gymnocephalus | reverse complement strand
GGAGAACATATGTAATATGACAGTTGTAAATTCTATCACATTTTTCTTCTTGACTGTTCATGGACAGGATGTTGCACTTTTAAGGAATACTGTGAGACTAAAAATTTGAGGTCAGTGGGTCTGGATGACTGTAACTGAGCAGATATTCTATATTTAATTAAGTGGCTGATCCTGAGAAAAGAATCTGCTGTTTCTCCTAACCTGAAAATGTGACTACTCAAAACTTCAAGAGTCATTCCCCAAAGTTGAGATTAGCAGCTGAAGAATCCATCCTGTGACTCATGGGATCTGAGATTGACAAGTCTTAAACCTCTCTTGTTTTGCAGGGGAGTAGTGAAATTTGGCTGGCTCTGGGAATTTTCCCTGGTGGTTTCTATCTTTCCTTAATTGCTTTGCAGATTTCTAACCTGCCCATGTTCCCCTTTGGACTGCACAGGAATAACAGTGACATTCTGGGGCTATGGCATTTCCCACTTAAAAAGAATAAAATCTTGAGGCCCTTTGGCAAGTGAGTGCCATGTAGAGGTCTTGACACAGACAGATTTCTGCAGCAGGCTTGAGAGGGGCTCATTGTGACTGCAGGCAGAAATTCCCATCTTCATCTCTGTCCTGCTGCTCCTTCTCACAGCTGAGCTCTTCAGCTAGTCCTTCTAAATTTGACTGGGGTGTTTGAACATCCCCAGCTTACCTCCTTTTCACAGTTTTAGTTTGTTCTCCCACACGTCCTCCTTCCTCACCTTCACTGCTATTTGTCACCTTTTCCATTGCAGCCCCTGCTGCAGCATAGATCTTTCAGAAATGGAGTTGAGAAAGAAAAAACAAAACCAATGAAACATGTCCTAGATGGAAAAACTACAGAGTGCTAAAGATTGCATCTCTGTAATTGTTCTGGTTTTCTGGTGGTTTTTTCTGTGGTTTAGGATGAAAATTTGGATCTCCTGATTGTCTCCAGATGAAAGTAAAACATAAAATTCTGTTCCAAGAGGGATCTTCCTTTGTTATTTTTGTGCATGTTTGGTTTTGCATTGCAATATTATTATAATGACTTCTGCTACTACTTTTTTTTTTTTGTGTGTAGGGTTTGCAAAACCTCTCATTGTTCTGTCCCAAAAATAAGTCTGACGTGCGTGAGCTGCTTCTCTTGATGCACCGGACTTGATTCTGATGGCCACATATGAAAGGAGCAGAACTAATGGGCATTGTCCATTACAAAAATACCATTTTGATTCATAGTTTGTATTTTGCCTTGTCAGTGGTGTGGTATCACAAAACCAGGCTTAGATATTTTTCAGTGAATTCCAAGCTAACCATTTTGGAATATGAAGAATGTGTGCTTGCATAGGCATCCAAAGATATGCCATAAAGCCATGAGCACAGAACCCACTTCTGCCACAAGCACCTCAGAAACCGGGAGTGAGTTGCTTCAGATCACTCCAAAAACCACCTAGATCCTTGCCAAGTCTGTTTGCCTTTATAGTTTAATTCTAGAGTCAATAAACACAAAGAAAAGGCCATCAAATGAACAGTATGCATGTAATTTACAATTAGAGCATGCAACTGGTATATCATAAAAATATGGATACAGTTATGTCTCTGGGCTGAATGGAAAGAACTGCAAGTTTTGACAACTTGCACCTGCAATATAAACTTGCTGGATTTTTAGAAAAGTAAAATACTGCATTATATGTACACAAAGTACATATTCCTTAGCTATGGTCTTCTTTTGAAACTGAGACCCTGAACCATGTTGCCAAAAGAAACAGCTTTTGTGCTTTCAGACAGCCAACATCTTATAAAACCAGGCAGATGAATGATGTTATGTGTAAGGGATGAATAACAATATCAAAGACCGAAGTTCCAAACAGGCTTTGCAGGCCAAGAAAACTGTATTAAAATTCATTCCATAGAAAATAAAAGCAAATAACATTGGGACCAACCTGGGCATTTAGTTCTGCTCCAGAAATTAAAGGCTTGTGAATATTCCTGAGGCAGATTGATCCCTCTTTTTGCAGTGAAACTTCCTAACGTTTTAGACATTACTACAACGGATTTGTTCATTGATAATAAAGGTGTGAGCCTATGGTTTATGAAAGTTTTTTGGTAAAGGGGTATTCTTATTGCTCTTTGACGTTGATAGTATTCAGAGCCATGCTCTTGTACTCTGGGTTTTGGATTTGGGAGGAACCCTTTGCCATGAATGTCAGAAGACTGGGATTTCATTCTAACTAAAACCAGAAGAAAGATTTTGATAAGTCAGACTGACAGCCTTTACAATTTAAATTACAGAAATGCATTAACCCCTCCCCCTATTATGCTTCAGTTAGCACCTAATAATGAAACAGCATGAATGTAATTCCTCAGTGATCTCTAAAATTATATATCAGTGTACAATTTAAATTTAAAAAATCCCTAATTTATGTTAATAAAAGAATTGAACCCAACATTAATCAACAAAGGCACACACTGCTTTTAAACTTTTTCATGCCAATAAAATATGCAGGTGAAAATTTCCTCTCTCTTCTTCAAAGCAATTACCAGTTCAATCTGCTTTCATTTATTTATATGTAAAACATGAATACTGGAACCATAACTAAAGACTTCAGAAAGAGTTAGACCTATTTATCAGATGTTACACAAACACAGAGAGAAATCCATTCTTTTCTTAGACTACACTAGATTTTAATCAGAAAATAGCAACTGACTATCAAAGATGATAAGAAGAATGGCACTATACAGACAAACCTCCCCTGTGGGTTAGTTATGGGTGAGAGTTACCTCACCTGACTTGACATATCTGCAGATTAAAGTTCAGACAATGAACCAGTCACCATGCTCTGCCGTTGGGGGGCTTCTCCAAAGGACAAGTCATCTGACCTTTCTAGAGCAGGATCACGTATTCTTTGGAGGTGCCTGTTTTCCTTCTTGGACTAATTGGGAGTCTCAGGTGACTGGATCATAATTAATGTCTTACTTTTGGCTTGTACTTGCATGGTTGATCTTTCTGCATGACCAAGGAGTGTCCCAAAGAGAGGAACAGAAGAAGCCACAAGCTGAAAAATAAGAGTGAGGAAACAAAAGTGTACTTTCACCGGTATTTTTTAAAATGCCTTATTTAATAAGAATATTCCTCCTTTATCTTATTTTTGGTCTTCTCTAGAAGACGGCTGCTGTAATACAAAGAGATTCTGGCAGCAATCCTCAGTGTTACAAGATACATCTTGGAAGAATGTAGGAAGTTGGATCAGCCTCTGTTCCTTGGTCACATAAGTTACAGCTCAGTTATATATTTGAGCTTTTTATGGTTGTGACCAGTCACTCCATTTGTCTCCCTCATTCTATTTTATTTGTGTTTTATGATTTTTCTCTTGAAATACATTTTTAATCTTTTTTTTTTTTTAATTTCTTATTCAAGAGCTTCACAAATAGAACAGTGTGATTCTTTGATCCCTTTTGACATCCAAAAATAGAATAGATGTAAGTACTCCCATGTAATTACTCCCAGGTAAACTCTAAAATTATGAGGTATTTTTAGCCTGTTTAGACATAACCCAGAAATCCCTAACATACATCTGGATCTGCTCTGTTTTTCAGTTTTGCCGACAATACATTTATGTCTGGTAAATAGTCTATTGGGCCTCATGTATTCAGAGACCTTCACGTGCCAAAATAATTTGCTGTTGTACCTTTCCCTTCCAAAAGTCAGGATGATGAAACATACTGTTACAATGGGATTTCCTCTAACACTACCTAAAAATCAGTTATCTTAATAATGATCATGGTTGTTAGCGATGGGAATGATTTCTCCAGAGATTTATTTTCTTTCTAGTTACTTGGCTATTTCTCTTCTTCCCAGTTATTTAGCTCAGGACTGACACTTTGTCTTATGTATCTGCTCTAGCTCAGGCTGAGTTGAAGGCTGAACTCAGGGATCATCCACTGAAATTCCTGAGTCAAGTCAGAGAAAAGTGATCAAATCACAGTTCTGGGCTTAAAGTACTTCTCTACATAAATGAAATCTTCTCATCTAACTGGCATTAATGTGTAGCTGCCAAGTAGCTGAGACTGAAATAATAAATAAATAATATATTATGGGAATATGTCTAGTGGCATCAAGGAAAGAATATGTAAGTTAAGATATTAGCCTAATTGTTTTCTGCTTCCAGTATAATTATTTAACTAGGAAAAAAATTAAGCTGATAATATTTTTCTGTTCTGAACAAAACTGTTGAAAAGTATCCAATTTGTAGAAACTGCAGTCTTCTTTTTTAATATAAACCTCTGGTATACTTAAGTTTGTTAGTGACCTGAAAGCACCTGGAGCTTTGCATTGACTTGGTAGATACAGCACCTTTCCACATGTAAATAGCCTTGTTGTAATGTCTATTTTCAGAAGCATTTTGTGAATGCAGCAACTGCAGTGCTGCTTCTTTTCTATGGCCTCAGGTTCTGCTCTCATTGCAATCAATGTCCCAAGTCTTTATTTACCGAAAGAAGAAAATTGGAAAGAGATAATGTTAAAATCCAGCAACCCAAACCAATCTACATTCCACATTGCAGTTCATATCTGCATTTTGCTAAGACAGAAGTTATCTCTCCAAACCAAAGTATCAAATGTTGGCTGTTGAATGCACTGGGATCCTTCCCATTTTGGTTAAGTTACAGTCTTCTCAGCTGATAGAGCCACTGAATAAATCAGCATTTTATATAAATCCACATGGTTTCAATTACTCTAAACCTTTTATAAATTTTTGTTGCTGTTGTTGTTGTTTTTATTTTTTTTAAGACCTAGCCCTGAAGACTGAATGGCAGCCAGGCATAGGCACATCTAAAAATGTTGCTGATGTAAACTGAATAAAATCTAGTATAAAGCTGAATAAATGATTTATACTGAAAGTAGAAATATACAAAATCAATTAACAATCTGTTCATTTAGTTTGAATAAAATAACTTTCCGTCAGACTCTGATGGTAATTTTGTTCAGCGAGGAACACCAACATGTGGCAGCTCTGTTTCCAGGTTGTAAGGCTGAGATGAATAACACCTTTCATAACAGAGTCCTCAATAACCTCTGGACTTGATCCTGAAAACACTTTGTATGTAATTATGTTGGCTTCGGCTGTACTACTCCAGGGTGGGTTTCACTCATTTAACATTAGACATTTAGAAGCAGACATGGAGGCTCCCTCTGCAGTCAAGGGAGAGATATGGAAAACACTAAGGAATAAGTTGTGTTCCTTGTCTGAAGCATTTTTAATAATTTTTTTTAAATGATAGGGTACTTTATCACAGAGGGAGATTGGCACCAATCTCTGTTGACTGCATAACGAGCAGCTACAATTCAAAACCTTGGTTTTATGCAATAAGCTCATTTGAAAACTTGAGTGCATTTGCTTTTGTTGAGCAAAGCCTGGGATGCTTACAGCAGTCAGCTGGTCTACTTGTGGAGAGACCCCATCATTGCAACATTCATCACTTTATTTAGTGCAAAGCATGTGTTGGTAATGACTGATGTCTCCTGTGGCAGGAAAGTGGTAGTCTACAGGCCATAGGTGCTGCAGGACAACCAGACCTGGATGCAGTTGTGATGAAAATGGGGAGTAGTGTGCAAGAAGAAACCAGCTCATCAAAGGGACCAGAACCATGGTTGATGGGCTGATGGGCTCATCTACTATAAAGCTACATCTGGCCATATGGGAAGAATGAGTTGTGCTCCTGTAAAAAGTTCTATTGAATTGTAAACAAATTAAAAATAAAAGAGAAAAAAATAGTACTGGTGTTTTCCCAACAGCTTCCCACAGCTCGCTGTGGATTGTTGAGATTCTCAAAATATGATGATACAGGGATTTTGCTAAGCTTTTGGGATTTGGCTTCCATTCACTGGGATTTAGATGCCTCACTAACCTCTTTTGGCTAGGCTAGGTTTCTTGTACAGAGAAACTCAAATTTTGAAGTTCTCTTCAGATGCTCTCAAAATCCACAACTTCTATAAATATATGCCTGTTCATATTAGAAGGGGTGACCTTCAAGTTAAGAGCTCCTTTCCTTCAAAACTGTTGCAGGTATTCAACAGGCAATCAAATCATGAAAGGATTTAAACAGAATACCAACACAGCACAGAGGAAGCCTGTAAACAAACCTGCAATACCAACTTACTGCTTTCTTCCTTCTGACAGTGCTGAAAACTCCCATCTTCCAGACAAATTTCATACTGACTTGGCCAGTAGCATACTGTCCCAAGATACTGACAATGATCTGTTCTCACTGAGAAGGCTATAACAAATTTAATGTTTAAGAGTTTAAGGGAGGCAATCTTGTAATACAAGCAAAATAGTTATTTATTGAGGACAATGAACATGAGCCCACATAATGTATGCTGTAAATCACTAAGGCATGTGGTTCCATTTAACACTATTTTGCTTGAAAAGTGATCACTTAGAGGTAAGGTTTGCCCTAAGTTGCGTAGGAAACAAAAATATGCAAGAATAAATAATAAATAGGGTGTGTTTTGGACAAAGCTATCTTTTAGAGGCATTTAGAAGAAAGAACATTTCTGTCTATAGAACCATTGCTTGGATGTTTGTCTTCTGTTAACCACAAGTACATATTTTCACTGGAAAAATGTGACTTTCAGGCATTCACAAAAATTTGCTCATGCTAAAGATAAACAGAACTAGATAGCCTGTGTTCTGAGATAAGAAAACACACGGTACCATTTCATGTAATGGAACTCATGTTTTATTAAAATGAGGGGTTTTTTTAAAATTATGTCTGTAGCCACCACTGAGGGGAAGTGGAGTTCTCTGGACACAGCTCAGAGCTGATTTTATTCTTACCCTCCCCTGCCTGATGCTGAAGCCCATAAATCACTGCAGCAGTCATTGCCATTTAGGGAGACCAGGATAATGCCTTAAACCAATTAGTTCAACAGCTGATTTCATTGGAAGTAGAAATATAGAAGTTTAATTTATACAAAGCAGGAAAATAAGCTTCAGTTAATTTTTCATGGAAATTAATTTCTTAAAATAGATAGAACTATGGGCTCTCAGAAGCTGGTTTTCTTTCCTATCCTGAACATAAGCAGAAATACAACAAACTTTTTTCTTGACATACTATTTATTTTAAAGACACCGAATTAATATCCCAGACATGATCTGTAGACAAAATTTTTATTCTTCTCACCATATTTGGGCCAGATCCCACATGCACTGAATGCCTGTCCTGGTCCTGGCCAGGACAGGGTTAATTTTTGCAGCAGTCGGGAGGGACATGGCCAGGACGCTGGGATTATTGATACCACCTCACAAGGATAGGGTAGGGTTTTTTTCCAGTTTTTTTTCTGGGGACATAAAATCAGCATGCACTGCTGTGCAGGTGCTGCATTATGATTGCCAACACTGGAGTAAAACAGATTCTCCTCTTCCGAAAGTGGTGGGAGAGGAGAGAGCAGAGTCCTTTGTCTTTCTTTGGAGATTCCCAGGGGTCAGCCTAGCTGCATCAGCACAGGGCAATGGACAAACTCTGGCTATTCCCGTGCAGAAAGAGTGCAGAAATAACAGCCTTTATCTCCTGATGGACTGCAAGGTAGAAATTCAATACCTTACTAGTACTATTCTTTTTCTTTTCTTACTCATGCTCTTTAAAACACTGGCCTTCTAGTAACTCTCTGGTATGTGTGTGTGTGTACATATATCTATATGTCATCTCTATACAGTCCATTAATCAATGTAGGTGCCATTATTGGAAGTGGAAATACAATTTATGTCTTCAGAGAATATTGATCCAGATTCTTGGACAGCGTTTGATCTGAATTTGACTTCATTGCAAGAGTGGAGCTCAGTCTGCCAATGTGCTTGCACAGTAACTGTAGGAATTTAGTGACCCAAGCCTCCCCAGGGAAGCAAATTCGGTGGCTGAGTCACAAACACAGGCACTTGAGGCTGACTGGATGAGGTGGTTTCTGCGCCCAGCTGACTGCTCCCTCCTCATCCTTACAAAGGCTTCCCCACTTCTGGATCCTTCACTGCTCCATCTGGCTTTCCAGTAGAGGAAGGTAAATCAGTTCTGGTTTTTAGTGGCTTTATTTATATTTATGCTAAATGTTTAACGTTTTCTTGTCTGTTGCTAGAAGCAAACACAGGGATGGATGGCTGGGAAAAAGCAATGTAATTTGACACCTTATTTCTTGGGCTTGTCAGTAACGAGAGGGAGGTTCCTTTGCAAATTTTCAGAAAGAGTTGGACATGAATTACAGGACCTTCTCATGAAGAACCTCAGAGTCACCAAATGCATAGCAGTCCAACTGGAAGCGATTCACTGGGCACAACTTAGCCCAACATTTGAAAAACAATCCCTCTCCTTAAGAGATTTAAGCAACACCATTGCATTGCATCATGCTGCAGGCATTTCTGCCACTGCTTACAGAAGGAGTAATAGCGCTCAGCATAAAGATAAACACTTACAGTATGGCAGCAGGCTGCTGTCTCATGTTTCTTCCACAGTCTTCACTAAAGGACCGTCTATTTTACCATGACAATTAATTTCACATGAAAATAGTTTTGCCTGAAATATGCCAGTTTGACATTACAGTGTCTGGACACTGTTCAGACTTATGACCAAGCACAAAATTAAGCAAATGGTAAGTCACAAAAATAGCTGACCTCTCTTCCTCATTTTAGTTATTTATGAAAGATCTGCTTGGTCACTTAATTCCTGCTTGTATTATTGCCCAATGAGAAAACAAAAATGCAGATATCTGATGTTCAACTTCTGCTCTTTCATAAGCCACTTAACTTTACAGTTTGAACAGTTGCTCAGGGCACTGGGTGTGGAATTTGGCCTTAGGGAAGCCCCAAATTAGGCACTAAAGAAAAAAAAAAGAGAGAGAGCGAGAAAAACCCCTACTTTTGAAATTTGTGTTTAAAAGGACCTGTTGAATGCTTCTTCCATCCAATAGTCAGTGTCCTTTCTTCATGAAAAATAATGGCATCATCCTCACCATCATTATAATCATCACATCTTCAAAACATGGGAAGGAACCTTTCTTTTCCTATGAAAACTTTAGACCATTTCTGTAAATTTGGCAGGAATTCCTATTTCAGGGGGCATTTCCAACATCCTGTTTAGAGCAAACACAATCCTGACCAACAAGGTCACTCAAAGAGGTGGCATTAATGCAGATGCTGAGAAAGGTAAAATTCCTTCTGACGTCTCCCAGTAAAGCTGTACTTATCTGCTCTGGGAATTTCTGAACAGTGCTTTAAAATACAATGCCAAGGAATGCATCCAGTGATCATTTACAATGATGCTGTGCAGATGGCGAATGCCTGCTCAGCCTGTGTCCATGGCATGACCTCGTGTAACCTTGTCTGAGAGCCTTCCTAGCGAGGCGCACAAAAGCGCGTTCGTTCCCTGCTGTCCGCACACAAATGTTATCAGCTTCCCTTTAGCCAACAGCCACAAGAGGGCGGATTTTTTCCTCCTTTCTTCCACTTCATGAAGACCTTCTATTTCACAAATTCGGTTTTATAACTCTTGCAAGATAAATCTTCTATTTATTTCACCACCACCACCACCCCCCCAACAAAAAAAAAAAAAACAACCAACCAAACAAACAAAAAAAAGTGTTGTCATGATTGGCAAGAAGAAAAGTAGCTGCTAAAATAAAACCATTTCCAAAACATTTTGGTTTTTTCCCCCCATACATTTCACAGAGTCTGTAGACTGGTCCCACAAATGAAAAAAGGAGACATTCATACTGATTTCTTTTTCATAGGAGTCTAAAACATCTCCAGAATGCGAAGCAAACAGAACTTTCCAGCACATTTTCTTTTTATCAGGATTCATGTTCTCAGAGTACCTCAAACCTCTATTCTGTAGTTCTAATAAATGCTTTAAAAAAACCACAAGGATTTTTCTTCCATCAACCTGCTCCTCATTTTCTATTTGTTGAGCTTCTTCAGTTGCAGCATGTGGTTACCAGCAGAGTGCCTGTGATCTTCAGTGAGTGGGAACAAGGTAAAGTGCAAGAAATATTCTGCAGAAATTCAAAACACAAACTGGGCTCAAATCTGCATCATACTCATCCCAATTATATTTGTATTAAGCAGTGCCATGCGGGGATTAAAGCAATGGAAAATTTTATCAGTGATAATGATACAAATGTGGAAATTCAGGTATAAAATCTCTTTTTTTTTTTTTTTTTTTTTTTTTTTAAGGCATTAAGCAGCATTAGTCAACAGTCAACCTGTCTCCAAATTTCTCCCTTTGCCTTGTGGGAGTATAAAACACGTGTAGATAAGCACAGTCTGCATTTGCGTATGTAGAATTTATACAAACAACGTCGGCTTGGTGCTGTAGTAACAAACTGTTTCAAAAACTTAGGTTAAAAAGGTGTAAAGTTGACTTTTGGTGAACTTAAAAAACTTCTCTTATTTAGCTCTTGTCCTGTATACCCAGACCACCCATCTGACTACTGTGCGAATGGTAGGTGAAGATGAAGTTTTGCCGAGGTGAGTTACATGGTGGAAACTCCAATATATTTCTCTGGACTTCTTTGGTTGTGCTGTTATTTCACAGGAGCAACAGTCAGGGTCTGTTCCACAACTGAGCTGGCAGCTGAAGACTTTCAATCTGAGCCCTTCACTGAGGAAACACAGCTTTTGAAAGAACCCCAGTGTGTCTTGTCTGGAAGTGGCTGATACTGTCTGTGCCATGTGTGCAATGGCTCTCAGCCTGTGGGCAGGAAGGCTCTTCCTCGGGCAGCCACAGAAGGAAATATGTTGGAGAGAATGGTTTGGTGTGGGAGTGGGCTGGTCCAGGAGAGAAATTCTCTCTTAGGAAGTGGTGTGCAGCATGCGAAAGCCAGAGAACCACCAGAGTAGCACATTCCGGGGACAAAACAAATAAATGCAAAGGCAGATGTGTCCCTGGCAGCTGCAGTTCTGCACACGGGCAAACTCTTAAATGCGCACCAGCCCTGAGCTCCGGGCCACTTATCACTGAGAGTGGCGAGCTGGCTTTTTTTACTCAGTTAGTCTACAAGCCAGTGTCCTGCAGTTCCGTCCCGAGGGAATGTGTCACGGGAACACCGTGAGCGAACCTGAGGCTGCTTGAGCCATGTGGATGAGGAGCAGCAGCCGCACACGGCGATCCCAGAGTTAGGTCGGGATGCTCCCGTGCGAGCTCGCAGGTGTGTGATCGGGCAGCGCAGGAGGGGGCTGCGGTCCAGGGAAAGCACACGGGCTCAGGGTCCCCCGGGTGGGCACACGGCTACCACAGCCGGTGTTGGCGTGCGCACTCCAGCGCTGCTCAGGAGCCGCCGTCCGGCGGGCCGGCCGCGGGAGCTGCGGCGGAGCAGGGGGGGTGTGCCTGCGCCGGCTGACAGACACCCGGACACACAGGCGCACTCTCCGGCGGCAGCCCATTTGCTGGAGGGGTGTGCATGTGCGTGCGAGGGAGTGGAAAGGGGTGGCGGGATGGAGGCAGGGCGGCTGAGGGAAAGTCTGACACTCGGCGCAGAAGGAGCGAGACCCTCCGCTGCCGCCGCCGCCGCCGGGGAGGAGCCGCCGCGCTCGCAACGCTTCCGACACCCCGGCCCCGGCCCCGGCCCCGGCCCCGCAGCNCGCTCTCCGGCCCCGGCAGGTACCGGCCGGCCCCGCGGCTCCGCGGCCGCTGGGGCACTTTCCGCCGCCGCGGAGAAGGGGTGGAGGGCGGTGTGGGAAGGTGCCTGGGGTCCCCTCTGCCTGTCCCGGACCCGCCGCTCGCCTCTGCCCCGGGCGCCGCCGGGGCTGCCCCGGCCGGAGCGGAGCGGTGCCGGCACCTGGCGGCCCCCGGGCCACCTGCCTCGCTGTCAGCGGGGAGATGGGCTGGCTTAGGAAAGGGCTAGGCTTTGCCAGGGGTTGGCTTGGGGGTGAAGGGACAGGAGGAGGCAGTTTTGGGGAGCGGGACGTAAAGGCTCCCCTGAGTCTGCTCCTGCTCTGCAGAGGTGTCTCCGGGCTCTGGGAAGGCAGCAGGGCACGATAAGCCCATGCTCCTCAGCAGAACTGTTGCTTGCTGGAGCGGTGGCAGAATTCCTTCCTTTCCACACGGTCCTCCAGCATCGCCGTGAGCGCGGCTGCTGAGCGTGTCCATCCCTGGGAGCGCAGAGCACCTGGCTGGCCCGGGGTGCTCGCTGAAACCAGATCGTTCGCCTGCTCACAGGGACCAGATCCACTTCACTTTGTGAAGGAACTCCCAGGGTGGGAAAGCTCCTTGTTTGCAGCGAATATTGCAAGATGAAAGTTGTTCCTTGTAGAAGGCAAACATTTCTGAGCGCGTTAGGTAATTGGTGACTATGCTGCAGAAGCACACAGCAGTCACCTGTGTTTCCTCAAAAAGAGCTTCACTTCGATTTGAGTTGGGACAACTTTTCCAAGAATAATAGAGATGAATGGGACCAGAGGCTGAGAAAGCAGCAGCCCACAATGTCTGTGTCTCTGACAGAGGCCAGGAAGATGCAGGCAAGAACTTGAAGAATTGTAGCATGTCACTTTCTCTCTTTTACTTGCAAATCTGGGGGACAAGTAAAGATACTTGATTTCGCTGTTTACCATTTGGAGGTGTTTAATGCTAATGGCATACCACCTCTGTACTGTTTTTCAAGTCCTCATTAATATAATTGGTGTGATTTTTCATCTTTGCATTTTAATTAGTTTCTTTAGGTTATTACGGGCTTGATCCAGAAAAGCACATCGTCTCCTTCAAAGTGTAAGGGCCAAAGTCTAATGTGAAAGTTGGGTGTCTAAATAGCTTTCTGAAGAGGAATTGGGGTATTTTAATCCATTATGATAAACCTACTGGCAAACACAGATCAAAATTCTGCAGGTGCCACACCTCTTTTTCTTAAAATTTCCAAGACAAGTCCTGCTCTGAGATGCCTCATAAATTGAAACATTTTTGCCTTCATGATGAGACTGAGCAGCTTGGCTTCACTTTTAGTTGAACTTTGTTTTGGCTTAGACATCCAGACTAGCCTGAGATTCAGGAACTAAATTTGCTTTCCCTCTTCTTATGGCTGGATCAATCCAGCAGGGATTCTCAGGGTGTGGGCTCCCATTCGGTTTAGTGCTGAAGCACTAAGATTTGTGCTCTAGACCAGGCAGAATGTTGTGAATCAAAGTCTCCTACGGTCATTATGTGGGCTCTGCCCTTGGAGTGCTTCAACCAGAAATGGAAATAGCAGCTTCACCAGTCTCTGCTGTGTCTCAAAATACAAGAATGACTTATATTACAGAAGCTGGTAGATGCTTTCAGGACACTAATCCCAAGAAGGCAGAAGTGCCTTTCAGTAGTACTGAGAAAGGTGACTAATATGGGAAAGATATGATTTCGAGTTGTATTCCTGCCCTCAGCTTTGTCTTAGTGAGTAGCTAGTGTCAGATCCCCAAAGGACTAATACCTCTTTTGGACCCCATTCCCAAGTACTGGCCTCTGGTTCTTCTCTCCCAACGGCAGGTTGTGCCATCAGCCAACCTTCCAAAACACTGTAATTGCTCTGATCTTACTCTGCTTCCCAATGTCTTTTTTTTTTGTTTGTTTTCTGAGAGGTGATGTTTTCACTGCAGATACCACTCTGTTAATGAAGCAAAATATGTTGCAGCCTGGACATTCCACTGGGATTTTGCAATTGAATTAAATGAAACAACGCCCTGGCAGGGAAACAGTTTTAATTAACGTAGAATGTTAAGTGGAGATAGATGTTGTTCATTGGGAAAGAGCCCTTTAAAGTGTTTGAGGATACTGCATCTTTATTACTCAGAGATTCAGTTATGGAAATTAAGCAGCTAACCACGTAAACAGCAAGGTATTGAACGGCAAAGGCTGAAACGCTCCCAACAGCACCTGTCCTGACATTGATCCTAGCAGAAGGGATATGCTCAGCCTCTTTTCCATGTCACAAAACAAGCAGAGGAGCAAATGTCCCACGCAGTCAGGATCTTTACACTTTAACTGGCAGAAAGCCATAATCATCAGAGTCACCCTGTGAGCCTGCTGTTAGCTCAGAGTGGCCAAAATAATGATGTCTTTCTGGGTTTTTTTTTTTCATCCCTGTTCTGCTCTTTTTGCTGTTAAAAATCCAGCAGCTGTAATCTCAGTCTCTTCAGTGTCTGCCACTGCAGTGTAGACTGAGCCGGTCACCTGTGGATCCAGAGGGGCTGATTCATCAGCTGGGAATCAGCTGAATTCCCAGCACATGCCAGAATTTCTTTGGCTAAAACCCGTGGTGCTGGAATTGGCCACTGAGCCACCTCTGTACTCTTTGAGGTTTCCTCCGTGAGGGAATCCTTTGGGGCTGGTTAAGCAGCCTTTCCCACCGCGCTCTCCTGGCAAGGCAGCCTGCGGGATTGCCGGAGGTATATTTGGCCCTTTGTCTTTTTAACCCCTGGAAAGAGCCAAAGGTGTGTGCTAAATGTCATTAAATCAGATAGATGCAGGGAACGTGCCATGTATTTGTTTTCCTTGCTTTCTGGATTTTCTCCAGCTGCAAACAAGCAACAGAGGCTCACAGTAAAGCCATGTGCATGAGACATGAGGTGTAGTGGCTGTATTTATGTGTGAAGGAAATTCTGCTCCATGGGTGTGCTATTTTTAACCTCTTTATAGTGCTGCACCTCTGTCGCACTTCTTAACACAGTTTCCCCCTGCCCCACCATTTCTTTCTGGGTTTTATATATTTTATAAACTTAGCAATGGCGGTGACTCATTATTTAAATAATCCCTGTGTAAATCTTTAGCCCTTTTTTCTTCTCCCTTCTATCCTTGTGTATTCAGAAAGGCCTCTCTCTGGTATTGTTGGTTTTTTTCCACGTTCTAGAGACATGCTGCGAGAACATGCACATGTTATCTGACAGTGGGTGATAGAAAAAAAAGAAAAAAAGAAAAAAAAGCACAGCTCTATTCTGCTCTCTCCAGCTTAGATGGATCCAACGTCACATGGAGGGGATCCAGGATGAGTCAGGAAGCAGCACTGTGGTCCAAAATTCCACTTTGCATTACAGCTGAGAGGCAGCATTTAGCATCATGTGGATTTATTTTCTTTTAATGGGAACTGCAAAATAATTTATGGAAGTCACATAATCTGATGGGCAGAAGAGATAACAGTAAGCCAAGAAGAACCTGGATTCCCATCTGGGTTGAATCCTTGACTCGGTTGACTATCAGTGTGGTGGGTGTGGTTGTTTAAGCCTGGGACATTATGCTGGCCTTAACTAAGTCATTGCACTTCCCCACAATATAAATGGAAAATGTGATTAATGTTCAGAGCTCTCCTGGTACCTAAGAGTTTACCTAATAGTTTCCCTGGTCAGACTAAGCACAGGACATTAGAGGCATTTATTTTCAAACTTAATTTTCAGGACAAACCCTAAAAGGCTCAGAATATATATGGCTAAAGACAAATTCATGCTTTCAAGCTTATATGTGCATGGAGACCTGTAACTTGTGAGCACTTTCTGCACTGCATGAATTTCACACTGTGTGTATTACTCAGCTTTCAGTAACACTTATCCTTTTTTGTACATCTTTGCGTATTTTTCTTCCTGTGCTACTATAAACAGAAGAGTTGTCTGAGCTTTTTCTTATAATGTGGTCAGTTTAAAAGCAAAATAAATAACCATAATTAAACTGTTTCCAATTTAGTTGGTCAGGGAATCAGGAGACTTGCAGGAAGCAGATGTCATGCAGCAGAAGAGAGGCTAAAACCTCTCTAACATCTAAACATACTCCAATGACGTGCTGGGTTGTTGTTGCTTTCTTTTTTTTTTTTCCTCCAAGGGGGTGGGCAGAAGAGAAGTTACCAATTTTCCTGGAACATCTTCTTCCAAAATTCCTGAAGACACTGCACTACCAAGTCTGATCTCGTGTCGGCATAACTCACGACTAAATGCACTGGAAACAGAAAGCCTAGGATTAACTAAAATTATACAAAACTAAAGCCGTCATAAAATGAAAGACTGGGGCCTGTTCTCAGTCTGTCTGTACTTAGTGACTTCAAGAGACTTAGGCACATGTTTAAAGACAGGCTGCTGCGTAAAATGCTCTCTTGAAAGAGTTACTTTCCTAAAGTCTAAGCCTAGAGTGAGACTGAGCCTTTTAAAAGTTAAGTGCAGTCCTGAGGGCTGGTGTTGTCAAGTATTCCAGTTTAATTTTGGCTAGAATTTTAAGATTTTCAACAGCTATTTCTAATGGTATGTGCCTACCTAGCTTGTTGTATTCCCCTGGAATTTATCAGTGACACACTCCATATAATTGTGGTTACTTTTTTGTCTGTGTAAAATCCTTTTTTGGTTTTGCAAGGGAGAGACTGCAGAGAGGGAGGATGTAAAAAATTCTTTCTTAACCAAAAGTAAAAAGTTGAGTTTTTTCCCCTTCCACAATGAATTAAAACAATGTCTGTTGCTCTCATGCTTAATGTCAGAATCTCTGCTAAAAAATAGTAAGAAGAAATACGATGAATTTTTCATATGGAACTTATTCCCTGTAATTTTAAAATGCATATGTGTGAGGTTTTATGAAGGCTTATACTAAAAGGCTTTAGAACAATGTCATAAAGGAAGAATGCTCATAACATCCTTGGGTATCCAGAGAGCTCCACTTTGAGAGAGGGAAGTAAAATAAAGGGCCATGACACGTGGTAATAGGCTGTTGCAAGTGCAGTTCCTTTCCTCCAAGATTTACAGTAAGAACCAGCTCTAACTGTAAAGTTCTCTGCACTATCACGATCTGTAGCTTTGCAGAATGTAGCTTTCCCATATCCATTCTCTTGACTTGGTGAAAGAAAGGTTCCACCTGCATATGAATTACCTTTAAGTGAATCCTTTACTTATTTTCATGTGTTATTTCCTTTTTTTAATCAGGTGCTTGAAAACCTTTATTAAGAACATAAATACATCTTCAAAGCTGCTACTCTACTACGTCCTACTAATAGAGTGATGGCATGTTATATCTCTAAAGATTCATTTTTGTTCAGTAGAAATCAGAGAAAACACAGGAACAAATTTGTCACTTGTGTTTATATAGTCATTAGTTACAAGCAGTGGACCTTTTCTCATTCAGAGAAGCTTTTATTAATTTATTAGCTGTGTTTCAGTAGCATTGGGAGGAGCCTGTCAGGTGTCATAGAATCATAAAATGGTTTGGGTTGGACGGGACCTTGAAGATCATCAAGTTCTGAGCCCCCTGCCATGGGATCCATTTGGGATCCTCAGCAATGAGCTCACCCAGCAGAGCGATATGAGTATGGTCTGTCTTTTACTTCTGCCAATATTTAAAATAAAAACGAAATTGTAAAAGAAATCTCTAGCACATCTTTCAGTGCTAAATTGGAAGGGCAGTTTGCCAGGTGTGGGTCAGAGCAGTGGTGTTGCTGGTGCTTGGGAGCGTGGCTTTCTCAGCCCCCTCAGTTCCACATTTCTGCGAGTGCTCCCTTGTCAGGCCCAGCAGGAAGAGACTGGCTTTGCACAGTTGCTGCACCAGCTTCCAGGGAGAAGACTGCTTTTACTGGATCTGCCCCATTTAATGTTTTGCTCTCAGTGTTGGTATTTCCTACTTGGTACCGAGCTACACCATTGAATTAATCATGAGGAGCCCAATCCTGCCTGTTCCCAAAGGAGTGTGCTAGCCCTGGGGCTGCTGGATGGCAGGTGTTGGGAGAGGTGGATCTTCTTTCAGTCTGTGGGAGAACTGGGCACACTTGGAGCTCACCCCAGCTTTGCAGGTGAGGTGGGCAGAGCAGTGCCTGTTTCTGAGCACCACAGGCACTGAGCAGTCACAGCTCTGCTGTGTGTGCACCCCGTGGCCCAGGTGCTTTGGGCAGGGGTGGCTATGTGTAAAGCCTGGAAACAGCAAAAGACAGTTTTATCCTGGTCTTTAAGGCTGAACTTGGCTGACTGAAGAGTCAGTTAATATTATAAATCTCTGTTATTAATCTGATTTTTTCCTAAAACTATTTTAATAGGCAAGGATGCCTTACATAACTACAGCCTGAATCATTGTGGTCAGTTGATCTGGTGTCTTATACAATCTGTAATCTCTTCAGAAGTGAGGTTTTCTCAGACCTCATGAAGTCCAAGGTGTTTATTTTAAGACTCAATTTATTATTTTGAAAATTGAACTCAAAGCTTTAAAGGCTTTAAGGAAAAGCTGACTTGATGTAATTTCTGGAATGTCACCCCCACCTAACTGAGGAAAAAATAAGAGAATTGGTGCATCTAAGAGAGTTACTAACATTGTTCAGGCCCAAGGGTCGTTTAGGTGCTTGTTCTAGAAAAAAGTGCATTTAGTTGTGCTGCTCTGTGCTGTCTGTCTTTTTAAGATGAATGTCCTGGGTAATAACTGTTTGCAGTGTACAGGTTTGTTTTGGAGTTACGATTTGGTGTTCATAGTCCTCTAGTGATATCTGTGAAAAGCAGATATATTTCATCTCATAAAGCTGCCTCAGCTTGAAAAAAACATAAAAAATGGATTTATTGCTAAGAAATACCTTCCCCAGTATAACATCCCAACAACCTGTGCAACTTCCAGTGAAGTTAAGGGAGTTTTCACATGGAAAGATTTTCTATCCTTAGATAAAATAAACTGCTTAGGTTGAAGATTGATTAAACTCACATAATAAAATTTATGTGAAGAGGGAAATGATCTGATTTTCTGAAGGTATCTGTGTGCAATTCACATCTGTGATTTGGGGTTGGTTTTTTTTTTTTGTCTTCTTTCTCTAAAGAGCTTTACAGTTCTAAGTACAGATAAATGACTATGCTGTTCTCAGGAGACTGAAGCTCCTGTGTCCTTTGCTTCCTGTGACTTTGCTACAGCTCATTACTTTCCTAAACGGCAACACGAGCACCATTATGGAACTCGTAACACAGTTAGTTATCTCCTCAATGGTACTTAAAATCAAATCCTTCCTACTTGGTGATAGATGAGTTACTGTGCTTTGGCTCTTAAAGTGATGGAATGGTGGAAGGGTTGGGTTTTTTCTCTATTTGTTGCTGTTGTACATTGATGTGTAAGGATGAAGAATGAATACTGAGGCAAAATACAAATACACTACTGAAAGCTCCAGTGCCAATTTCTCTAGCTTTTCACAGCCTAACAGAAAAGAAGGTGTGTGCAGCAAACATTGCAAGGTGTTTGTCTCAGTCCCAAACATCTGATTTAAAAAAAAAAAAAAAAAAAAAAAAAAACAGANAAAAAAAAAAAAAACAACAAACCGAAAAAAACCCCACAATGCAATTGTTGTATCCATTTAAAAGTCAAGGTGAGATTTTGTGTGGTTTATCTTTGTTTTTTTCCATTGTGCTGGGCGCTGGGTCTGTGCTACTGCCAGCGTGTCCTGTGGCACAATGGCTTGGTCTTGCCTAACAGGAATTGATCATCCTCACCTTTTTGCTGCAGCACTTCTCCAGGTGGTTTCAAGGAACAGGACAATTTGCTCCTGCTTCCAAATTCCCCTCTGAAATTTCATCTCCTTCCTACAGTTAAACTCTTTCTTGTGCTTTTGTAAAAGCTTCAGGCATCGTTTTCCTGTATCCTGTCAATTCCCAGATATGGTCCTGACATGATGAAAATCTCTCACTCCTCAGGGGTACTCTACTCTAGCAGTCTGACATGTGGGGTGTTAAACTGTTAAAGGGAGAGAATTCAGACAGATTTGGGGTCTTGTGCCAGCTTTTCACGACAATGGTAGAAATTCCTTTGTGATAACATTGATATCACAGGCACAGCTGTTCTGCAGTTGGTCAGTGATGAAATATGGATAGTCATTTTCTCAGTGAAGACAGGCTTTATTTCTATTTTTATCCTAGGTTACCACCATTATTTATGGGTAATAAAATCTGTTCCAATAAATGATGTTAAAAAAAAAAAAAAAGTACTTTCCATGCTTTCTGTCCTTTCCTTCCTTCCTTTCCCTAAAAACAAGGTAAATGCCATTGAAGTGATGTGAGAAAAGCATTTTGGAATGTGTGTGGATTTGTTGTGTTTTATTTCCCATCCAGGAATTCAACATGACACAATGGAAAGTGGGATTTGACATCTCCAAGATAAACTGTTAGACAATCTATAAAGTGCTGCACTCATCTTTATAAGAGGAATAGTGTGTAAGGCCAGAATAACTGGGACACAGTGGCTTTGGTAACATGCAGCATTGTTATCTTCAGTGCAAACATCAGCAGAGATTACAGCGGTCTGTTGTGGTGGCCCTGGGGGAATCTCACAAGGCCTTGCAGTAGGCAGTGTACAATTTGTTTTCATTCTTTTCTCAGCAAAGTACTGGTTCGATGCTTGGAAAGCATGACCTTGTTTAAATTGTGCTGACTCTCTTCCTTCTGGTTTGAGCCACACGGGAGAAGAGGTGTGAGCACAAGCAGTTAGAGAAGTTGAAAAGGTGCTGATGGAGGATGTAGAGAAATTAGTGATTGACAGTGAGAAAACAGTTTGTTCTGAAGAGCCACCAAGACTCTATGGGCCTTGTGTTCAGGATTCAGGATCCTCAGTTGGTGTTTCCAGTATTCTCTCCTTCCTAGGAGATCAGTAGCTCTTTTCCAACTTGTGTTACTAGATCTCACTGATGGGATCTGGTCTGAGCTGCCATCATATTATATTATGGAAATCTTCCCAGGCTTAGCCTGTGTGTGCCACCACTCAGAAGGAAAACGCAGCAATGCTGTGGAGGCTGCAGCAATTGCTCAGAGCTCTTTGTGGACATCTCAGGTTGAAGAGGTGACCTCAGTCCCGTGGGTGTTTTTTCTTGTGTAGCTGTCATTTCTGCCTCCTGCTTTACTGTTAGGCTGGGAGAAAGTCCCAAAATAGGCATTTGAGTTTTTGGCAGTGCTTGCTGCATAAGCACTTACTCTTCATACCCCTACAGAGATAGAGTGTTGTGTGGGACTCCCTGGTGTGTGTAAAACTCTGAAGTAATTTGTTCCTCTGGTGGTTTGCAAGGCACATGTTGGAAACCCTGACAAGGAACAAACACTTTTCCTTGTTCTGAAGCTGTGTGATTGGGCAGAACTTTCTCATATCGGTGTAAGAGTTTTAACTTTTCTGTTTCAAAAGATGGACAAGGCAGTTCCATGCAAAGGATGTTGCAGAATCTTGTTTTCTTGATACTCCCAGAAACTGAATCCTATTTGGACAATAAGAGGTAGTCCATAAATAAGCTACGGCATTCAGTATAAGGGTAACTATGTAAGATTACGGTGGTCTAGTCAATACTGGAGATGATTAAATATCTTTCTCATAATCTGAAGCTGGAAAACCTTTTGCAATTATTTAAATATCTGTCTTGAAAGATGCATGATACTTTACCTGTGTGTTTCCCACAAGCTGTCCATACTCTGTGATTATAGTTTCTGAAAACAGAACATGGTTAGACTTTGATGATAATTCAAGGTTGATACAGGATTGTTTTGATTAGTTAGGGATCAAGGCAGCTGTCCTAGCAGGGGAGAACTTCACTTGTTTTGTGCTAGAAATAGTGTTTTTATCTTGTCATTTGTTTGAATAGTATGGGGCTGACACCTCTCTCTGTAAAACTTGCTTTTCTGTTCCACTTTAGTGAGATAATTTCGAAAAAAAATCTTCCTAGATGAAAGGAACAGAGTTTGTTTTATAAATGACCCATATTGCAACCCAGGTGCAAGTACCAGGCAAGTCAGAGGATGTGCTCAGCACTCAGCAGTTCTCCCCAAGATTATTCTGAGAAGCACGTATCACTCAGTGCTGAAGCCTGCTCTGGACTGATAAAGTTTGTCTACATGTGGGAGTCAGCTGCTGTTCAACTGGAGTAACAGTGTGCAGAGTGGTATCTTCCTCACGCTAACTCGGCATGGCCTGTCACAGGGTGTCTGCCCTAAGGCTGTTGTTCAAATTAAGTAAGTTGCTTCCAAATTAAGTTGCTTCTTCTAGTACACACTTCTGCGTGATGTGGTTGCAGAGCAGCCAGTGTGCTGCTAGTTCACATCTTACTGTGTCTGGACTCTCGTGTTGACATGCCCTCAGGATTTAAATTTTAAGGTTTTGGTCAATTACTTCTCTAAGTGCAATAGACATGATGTCAGTGCACTGTGCTGTGATGCAGAGTGCTCAGGTGCTGCATACCAGAGTAGAACTCTAAAGCAAGTGTAGTATTTTCACTGATTTTAGTGCAAGATCCAGCTCTGTGCTGTGTTTAGTTGTATCACCGTAACACCTAAAAAATCCTGGATTTTTGGCCTGACTGTGCTCTTACTGCTAAGTTAAGATCTAAGGATAGCTTAGAAGACCAATACAAGTGAGAAGGGAGGCTTGGAGTCAGGTTTGATTTATGAGGACGAATGAAAGGCTTTGAATGTGCATAGCTTATTGGGGTTTGACAAAGAAGAAGACATGACTGTAAATACTTCAAAAGTTTTATTCAAAAAACAGCAGAGGATTTGCTTGATGTTAAGGAAATTCCAGAGGTTAGGGCAGCAGCTCAGGAGACCTGGGGTTAATTCCATGACATACATCCTTAGGCAAGTCAATCCTGCTCAGATCCTAGCAAATTCCTAAGGGCATCCAACTGCCACCACTTCTTTATCTACATCACTGAATATTTGTCATCTGACTAAAAAACGCCTAATTTAGACAGTTAACTTGCTAAATACCTTTGCAGGTCTAGAACTTGACCTCTACCTGCCTCATCTGTATGTGCCTGTAAATGAGTAAAAATTACCATTTATCACAGAAAGAGTGTGAGAATTACAGGTTTGGAAAGTATGGGTGTTCAGATATTGTAACAATGCAAGTACAGTGAGTGGAAAAGCTAATTAAGATGGGATTTATTTCACTTGTCTGAAGTGTGAGATGGTCACCTAATCTTCCTCTGTTTTCTATACAGGATGAGGTGCTCCCAGGGGCAATGCAGTATCTGAGCCAGGGGATGAATTCACCCTGGCAGTGCCTGTGTCCACCCTCTCTGGAGGGAGCCAAGACAATGCCTGAATTTTAGATGGTTGAAATTAGACAAGATTGCTGTTATCTTAAGAATATAAGGATCAAATAAAATGAACTCAGCTTGATTTTAAGGGGAAAAAATGTCTTTATTGAATGTGTTTGCTGAAATGTTCTTTTAAAACAATTACAGAAACCACATCAAAGAACTTGTGTTTTCTTTTTTATTTCTTGTAAAACATTCAGGAAGTCTTATATTAATACCTAACTACACGATAGAGCTTCCATTTCTCCTGTTTCCTTGAAGCAGTCTGTACACAGACTAGCAGCATCCCAAGAAGTGCTACTGTGCTATATATTACTAAAAATGTATCATGTACAGCCTATATGTCCCATGTTACCTAATATACACTTGAAAATCCAGACCTTAATAACTAAATGGGAGCTGAGCTCTTTTGGCTACCTACTTCTGGTGTTTCTTGCTTTCATACAACAGTCTAAGTAGTTGGAAGTACTGTGTTAGCTCTAGGTGGTAGCTGTCTCCTTGAAAAGGACTGATCCTCAGAGGAAATGCAGTTATGGACATCGTGAATATAAAGAAAAAAAAAGGTGAGAAAATTAAAAGTTACTCAGAGAAGAGTTACAAAAATTTTGAGAGCTTCTGTGGGCGCCGCTGAAGATCCATGTGTAAAGCAGCTGTAGGATATTGGGGATCTGAGGGAAAATTAGGTAATACAGATTCATGAGGAAGACCAAGATGACCCCTCTGAGGTCTGTGCTGACCCATGCAGTGGTACAAGTTCTCACTTCAAAGAAAGAGGAGCTTAATTAATTTATCCTGTTTTTGGTGTGACTTGGTGTCAGAGTCCTTCCCCCCTTGTACTTTCACATTCATTATCCTGCAGTGACTTTGTGAGTAGTTTACTCTTTTTGATTTGCACTCTTGAAAGAAGAGGGCTGCATTCAGGCTTTGTCCCTCTTGTTTTGATAGCTCCCACCTCCAGCCTCTCCAGAGCTCACCTTCACACAGCTGGAATCTGACTTCCCTCACAACCGCTTGTCACTTCCCTGCTTGCCTGGCTCTGCAGGGAAGGGGAGAGTCCCTTTGCTATTCAGCCCCTTGTCCTCTGGCTCATCCAGTGATGAAGAGACAGGGATGTGTGACCAATCAGTCACTTCAGGGACAGGGACCTGGTGTCAGAGAGTCTGTGGATTTCCAGTATCATACTAGATCAGACTTAGCTTGGGAATGTCTAAAATATGCTCAGTTCAGAAGTGTTTGCAGGAATTTATGTTTATTGTTTTTATTTGACCTTGCAGACTCAACACTATTGCTTTGGAAATCAGAGCTGAACATTCCTAAAAACTTAGAGAGAGATTTAGGGTTTGCACAGAGGACCTAAATGCAGTGGGGATTTTATCTGTGTGTAAAGCAGTCCTGACTCTGATCAGGACGTGAAATAAGTACTCCCTAATTTAAGAAATGTGTTTGGGTCACAAGGCTATGAACTTAAAAGCCCATCTTCAACCCTCAGAGTGAGAGTGGGTTAGGTGGGAGGTGCACCCATTGCTGGTTCCCCAGACAGCCTGGGCTTGAATTAGGACTTCTGTTCCTGGATACCATATGGACTCTTGGTTGTTCCTGCTGCAGGCAATATTGTACCCTGCCGATGTGTAAGGGGTTAAAGACAGAGATTATGTGAATTGCACTGAGATCAGTTGCCTTCTGGGCTCCTCTGACACCCCCCAAGTCATAATCCTCCCGTGGGTCACTCCAAACCTGTGATTTCAGATCCCACTTTGTGCCCCAATTCAGTGGGCAGTGAAGGATGTTTACAAGTGCCCAGACATAGGTCACTGCAGGTTGTAAAACATGATAGTGAGGACAGAGAGAAAACATTCAGCAGTGACAGGAACTGTACATTGCCTATATATTGCCAAGTAGCTGTTGTGCTCTGTCTGTTACTCTTATTAACAACTGTCTCACTTTTTCCTCCCTCTGACTGTCTTCTCCATCTGGTCTCATTCAGTATGTATTTAGACTACAAACTACGAGGAGAGGCTCTTGCATCCTCCTTGATAGTAAGTGCAGCACTATGGGGTCCTGCCCTGGCTGGGGCCTCCAGGCACTGTCCCAGTGTAAATAATACATAAAAATAGATCAGCAGCATAACATCCATCAAGAAAACCATACAGAGACCTAACAGTGCTTTAGTATTGAATTGCTCTACTATCTGCCATAGGGTTTCTGCACTAACTTGCTGTAATTTTCTGAATTAAGTGACAGATCATACAAAGCCTTGTATCTATGTGCAGTATGCAGAGAGCTTGGGGGAATGCTGTAGTTGCTAAAATCAGGAAGTGTGCCAAAGATGATCTACAAGTATGTGGAAGAATGCATCTTTTGTGATGTTCAGGATTTTATCATTTTTATTTGGGAGGCTTTCCAAGATTTAATAGCAAAAAAGCAACCAAAAAATTGGAAATAAAGCAATCAGACCAAATTTCAGCTGCAACAATAACTAAAATAGTCTGGGCATTTTCAGAAGTTTCTTCTCTTGTGACACAGCACCAACTGCTCATGTTGCACCAGGTAGGATTACTTTAAGCAAAACAACGCAACTAAGTGATGCAGACAGCTTTTGAGGTGTCCAAGTGCAATACACAACAAAAGTAGATATTATTATCACCTGCACTGCTGAAGTTCGTCTGCGCTCAGAGCCTCACTAAGACTACTTGCTGTGTACAAAGAGCGTGAGTTGAAGCTGATAAAAGAAATTAGCAAGTATGTTAGAGACCAAATATATGGACAAGTCCATGGCCACTGAGGATACATTTCTTGTGAGAGCAAAGCATTGGACCTGTAGCACCAATTCTCAGATGCTTTTCAAGAGAAATTGAGAGCATTTTCAAACCATTGATCGACTTAAATTTGAAATATAATTTTGTATAAATCTTTTTCTATTTAAAGCATCCCTGGAGGTGCAAGTGCCAAGAACTGTGTGAGACTTAATTCTTTCTGTATCAGACAAACTGGTGGCTCCTGGTTTCAATTTCTTCATGCTGAACAAAGTCCTGTTCTGCAGAAGTCTTTCTTTATAAATACATGTAGGGAGCCTGAGTCTTTGGTTTCCACAGATCCAAGTAAACCCATTAAAATGTTGCTACCATTGCTTTCAGGAAGAATTAGGCGAATAGCAAGCAGCAAGAGAAGAGGTGAGCAGTTGTGCAGTCTCCATTCATATCATTCACACTCACACATTGGTAAAAGAATTCCCAGCTCATGAGTGGGCTCAAAATTAGAAAAGAAACATTCCCAAGGCTTCTGGAATGGAAAAAAGAAAAGAAGCTGCAGAAGCTCAACTCTCAAAAATTGTTGAAAATACCCCAACAGCTGGTTGGCAGAAGGGCTGTTCTTTGACATAAAGTACTTACTGATACTTTCTTCCAAGATGCATGCTGATTATTTTTTTGTTTTAGTTTTCCTTTCACATGAATTAATTAAAAAAATAAATTAGACATCTCATTTGACTATGATGAGTTGCTGCTAATAATTTTGCTAGCTTCTTAACTGATCAATTATTAATCCCCTCTTTTGAGCATGTGATGGAAGAAAACAAGAGACTCATCACATATCTTTCTTTGTCTGTAACCCTGCCATCTTAAAAGGTTATTTCCCATTTCCACTCTCATTTCATCATAAACCTTCTGTCCTCAGTCCTGCAGATCCATTTCCAGCAAGCACAGCAGCACTGAATGTCAAGTGTTTATAATAAATCAGCCAGTGCTGACTGCAGCTGAGATGGACTCCATGAATGGGTCCTCTGGCAGAAGGGAGGAGATGGTGACATGTGGCGTGAAGGCTGTGACAAGCACTGGAGATCAGTAGTGTCCCCCTGTCACAGTGCTGCTTGCATGGCTTTTATCCCCTCTCTTTTGAGGTTGGTATCTCGTGGGAGGCAAACTAAGCACATCTGTGAAGAAGTCGGTGAACTTTGGTCTAAAACCAGCAGCACCTTGTAGGAGGACACTTCTGTGCACTGTAGTGGATATCAGCTCTCTGCTGTGTCTTTCCAGTTTAGTCAAAGCTTTACTGAAAATGACTTCAGTGATCATTAAAAAACAGCTGACATTTTAGCCTAGCACTGTCTTAAAAAAAAACCCCAAAAACAAAAAACCAGAATTAAATTTCAAGAGAATTCACCTGTAATTTATCTGTCCACACACTGATAAAACCTAGAATCCCCTTCCTATTTTGATTTCTACCTAATGGCTGTGTTAGCCTGATTCTGACGTGTATTCACACTGTTGGAATATTTTGCAGGGTTTTGCCACATCTTGTACTTTCCACAGGAATTACACAATGAAAGGCAGTATTTTTAAAGTGCCAAAAGTTGATGGGGTGTTTTTCTGTCTCTGTCGCTGGCTGATGGCTTTAGTGGCACATTTCCCTTGTGGGTGCAGGGACTCTGAAGCTGATCACAGGGGAGACAGATGAGTCACATCTGTATTTGCAAGTTAAACAAGGTCAGAAGACTGTGTTGGCCTGCACTGGCCTGTGATGTTTGTTAGTGTGTTCACTGGACTGGTTTTTGCTCTTGTCAAGAAGCACATTTCCAGACTGCCTGACTGTAAGCTGGGGGGATGTGAGGGCTCCCAGGAGACAATATGGATGAGACCACTTGGTTTTGAAGGGAATGAGTGCTTAGCTGTATAGACAGAAGCTGTGCCAGGCTGCTTTGTCTCAGAGTCTGCAAATACTGTCTGGCATTTTATTTATTGCTCCAAACTTAGACTTGGGGTCTGGAAGCTCAAGTCTGAGCAGCTCTAGGGGTGACTGTACCATATTCCTGTACTTACACAGACTTTTCCTCCACCTGTCTTCTCTTTGTTTTGTCTTCCTAGGTGTAAGCTCATCAGAGGAGGTATTGATACTTGCTCTTTATTTGTAGAGTATGTAGTACCATGTGGTCCTGACCTGCATAGATTTCAGTTCAGATAAAGGCAGTTGAAGCTGCTTTTGCCTGTTTGCTTTTCAGCTTGCAAAGTTTTCCTTGGATATAATGTACTGTTAAGGAAGGAACAAAAGATAGCCTCTTAAGAACTGTAAAACTTGCCTCACTTCAGTGCTGGCTATTTAATTTTGTAGGCTTATGTCAGACCCTTAAGGTTAACAATGTTTCTTTTCTTGTCTTGGCTTGAACAGCAAATGGAATGTTTCAAAGGAAAAAAAAAAAAAGAGTCCATAGGAGGCAGGCCAGAGTGATGCAGCCTTGCCTGTTTTTCTTGATCTGAAACACTGTATTAGCTGGAGCACAAAATGGTCTGGCCACCTCAGTTTCCATCCCATTTTTGGATGGAAAGTTGCTCACCAGATGAGAGCAGAAGCAATCATTTACTTCTGAAAGGGCATATTTTTGCTCATTTTCTTTGCAGCATAACATTTTCTTGGTTAGACTTTTCTTCATCTCTTCCTTCTCCATGAACACCCCCAAAGTAGTAGAGTAAATAATTTTGGCTTACAATGAACGAGTCTCTGAGATGATAATGAGAAGTGGTGAATAAACTTTCCGTGTCTTAGATGGGGTAGACTTGAACTCTGCTGAAGGGGCTGTTTGCAGCAAGGTCAGGAGTGTGTTGAAGTATATGTTTGGAAGGGGAATCTGCTGGAAAGATAGAATAACCCACTGAGTGATAAGTGCTGACAGACTAGCACCCTGGTGTTTGAAGTGCTTTTCCTTGCGGGAGAAGTATGTCTCTGATCCTGTTGTGTCATGGCCAGGCTCAGGCTGTTTTGAAAGCCTACACTTTCTTCACATGGAGACTCAGAAAGATCCAGGCCGAATGTGTTTAACAGAACTGTGAATTTTGGGCCATGGTTAAAGCTAAATTTTATAAATTCTCTATGGCTTTCCCAAAAGATATTTATAACAATAATCACAAGCACATGTCAGTACATATACATTATTATTATATGTTTACAATAATGTTCTCCTAATACTTCACCATTGAGTAACTGTGTTTAGTGTACTAGTTCACAGAGAATAAAAGTATTAAGTTATGATTTCAAAGGAATGATAAAACAATAACACTGGGGAAGTTCAGTCATCTTAACAAATTGGGAGTATTATTCAATCTGTCCAGGCAGGCTCTTGCACGGTTCCTGTCCTTCTCTGTTTCTTTCCTGTGGGTTTAGCTTGAGAATGCTCCCAGTATGGCCACACAGGGAGACAAACTGAAATATGTGAGTGAGACCCAGGGTGGGAGGCAGAAGATGATTAAGTGAAATGTCCTGGGACCTTCCAGGAGAAAGCTGCTCTGCTCTTTACCCAAACCTCAGTGACATAAGTCGTATCACAGGCTAGTCGGATGGTTTGACTAATACGAGCTTTAAAAAAAACCAGTAGTTATATGTTTTCAGTTCCTTGAATCAGTTTGTTTCAGTTACATTTGCAAATATATTCATATAGAAAGAACAGAATTACACATTTTGTAAATGAAACAGCTTGAGAGGAAAAAGAAAAAAAGAGACTTTTCTTTTTTTACATTCTGTTTCTAATCTAGGACTGGGACATGTTCCCCATCCCATTTCCTGTATATCCAGGACAGCAATATTCTGCCACTTTTTCAGAAGACTTCTGGTACCTGACATGGCAATTCCGTAGTCTAGTCTGCTTATTTGACAACCACTGCTCAGAATACTTTGATGCTTTGGAAGACAAGAGTAGGCCAGGGTGGAACCCTCAGAAGTATACAGGACTAATCCAGCCTCGTTTAACTACTTGAATACAGAGGGTATATCTTGAATTAAACTTTTTATTTTCAATAGTAATAATAAATCACTAGGCATGTAGATCTATTAGGTTTCTGTGATTTGCAGCCATGCTCCCCTCCACTGGAAAAAATGAGAAATCATTTACAAGTGCTTTCATTGTCAGCATCCCAAAAGATCACTGTCCGCACTTCCATGCCTTCACACTCTCAAATGTGTTTGCACTAGCTTGCATTTTTTGATCATGCAATCATGCAAATCAGAAAGCATGTGTTCCTCAGGACTCCTGAGTCATTCCTGCAGAGAGTGGACAGTGATTGAGAAGGACACCAAGGAAGAAGAAACATTGTCTTGCTATTTGTAAATGAGCTGAGATAAACATGGCCTTTATTTTTTCTCTGCTTCACCGTTTTACTGTAAGAGGCAGGATCACATTGTTTTCCATCACATTCATTCCAGCTGTAATTTTTGCAGCTTTTAATTTCTTGGCCATGTAATCTCAATTCATTTGTGATGAAATCCCTGTTGTGCAAACTGACATTTGCATTCATTTCCTCTCAAGTGAGAATATTAATACAGTAAGGACATGTACACTTAACTTCATTGACATACTTTTCTGTCTTAGCAGCAGGAGGATAAGAACCTATTACACAATTATTGGAGGGATTCTTCACCTCCTACAGCAGAGGACCATGCTCAGATACGTCAGGGGTGTTTGTGATTATTCAGCAAAGGGCATTACTTAGGGTGTAACTACATGTAGATTTGGAACTGGAGAAACAAAAGGAATTGTTCTAGTATGTTTTTGTTGGCTTTGGAAGCGCTTATTTGGTCTGGGTATAGTGAAAGATATAAACAAGTGTCAGCATAAATGTACATTTTTCCTCCCATATAGAATCTGAACCTGTCTCAGAGTAATGAGAAGGTGCTGAGCAGCTCAGGTCGGTAGTTTCACTTCTCAGTGGTTACTGTTCCTCTCTGCTGGTTATGTGTGTAGCTTCAAGTCACCAGGCTGCTGCCACCTTCTATTTTTCAGGTACCTGAATTGAATGGAGGTGACTCTGAGCCTTAGTGATATTATCAAATGTTTTTACACTAAAGTAACTAAAGAGAAACTCTACTTTGATTCAAATTATCTGAATGAATGTGCTCACTAATTGTTCTGTCAAACGAATTTGCAACTGGAACTAAGACAAGAAATTGAGTATTTGTGTACTAGTGGCCAAAAATGTCACCAATATTGAAGGGTCATGATGGTCATGGTCCTTTTCCACCTAATTAGTGCAACTTCAGTGAAATCAGTGGACACACACCAACACATGCCTTATTGATTCCTCTCTGCATTACTCTGATGCAGCTCCATAGTGGAGACTTTGTTATAGTTCTTTATTGTGAATAACTTCTACTTTCATTAAAAATGTGAAGATATTCACAAAGTTAATTGCTAGGAAAAGAAGAAAGAAAATGAGAATGAGTAATTAGATAATTGTTGTTCGCAGCTGTAAGTTTTTCTAAAGTATTGAACATCATTATTGAGGCAAAATAATTGCATTTTCATTTCATCATGTTTAGAAGTTGCATGATCTCAAGAGGCTTGAAAACCTTCAAAGATAGTGAACATGGGCAGTGTTATTACCATGGGTAATTGTATTCGTACCAGTTTATATATATGATCTAAGTGGATATCTGTCTTAGAGAAGATAAATTAATCTTCATTTTAATGTCATGTGTGAGTCTTCAGAATTTATTTATCTAAATTAGATTCAGTACAAAGCTTTCATGTTTACTTTTGCAACTCCTTTGCTCAGGAGAATCAATTTACCTGATGGACACCTCTTGTGTGGTGCCACAGCTCTGTGCTTTTGTAGAGACCCAGTTCATTGTGAAACCAGAGTGCGGCTGTCAGTGTGCAGTTGTTTAAAATAAGCCCCACACTTCACCGATGTGGTGGGTAAGATCATAGTTTACAGATCTACACGGGATTTTAGAAGAAATTCATAGGGATTCCTATGGGGCTTTACCTTGGTGACAGTGTTATTGACATAACTCATTTTCTTCTCTATTGCACAACGGAAATCTAAAATGCAGCCTTAATAAATAGTCTCACTGAATTGTACAATGATACAACTACTTTCAGTTTTTTTTTTCTAATTTAAATGTCATTTATTAACAAAATTCCTATTAGGGTAATTTTCTGTGGAAAGAAATAAACCAAATATCATGTGCAATTAAGAAATATTTCTAACTGGAAATTCTGGAATAAATTCCCTACTTTTGCTTGATAAGGAGAGTGAAAAGGGAAAAAGTAATGTGGGAGTAATTCTGTTTTTCATTCAGACACTTCTGCTTTCACAATTAATACAAAAATTATAAAAAGTTCTGTAGAAACTGGAAACTACAATGTGGTTTTGCATTGTGACTCTTACTTTCTACTTTATATTTTCTCAGTATTACACAGCACAAATTTAGGCACCATTAAATAAGATTGCTAGTTAGTGACACTGCTTTTGTTTTCCTGTTCTTGTGTTTCTGAAGAATCACTAACTGTATTATGAACATTATTTTTCAACAAACTTTGTAGGTCTCTAATTGATCACTATTTTGCTGACTTTTTCCCTTTACACCAAAAAAGAACCATGGTCTTGCATTAAAAAAAAAAAGAAAAAGAGAAAAGAAAAAAAAAATGCATATCAGATTATATTGGCTTTGTCTATTGAATGTGCTCCCAGAGATATGTCTGAGAATCCATCTTGTTGTACAGTGATAATTTATAATTAAACTTCTTGTTCCCCGGAGGGCCCTAGTTTTGGCTTTTGAGGAATGAAAATGCAACGTGATAGATGTGTTGCTTTTTTCCACTTAAGATGAATGGAACAAATGTCCAGATTTGTCTAAATTCTGCCAACATGTAATCTTTAAAATTAAAAAAACCCAAAACAAAACAACAACAAAAAAAACCTAGGAGTTTGTTTATTTGAAGGAATTCTGCCAGTATTTGAAAGCAACATAAATGCAAGAACAAATGGTTATTTAATTATTTTAAAGCACTAGTATTGTATTTATTGGCCTGTTGTTTGTGCTAAATTCAGCTGTTTTCATGATGTTTAGTCTTCTTAATACAAAACATAAATATGCAGTTAATATCCTGAAGATTTTAAAATAGATGTTGCCTTGTCAGATGTCTTTCAGAACTGACTTTGTTGTCACACTTGTGTCAGACTGTCTTTTGTTTGGGTATTGTTCCTTATTCAGTTCACACAGGGTAATCACGTCAGCTATTTCCAACTCTATTAAACGTATTTTACCAAGCCCAAAGTGCTCCTCCCTTCCCCTCCTTTTGCAGGTGCTTCTTGCAGGGATGCTCTGCAAAGTCCAGCCCAGCAGGGCTGAACAGGGCTGTCGGGTGGGTAAATCAAGATCCACAGCTTGGCTGATGGGGTCACATAATTTTTGTGGAGACACGTTAGCTCAGTATCTGAGTTCCCAGCCTTGGCTGTGGCTGATGGCACGTCTCTGTCAGAAAGGCAGCACTGCCTTTTGGTCCCTCTCAGAAAGCACTGCTTTTATTTTGAATGCTCTAATTAGTGGAATTAGTGCATAAGCGTTTTACAGGCAACGTCCTGCCTGGAACCATATGTTGGACAATGCTGAACTACAAGATACACTCTGGGTTGGGGTTACAGGAAAGAAGAGAAGGGTTGTTGCAGAGTTTTGGAATTTTCTGTCCTCCAGCTTGGAGATGAGGCCGGGCCAGATCCCAGTGAATGTACCTGTCAGCTCATTACTTGCTTCTAGAACAGGCTCTGCGAGACTTCAGTTGATTTTTAGTTGTTGTTGTTTTCTTTTGCTTTTTGGTTTCTTTCCTCTGTCTTTGGATATACCAGGGAGTCATAGCTAACTATCTAGCTTTCTAAATTCAGCATCACTTTAGGATTAGGTGCTCAACATTAGCACAGAGGTTTTGAGTGTCCTGTGACTGAGTTTGATAGTGTCCTTGGATAAGGCAGTCTGCCAGTTGCAGGTATGCCTATTCCCGTTCTACTTTGGCTGCTTAGATACTGAATAATTTCAGTGTAATCTAAGTGTTCCTCTAGTTTTGAGGAAGACCCATCCAAATCTCCGTGGTATCCCTGTTGTATTCTTGTGCCAGCCCAGCAGGACACAGCTGAACACAGGTGCAGGGGTGGTTTGGGGCATCACTGGCAGGAACAGGTGGTGGCCTCGTTTGCTCAGGAGCCGTCATCGTTCCTTGGTGTCACCTCCCCTTCATCTCCCTGTTCTAAGCCCCAGCTGTTCCCCAGACCGGGGCTCAGCCTTGCGATGGCTCATTGCAGCTTCCCTGTCCTTTCTGCCTTCTTTGCCCTGTCAGGGGTGTCCCTGACAGCATTGATGATGGCAGCATTGTTTTCTAATCTGCTTTCTGGGATTTCTGGCCATGCCTCCTGCCCCAGAGTTTGGCAATTGCCCTTGCACAGTGTGCTGAACTCTCCATGACCAGCTCAAGGGATTTCTCAACTGCGGCGTCCTGTGGCACGGCACGAGAATCTGCCTCCAATTAGCTGGGGAGCACAGCTCCAGACACATGTGTTTGGTTCAGCAAATACTGTTTGTTTGCTGGGTGATGATGTTTTTCTAAGCTTATGCTTTATTCATATCATGAGTGACATTTCTGCAAGAGGTGGTGATGTGTCTCTGGGTCTTAGTTCTTTTCTGGTTTGAAAATACACTTCAAACATCTACAGCAGTGCACATTAGATAACCTATGTATGAGTAAGATTACAGTGATAACCGGGGGCTTATGAATTAAATTAAGTAAATATAGACACTAGGTTTTAAAAACAATAGGGCTTTACTGTGATGAAAGGAATAATTTTGATTCAAGGATGGAATAGATCTTGTTTTTAAATTTAATTATGTGTTACAGTTTTGTGGTTATCATTGTTGGATTACTCATGGGATTAAAATGCATACCTTTTAAAATGAAAGGTAGAAATATAGATTTTTAAACATTTAATTTCAAAATTGTTATGTACATTATTACCTCATGTACAAGACAATTTTATATTTGCTCTGATCCTCTTTGATAGGAAACAGCTTTCAGTAGTCTCTTTTCATAATGTTTCTTTTTCAGTATTCCCATGTCTTGGACTAAATTGCTTCTATTGAAGATGTGCAATGGCCCCAATGACTATATTTGAGCTTTGAATTTGTTGTATCTCTCTTCCTGGTTTTTTCCTTTTTGCCTGTTTTCAGATTAATAATGTGAGGCTAGATAAACTTCAGGGAAAAAAAAGAAAGTCTATTTCATCGTGTTAACCCAATAATACTATTACATAGCAACAAACAAAAAAGCTGTGTGTTTCTCCACAGCCCTGAGATGAATACCTTTTTTTAAACCTGGAGATTCATATTCCTGTGGGAATGTAAGTGATATCAAGGGCAGCAGATTTTTGAGTGCAGCTGTAGTTATCATTAACAGAGATAAGTATTTGAAGGAATTTTGATACTTCAGCCATGGTTTATTATCAAGGGTCTCTTGTGTGAAATATGCCAACCAAAACATAGATGACAATTGATTGCTACTTTTGACTTCATTAAAAAAAAAAAACAAAAACAAACCAAACAAAACCACTCCTTAAATGCATTATGTTTTTAATATTTAAGAAATATGTTTGTAGTAACCTGGAAACTCATACTCAAGTGCTGTGAATCACAAGATTTTCTTGTGGAACAAAGCACATCTATCTATACTGTGTATGTCTGTTTCTGAGAGTACATGGGTTACTTTTCTGTGAATCTTGCATCTTTTGTATCTTTAGATTATTATGAATAGAAGATCATTAATACCACTATAAAATTCCTTTTACATTCCTTTTACATTCCAGAATTTTGTATCAAATACATTGAAAGAAATACAGAAATGTGGCCTTTTTTGAGATTCTAGACTTCACATATTACCAAGCAGTGGAGTTTATAATCTCTGTATTTTAACTTTCCTTATCCAGTAATATGGAATAGAAAAATAAGATTTTTGTATAGTATCTAGAAAATCCATAGTTTGAAGTACTGCTTTCAGCTTTCACAAATTTAATAGAGGAGTGAAGACTTACCACACTAAAGAAGGTGTTCAATAGCTGTGTGTGATGGACCAAAGCAGTTCCATTAGGTTTGCTTTTTCCTCTGTTTTAATTTTTTTTGTATAATTTAAGCTGTGCTTTTGCCAAATACCAATCTCAGAACTTTGTACCCTACACTCTGACAAGAAGCAGCAGTGTAAAAGTGGTGGGAAGAGAGGCTTTAGCAATATATTTTCTCCTTTTGCCATTCTTCCAAAGCAAAACTTGGAGTCTCTCTGAAGCCATTTGCTAGCATTTCCTATTAATCTGCAGCCTATATCTACATATTAAATTTTTTTTTTGAACCATATTCAATGGGTCATGTAAGTAAGCCTGCTCTCCAGCCATTATTCATGTAACACACAATGCAACCAAATTGTATTGTGATTTTCCTATTGCAAAATCTCCTGTCTTCTTTTTTTCTTTTTAGTTTATTAATATTTTATTTTTCTGAAGGCAGAGTGGATGCAGACATAGTACCTGCCAAAGTCAGAGAGACTGCAGACAGAGGTTCCAGATTTTACGTTTCCTGGCCTTTGCATATTCAGATTCAGGCATTATAACTGAACATGCAAATATCTCATAGCCATTTAATCTTGGGAAGACAAAAGTCATTGGCATGGAAGTGAATATAGAAATGCACTTTATAAAGCCATGAAAGAATGTCACTGCATTACAGCAGCTTAACAAGTTATCATACATCAGCTGAAGCACTGTAACTGTCTATGCACTTGAGCTTGCCCAGAGTGAGGTAAACATCCATATGCTCCAGGGATTACTCATTAAATGAAACATTATGTTTTAGTACTGAGAGATCTCTGCTGTCCTTCTGTTATTTTCTACTTTAAAGACAAATTTCTTCTGCATAAGAGTAGTTTTAATTATGTGATTTGCTGTGTGTATATGTTGGATGTTTTTCAGTTGCTCATGAAGACTGTAGACAAACACAAACATGGGTGCACACACATTTTCTCCACTATAATTTGGTATTTCTGGCACTTTGCAATAGTAGGGTCAAAGCCAAACTGTACCTACCTCTGGAAAACCTTAAAAGTAGCTGTAATTGAAAAAGGTGGTGTAACTTTACTGTTTTAAAACCTAATAAAGATTTTTTTTCAGAGAGTGTAATGCTTTCCATGATTGTTTCAATGTTAGTTTTTGATAAAGTCATGAAACTTTTGAATGTGTGTATTTTTTGAAACAATTCTGAAACTCATTTGGCAGTGACAGAAATGTCTTTACATTATCATGATCCACTGTAGATACGAACTTAACTTGAAATTTGACTTTTGATAGATATAATAAAAAGAATGAAATGATTCTGAATTCTAAGTAAGTAAATGTAGCTAATTTGATCCTGTGGAATAATTACAGTTTATAATACTGAATTGAAAACTTCGTTGTTGTAAAGTGAAGGGAACGTTTTTGATAGAGCTTACTGTTGTAGTTCTGTGAGATGTAACTCTTTTGGATATTTCCTACCCCTCATGATTCACTCTTGCTAAAGAAGTTGTGTTCTGACAGGCCTTTAAATTAATGCCTATGCCTATATGAAGCACAAGTATGGAGTACATAAACTACAGTTGTTTTAAGTATTTGTATTTGTCTGCTGGTGCACTAGAATCTAACAAACTCAAAGGAAAAATCCCTTTCATGAGCTGTAACTTTCAAGTTCTAACCTACTGACTTCATAAGAGTAAAAATTCTCCAGTGGGAGTAAGATGTTCCAGGAGTCAGGGAAATGCCTGGCTGGAATAAACAAGCAGCTCATCCGGTCTGCCATTCTGGCACCAAGAGTGGGTAAGACCAGATGTTTCAACAGTAGGCATAAATATTCACAATTTTACTGTTCTTTCTTGCATGATGAGGTTTCTTACATCACTCACACCTTGAAGCATGAAGATTAATAGAGCTTATAACTCTATTTCCTTGTAGTCAATTTGTAGCATAAATCTTAAATCATATTTCTTAAATTATTCAGTAATTTTGAAAGCAGAAGATTTTAAAGATACGTCATCAACTGGTGCAAAGTTAAAACCCTTCACCCCTATGCTGCCTTTAGTAGAGTAAAAGTTGTGGATATGAGAAGACCTGGCCATTATCAGTAAACTAAAAGTGAATTTTACTGCAGTGTGAGAGAGACAAAGGGCCTTGTCAAGGAGAGACGTGGCAGAGCTCCCCAACTGCTGCGTGCTGGGATACCTTTGCCATCCTACCTGCCTTCAGGGATTCACCAGTTCGTGTGTGGGAGCCCTTCTGCTACTGGTGTTAAGGCACTGATGGCTGTGAAACCTGAAGGGTTTCTCTTTCACTGATGTCACCTCTGGTTTTGGCCCACCCGTGTGTTTGCCAGCCTTGCAAATACTTTGGAATTGAACTTACTTTGTTCAAATCTGGTCCTGGATTCTCACCAAAGATTTAGTTGTGAAATACTATATCGCATCTTGTGCAGTGACCATAGCAAGATACTTTCCTTTGGCAGCAAACACTCATTAGGACTGATGACTACTATCCCCTTCTTAATTTTCTCTTGACCAATTTTCACCTAACGTCCCACTCACTCTGTGAGATGATTATACAGAATAAAATAATGAGGTAGCATGTGTAATGCTGCTAGTGTTGAAATAGTTGGATGATCATCACAACTATATCAGAATTTTTGGTTTTTTTATTGCCCAGTGGGTTCTGCTTTCTGGCTAATACTGTGAAGGTGGTGGTGTATGAAGGGCAGTTGATACATTTTCACATTGCACTGTTGGTATTGGAAATGGTTCTTCGCACATTGGGTAGCAGACACATAAAATTGTTTGCCAGATGGTGTTGCAGATGCAAGAATTTTACAAGGGCCCAGAGGGATGCTGGACAAGTACTTGAAAGTGGTATCTACTTGGGCGTTGCAAAATAGGCAGGCCACAATAGGCTCAGGAAATCTCCTGAGCTGAAAATAGATGAAGAGGAGGAGGAGCAGTAAGAGTGGGGAAATATCATATATAAATGTTCTATAATTTTTCTTCTTACTGTTGAGAAGGGACTACTAGACTGGATGAGCCTTCCGTCTTGCCATTACAAATATTCTTACTTAAGTAACGAGTGGATGTGTGAGAGGATTTTTCTGGAACAGGAAATGAATGTTGAAGGTGGAGAAAATCCAGACCTGCTTAAATTTAGAAAATTAGTAATGTGTTTTTTGATCCATATTGCTAAGGAAAGAAAATTGAGAGACAGCTTTAATGCTGAAAGAAGATCAAATGTGACTACTTTCTCAGTTAGTGACTGCATAGGTTTGCAGACTTGTCTTTTTAGCTTTTATATTTCATCTGACATTACTGTGAGTAATAGATATTCATTTTTTTGGTGGTGATTTCCACTGGTAGTTCTCCAAGTACATATAGAAGGCATTTTCTGGTCTAGCTGGATATCCCCTACATCCTACATGCTTCTTTCTATACCTGTAGCAGAACTTAAGTTCTGTAACTTGCATTACAGTACACATAAACTATTGATAAAGAAAAAACCAGCTGTATCACTATGCTAAAGATAGTCTTCTTTTTCAGAAAGGGGAACCTTATGTGGAACAATTAAAAGAGACATAGTCAAGTTATAGTTCATGAGTCAGTCTAGTGACTCATGATACTGAAATTTATTATGCACATAAGGCATTTATTTTAATGTTGTTTTTTTCATTTGTCTCATCCTTTGCTAGGGTTGGTCTTGCATGTTGGATTCTAATCTTTTTATTGTTATGTGTTTTTTAATGTTTACTGAAGCACTTCTGAAAAACAGGAGTGTGGCTGAAGTGCCTCTAAAGAAACAGAGATGCCAAGGCTCGAGTGGGCTTTTTGAATTCACTCACTCTGCATGTTCTAACTACCAGAGCTGGGTTATAACTTGTAAATGTCACTGACAGCTGACTTTCTTATCATCCATAAAATTTAAATTTGCATCTGGCAGAATTTTTGTTGTCAAAAAACTTTAGGAAAAAAGTTACAGTTATCATTGTTATTATTGCTGTTATTAATATTATTAGTATTAATGATAATGGTGAAAATTATAACTCTCCTTACTCCCCAAATTGCTCTACTTGATATTTAGAAGACCAAAATTCTGCTGCCATGTTTTACCTTGTATATTTTAATGTTTTGATGGATAATATCAGCTACAGACTTGTATCAGCCATCTGAAGTTACTGCTTGCTGATCATTAGCATGACTACAACTCACGAGCTTACAGATACTCTAAAACTGTTCAAGAATAAGTGCTGTGAGAAGGTATTTTTGCAGAAACTCCATCTGAAAGAAAAACTGCTTTTTGCGTCCTCCCAGTTTATTAGTCGTGTGAGACAATAGCAATTTAACAACCATTTACTTGATACAAGTTATTAGTCATCTTTGTTCTTTTGAGGTGATATTTTCAGTGGCTTTTTTTTTTTTTTTTGGCTTTAATGGCACTTCTGTCACCATCTGGCTTACTCAATTACAGATCTCCAGAATAACAAAACTCACACTTTGCATGTACGTTTCTGTGTTTTTCTCGGGGTCCAGAGAAATGTGACTCTTCTGCATTTCCTAGAAAGGGAGTTGTGAGACCTCAGGCCGCATTGCACATTACACAGAAAGAATCAGTAATGAGCTCTTTTCTGTGCCTCAGGAGGAGCACAAAGCAGCTGTGGTGGGACTAAGGGTCTAGACAGCTGAGCTCAGTGGGGATGGAGGATGGTCAGCACTACAGAGAAAATGTTCGATAGCTTGTCAATTCATGACCCTGAGGTCTGAGAGGCTTCCATTCCCTCAGAAAAATGCTGATCCCCATTAATATGAATGGTTGAACTTCATTTGACATCAGTCAGTCCAGGGTCTGAGTGCAAGTACATTATTCCCCGTGCCATTAATGCAAGTCACATACGCCAGCTGAGCAGACAAGGGAAACAGAGTTTTCAGTAGTCATTGTTGTTTTGCTTTGCAGTACTATGTGGAAGTGGTCGATAGGTTTGTTCCTCATGCTTGATTATCTTCAAGATATTTGTTGCATTTTATAAAGTTAACCTGCAAACTTGTGCTTGCTTCTTAAAACTGATATGCTGTGCCATGTAGCCCATTTCACTGGGTAGAAAGAAGCATGTCATGTTTAAGATAGTGATACTGATAATTAGCTGTTAATATCTAATTCCACTCTTTCTTTCACTTCAATTCCTCATAGAATATCTGCTGAGTACATTTAGCATCAGCTTCCCCAGCTGAAATAGTAGGGATACATTTCCTTTGCAATGACTCAATGATGTATGTACTAGTTACCATATATTTTAACTTGAATGTATGAAAGGTATAATGTAAGTTTTGAAAACTATATCTTAGTAGTGTTTTATTCTTCTATAGGCACAGGAGTTTTTATTTTGAATTGTGACTTAAATAGTCAATAACTAAAAATCAAGGCTTAAGTTGCCTAATTGGCCATGACATACCTAATTTTAGAGGTGGTTACCTTTTAGTTTGCTGAAGAACCCAAGGATGCAGATTCCTTTTGAACAGGCAATATCTAGTTTTTCTGATGATTTATCCATAGTAGTTTGGTTTTTGCAGTTCGTTGTGAGGAAATTGCCCTTCATTGGATCTGTCTATGTAGGGTTGTTGTATAATGCATGCTCATTTGCTTAGTTATATTTGTAAGCTCCAGCTGTGCCCATCACTTGCTAAATCTGTCACTGAAGGATTTTGTTTTAAATTCTGCCTGGCTTTGTTTTCAGATGTCTCTGAATTCCTTCCTGTGTTGAGTCACAGCTGTGAAAAGAGAAATCTCCCTCTTTAATTCAAGGGGTCAGTGGTTTAAAAGCACTAAAGCCTGGTGGGGCATGGCTTAAGGAAGGTAGTTAATCATGGTGATCCCAAAGCTTCATAAACTTATACAAGGCTCATCTGCTCATCTGACAGGAAGAGTCCTGGATATCTTCAAGCCCTGGTTTCTTTGAGGAGTGGTTGTTTTACCAGAGAGTGGAATCCTCTATGGAAAAAGCACCTGTGGTGGGTCTTTGCCACCTGCTCAGCCGTGGCTATGGAAACACAACCTAATCTTCTCCACTACATCTCTTTTCCTAGCTAAGCCAGCATGTGGAACCCAAATTCTTTCTAGTCATTTTTTTTCCCTACAACTTTGAGAAATATTTAATGTGGTAACTACAATGGCTTCCACTTTTTGGTGCCACTGGGAGATAATAGACTGGCAGGAAGGCTACAAAAGAGAGGTCAGCCTGGAACATGCAGATGGTCCTGTGTGCTGGGTGAGCAGAAGTCATTGGCATGGTTTGGGCGCCAGCAGTTCTTCCAGTGGCATTTCTCACTCAGCTTCTTCTAACTCCAGTGAGGGAGCCTGGGAAGAAATCCCCTTCTTGTCTCATCAGTGCAGGCAAAAGTCTTATTTCACATACCATGTTAATAATTGTGACACTCAGTTCTGTGTTTAGTTTTCATGGGACGGGCAAACAAGGACCATGTGGGTGAACTGTACCTGGCTGCTGTGAGATACTGAATTAAGTTACACAGCTAATGCAGTGACTGCACCTATGCAGTGTGTTCTCCACTTGTCCTATGCACACATTGCTATTCTTGATACAGCAGTTTGTTATCTGCCTATGAATCAATTCTTGAATTGCTGCAGCTTTTGGACAGTTTTATAAAAGAAAAGGAATCCTGTTTTCATTCAGATTTTAATAGCAAAGTGATTGATTCATTAGCAGATCAGGTAGGCATTGCCCTTATCAGAAGAGTCCTTGGAAAGATAAGATCACTAGAGACTAGAACAAGTAATTTCATGGCTGTCAGACATCTGAGTTTAAGTGGAAGGATGTTGGATGTTGAGCAAGACCTTCAGTGTGTGATTCAGTTATTAATTTGTCCATTTACTGCTAAAGGAAGTAGTAGAAAAAATAAGATTGAAAGAGATGTCAGGAGGTCATATGGTTTTGTTTCTAGTTCAAAGAATGGTAACTTCAGCTTTGGATCAGGTTGCTCAGAGCTATGTCCAGTCAAGCTTCAAATGTCTGCAAAGATGGAGAATCCACAACGTCTCTGAGCTCCTGTTCCAGGGCTGATAATCCTCGTAGGAAAAGAAACCTCAGAACTCCCTCAAGACTGAGATTGCCTCATCATCTTAGGGGACAAATGAGTACTAGGGAAAAGGAAATTAGAAGTGGTGTTTTACATCCTACCTTTTTAATATTGGACTTCCTGTTATGGAAACTAACTGGTTAACCATCTAAAAATCTGTCCTTTTTTTCAGTGAAATATTGATTCATCCCTGCACTCTGTGTCCTCACATTGTCCTCTTGAGACAAAGGAAAGTTATTGTGGTTTTAAACTAAATTGGAAATATTTCTGTGTTGAATGGAGGAGGTGATGCCTGAATTCTTGTTTTCTTTTTCAGAATGGCTGTTTCAGCTTCCAGGAACTGTCATGATAGCACACTTCACAAAGCAGCTTAAAAATAGACCAGCAAAACAACTATTGCACCAAATATAAACTGATTTCTGCTGTGACACAAACAGAAAGTTCTTTCAGGGTCTGATAGCAGCATGTTGTCATCCTTGAAAATGGTAAAATTGATGATCAGAGGACACAAGACTGTTAAAGCTTTGCTAACTGCTGTCTGAACTCACACTGACAGCGAATTACTCCTTACGCAGCTCTGTGAAGTTCTTTAGAGAAAATGAAACTGTGATTGCTTGTAATTTTCTGCAGTTTGCACAAGCACTTAAGAATAAAACACTGGAAGAAGTGTTACGTGAGTCATGGATCTCATTGCAGGAGTCACAAGTGTGTTGTCCCTGGGGAGAAAGTTGGCTGTGTGACTAGGGGGATGCGGGTACTGCTCCTGACTGCTAGTGTGACCTTATCCAAGAGATGTCATCTCTTATGGTAGCATTAAAAGAAATCCAATTAACTCATAATGACAAGGATAGAGGGTAAAGAATAGAGGCATTAAAACTTTTAAACTGCTCAGATACTGTGATGGTGAGTACCTGAGGAAAACCCATCAAGAGGAATAGGTCTGCACTGAGTCAGTGCCTTGTGTAAGCTCACAAGTGGGGTTTGTTATAGAGGCTCTGCCCATTCCCTGTCACACATACTCCAAATTTAAATGAAATCAAATGTTTAAAAAAATCAGGAAGAAAGCAAATGTGTTCAGCCTAACAATAAAATAACTGGGTTAATGGGCCAACAGAGATCATTGTACTGCAGTGTACATGTACATATGTGTATTACTTTACATTTTGGCTGGACAAAATGTTGATCCAAAATTAGTTGGACAATGGATTAAAAAACCCCCCCTTCCAATAGCGTTCAAGCATATAGTCATGAATTATTAAATCAATTTGTTGGAAGTGTAAATTAAAATCCTTCCGGCATGTCTTTCCCTGTAGTGTAGTTTATACATTAAACCCTGCAGACTGTGCTGTACAGAGTTCACTGACAGTGCATCAAATAATGAGGCCATACGTTGATGAAAGGAATTTTAGGAAAATATGCCATTGGCTATACGGCAGACATATTTGATCAAAGCCCAGCTGCCATATGAAGTACACATTTTTTAACCATTGCTAAACTGGATTAGCCTGAACTCTTTTTAAAACTATGATTTGACTTTTAGACAGCTGATAATAAGCTAAGTAGTACTGGCAGTTAAGGAAACATTCTATCAGGATTTGTAGAATAGAAATAATAAAATAAAAAGTTTAATTATATTAAGATGCCAATTAAAACATGCAATTAGTTCTACTTAACATTTGTAACATTCTGTTTTTCTCTGAGAGTCTCACGGACTGTAGGTACAGCTGGGGAATCTTTGAGTGCCTGCAAGCATTTAAACAAAATTATGAAATATTTGGCAATACATTAATGCTTATATCAGATAATCTAGCTATAAAATTTAGCACAATAAAGCATTGGCTGTGAAATGAAATTAACATTTTAAATATTTATGTAAATATAAATCTTTGTTCCTTTATTTCTTTCTGCTTTGGGGAGGGTTTTTTTTGTGGTTGTTTTGGTTGAGTTTTTGATTTAGTAGTGTCTGCTGGGTTGTGATTGTGCTCATGGTCTGCAGGTTGTGCCTGCACACAGAGTTCGCTGGCTGGTGGTGCCTCAAATGCGTGTATGGCTGAAACGTGTAATATATTGCTATATAGTGTGCAATTAGTGGAGCCATACAGCACTAGGAGCTGGCTGAGGTCTGGATTGCATGGATCAAGGACAGAAGAGCCCCACCTACTTGCATCTATAGATATCTCCTTACAGAGAGCTTGTTGTATGTACCCTTTCGCTGTTATCCACCTTGCTGCTGTAGTGCAGAGCAGTAAGTCTGGGTTTGATATATCACAGATTGCACCAGAGTGCTTGCACTACCTTCCCATCAAGCTGGATTTTTCATAAATGTACAGAAGGCACGGTAGAGCAAGTTCAAGTAACTAATCTGTAAAATACCCTATTGCCACAAAAAATATCAGCCAGTTCAGACTTCTGGTCCCTGCTAGAGGACTCATGCTCCACTCCTGCATATGTTGGCAGGTCTGCTATGGAAGGAAATACAGAGAACAGTTTTTCCATAACAAAACACTGACAAGAATTCCTGGAGGTGAAAAAGAGACTGTAATCCTTCCTTTGTGTTGGCCAATGTAGGTTTATGTTTCTTCCAGCAGAAGAATGGTGGTTGCAGGGTCAGTGGTTGAGCTGGCTTGACAGTGCTGCCTGGGGTTAATTCAGGCTGCAGCAGGACAAATGCCATCTGCTAGGGTTTAAATGCTCAGGCAGGTCTCCCCAAAATGAGCATTTGTTTTCTCTGATGGCCATCATGACATTTTTCTGGCTTTCCAGTATTTTCTCAAGAGCAGGCCAAGGCTGTTCCACAGGCAAAGCTTCCTGCAAGTGTTGTCTCCCTGTCTCCTTCACTCAGAGCTGAGCCAAACCACCCCAAGTGCTGCAGGTGGTGGCAGACATTTCAGAGGAAAATTCTATGACTCTCTTTGAAACCCTTCAGACGTCACAGTACTTGGCAGAAAGTGGTTTCCATCTAGTCTACCTTTTCATTAATGTCTCTAGGAATTTTCATGCTACTACCTTTTTCTTTTCTCGGATACCGAAGTTACAAAACTCATCTTACAATCACTTTTCATAGCTTTAGTGGTTTTTTTGGTCTGCTGGGGAAACATGCTGTACTTAAAATAATGTAACACTGAGGTTTGGCTTAGGGCTCCTTTTGATTCTTATGTGTTGCTAAATCGTGCCTTACACTGCTTTCCTCTTTGGCTTGTGTTTGGGTTTTGGTGGGGTTGTTTTTTGGTTGCGTTGGTTTTTTTTTTTTTTTTTTTTTTTTTTTTTTTTTTTTTTTTTTTTTTTTTTTTTTTTTTTTTTGTTTGTTTGTTGTTTGTTTTTTTTTTTTTGTTTGTTTTTTTTGATGATCAGACTTGTAGGGCATTCTCATGTCCTATTAAATTAAGAGCCTATGGAAAGCTGTTACTATGGATGTAATACCTGAAGTCATAGTTCCTACCCCAAAAGAAAACAAGAAGTAATAAGAGGAAAAAGAATCCATAAGAGATACATATGCAACTAACTTTAGCGTGCAAGGCATGTTGATATTTCTGTGCAAAGAACCCAGCTGCACATCTGACTGGTGAGACATTTTATTTATGTGCCTACCTCCTCTTGGCAATACCAGTATCTGATGACAAGTTGCTTTCCATCCCATCCTTTTTCTTGAACAATAGATACTGTTTGAGAAGCAGTCTGTAGAACGTGAAAAGCTATGAGTCCAATTTTCTTTCTTGTTTTTTTTTTTTTTTAAGAGGCACAATATACACATAATTAGGGTTAGAGAATAGCATTTGTTTTATCGTCAGTCTTGGATTTATGTGTTATGTGCCCAAAAGATATAATGCCACAGATAAAATTTCTCAGAATCACCGTTTGTAATGCTACATAACATGTCTGTGTGCATGGCTGTCTACCTGCCTCTTTCTGAAAAGATTACTTCTGTGTCTGTGTGAAATCTTCATGTGTAAGCCGGACCTCACTGACATTGATCTGAAAAATATCCTGGTATCTTTTGAGGATGAAGTGCTCATTTCCTGTGTGTATAATTTTAGGTGCCCGACAGTAAATTTCATGGTCAGATAAGCTCTTCAGAGCAATGTGACACAGACCATTCTGTAAAGATCACCCATTTCTACCAGTGTTTATTTCCAAACAGACTACATGCCTGTTAGAAATGTTTCCACCAGTAGATTCCCTTCAGAAAAATGCTGAAAAGTATGAAAAAGTAAACAAAATAAGGGAGTTCCTTCTTTCTTCTTTCACGTTTCACTTCCTTAGTCACCATTTTTACTTGAGCTTGAGTTCATCTCAACAAAAAATCCAGTGTAATCCTCAAATGTATTTTCTCTATTGGAGAGCTTTATTTATTATCAGATGGTTCTCTGCAATAAAACCAGATTTTTTGCTGACTCTTTGTTCCCTCAGTTGCATCCTCATTGTCTCTCAGACCCTTCATTTTTCTTTGCTCTATTTGGTTCTTCTCAAGCGGGAATCAGAGCAGTGACTTTTCTTGCCAAGTTATTGGTGTTGAATGGATAGTGTATAAATCCTGTGAGGAGCTCAGTAAAAGTTAAAGCCTTTAAAGTTTTGCAAAACTCATTGTAAGCTGGGTTATACTTCTTATGAGTCTTTGCTAATCATTTGGGTATTTAACAACAGCGAAGATTGCTCTGTGCCAAAACCTTATCTAAACCAGTTACACTAAACCAGTGATTTAAGCAAAACAAAACAGAAAAAATCACCTACTGTAGGCTCACATCATGTTTTTTGATCATACCTTTGTCTTTTTATTCATTAATTTCCCCTGGTGTTGGAAAGTGAGGTAATGCTGATCTGGGGTTTATGTAAAAAGCAGTATTTTTCTGAATCCTGAAAGGGAACATTTTCTGGACTATAAACAGCACAAAACCTACTTAATAAGTAGGAGAATAGTGATGAATAATACTGTTTACCAGTTCTTGGATGGAGTTAGCTTTAACTGAGATTTCACAATGAAGAGAAAAGCATCTTCTGCCAAATAATACATCAACAGACCATCTATCTAAGGGGTACAAGAACATAGTTTCATTGTGCTCTGGATGAATGTCATCTTTGTTATTGCAGAACTAAGTTAAGGATTTTAAGTAAGTCTAAAGATGTAATTTTATTTTTAGTCTGTTTGATTTTCTCAGTTACTAGACTGAGTCATGAATCCTAGTTTTCCCTCTTATTAACAAAGACAATTCAATATCCAGTTCATGATTATAGTACAGTTTTGAACCACACAGTAGACAACCACTGTAATTTTTCTTTTAATATTTGTATGATAATGGGAAGATGAGACATCTACATGATGCATTAGACACATATATCTGTATATTTGTAGTTAAAGTAATGTGCTTTAAATTTATGTTCATATATATAAAGTACATATCTTAATAAAGAGATGATAAAGAGATGATGTACCTTTCAATAAACTTGAATCATAGGTGGAGTGATTTTTGTTTCTTCTTGTAGCTGATTGGTTGCAAATCTTTTAAAGCAATATGTTTGTCTGACAGGCTACTCATGCTATTTTGTTGATGTCTGGAAGGGACATCTTTTGCTCTTTTCCGACTCCATAGACCAAAATAAAATAAAATCCCAAGATCTCAAACAAGGATAGATGAGGAGTTGAAAGAAAAACTCTGGCATCAGTGATAGTAAATTACATATTGAAGCTACATGGCCTACGCAGCTTACTCATCAAGTTTATAACAAATTTATAAGCTGATAGTGACTAAGTTGCTCTAAATTTTCAGTTGTCACAATTTGCAACATTGCTATTAGATTCATTAAAACTGATCCATAACTTTATTGGAATATAAAATTCTGAATTTTATAATGACCTTGGGAAACTAGTGCTGGAAACAGGTTTTAAATTATCCTTCAGTTCCATAAAGGCTTTTTTAAACAGAATTAACCAAGAGTTACATGAATACAGTTTAAAAAGTGTGTGTTTGCCGGTGGGTCACAGTCCTTTCAGCTCTGGACTTCGTGACGCCAGGAGAAGTCGGAAACTACACAGTATTTGTGAATGCAAGATTTTGCATTTAGATAGGTTTGAGCTGAACGATCTGAAAAAGCTCCCATAAGCACAGAGCTCCTTACTGTCTCTGTGTTTGAGAAGGCTGAAGAGCTCTGTTTATTGCCACAAAGGGCCTGGAATAAATTATGTTTGGTAAATTGGCTCCAGGTTTTCTCGTTTCAGACAGTAGCTTCGGAGCAATCTGTTTTATAGACTCCACTAAATTTGACCAATTGCCAGGAGGTGACACCTCGTTTCAGGGATGTGGCATCACGTCAGTGATGCCAGTCAGGTCCGGCCTCTCTCTCTGTCAGGATGGCAGGGCACCAGCAGTTCAACTTCCTGTCTTTTGGCAGTTTAACCCAGAGCCCATTCTGAATTTATGGGCCCCTCAGGGAGGTCCTAGCAGGATGGAGCCAGGCTGCTCAGCCCCTCCTCAGCCTTGTGCCTCCCACCCCTGCCTGGGGCAAATAAAAGCTCCTTTATTCTGCTGGAAATGCCCGTTTCAGCGAGGTGTATGCATGGCTTCCTTCCCTGGTCGGTCTTGCAGGTGATAATTAACACAGTGCAGTGCTATTTCCTAGCTGAAGCCAAGATGGGAAAGGAGCTTTAGCCTCATCATTTTTCTTTTCAGACTCTTTTTCCTCATTTATTTTGGATCTGTTCATGGTAAGGAAGTTTTAGAAAGTGTTGGTCCTTAGCTGAAGTATCAAAGAACTAAACAAACCAGTAATTTTTCCTTCGCTGACCAAATTCTTCTTACTTTTGAGGGGAGGAGAGAAGGGGGAAGTCAAATTTGCTTTTAGGTTTCATGTTTTATTTCTGCTCACAGGACTGTTTGCTTCTGAACAGTGTGACTGTGGGTCTTTTCAGCACAGGCCACTGATTGACATTGCATGTGTTAGAGAGAGGAAGGATATTTTCTGAAGATTAATGGCAAGTTAGTTGGCCTGAAGTTCATTAACCTGAGCTAGACTGTTGGAAGGACTCTGTGTGGAAGCTGGAATTGTATTAGAGGATCATCATAAACTAAAAATATATGTGACAATCTGGCCAGATTGCAATGAATCTAAAGACAGGATAGGGTTGGCTCGAGCTCACAGAGCAGCTGCCTCCAGTGTAAACTAACCGCCTTGTGAAAGCAAATGGTTTTTCACAGGCATAATTCAAATAAAAGGGGAAAAGGTGGAAAAAAAAAAAAACCAACCCAAAAAAAGAAGGAAGCTTCCCATTAGCAAAAAAAGCCTACATGAAAAAGTGAAGTTGTGAACTACGGCCAAAGGCCTGAGTTTGGTGCTGATTCTCAACCAATTCAGCAAATGACAGTGCATTGATACAAGTGTTTTTTTAGTGAAATTTATTCCTGATTCTTCACAGTAATTTGCCTCAAAAATATGAGCCCCTGATCCTTTGGTGAATTCCCTTTTGGCTGAGGCCCAGGCCATCAGGCCATGACTTCTCAACACACTTGCAGTGAGACTGACTCCCTCTTAAGTGCTTCTTTTTGAAGTATGGTTTGTCACTATCATCCTGCTGAACAGGGCTGGTGTCTCCTCTTCATATATTCTTCCCTTTCTGCCCCTCCCCTTCCCTTCTTTTCCCCTTCTTCCCCCCTAAATACATTTCTTAAAGGCAATTTAACCCTGGGATAGTCTAGTCCACATCAGGCCTTCGTGGTCCACACTCAAATAGATGTGTTGGCGCAGAATAATTAAGGGTCTTAGGATCTCATACTGTAATAGAGGGAAGGGAAAGATGAAACAGGCATTTAATGTTTGTCTATTTTCTCTCCGTGTCATCTCATGAACATGTACTCACACTTGGCCAAGAGTAGTCATTCAGACACTGAATGTGAGTGTTGAAGAGGGGACTGAGAAGAAAGAAGCTCAGTGTTCTGCAATAGGAACTACGCTTTGGGCATTTTATGAATTGTTTCCCTCTTCCTCTTTCACCATCGTGCAGTTCTTGCACACTTCCTTGTCTTTTGCTATTGACAGAAGGTCTGGAGGCTCAGAAAGCCCAAGTTTCATCTGAGAGAGATTTCCTCTGTCAGAGAGAACTGAAGAGATTCTGTTTCCATCCTTTCATGCCAGGAAGGATGAACTGCCCGCATCAGGAGGTGCTGAACTGGTTCTGGGTGCTGCTGTAGCTCACAGAGTTGCCTGACCCAGTGCTGCAGGAGCTCAGATGCCGGACCAGGGGCCATAGGCTGTGCTGCACCTCTCATGGGCTTGCAAGGAACCTCTCCTCTGATGGCTGTGCCAGTGCTGGCTGATGTGGGCACTAGGATTGCTCATTTAATCCGGCAGTTCCAGTACCTTTCAGAAAAGAAGCTTCGTGGCAAGTCATGAGCCATTAATCTCTCGACTAACCATAGCATTTCCCTACTCCTTGGTTTTACAGCATTACTCAAACACCGACTTTTGTCATTTCACCAGCCATCTCCCTTGACCTCTAGCATCATGCACTTGCAGGGGGAGGGATCTGGTCTTACAAATATTTTCACACTCTGATCTATGTGATTTATTAACCATCAAGTTTTGCCTTCAGAACTCAAGATGCCATTTCAAATAATTTCATGTGCAAAAGTGGAGTTATTGGACAAAAGGGATCCTTGATAGCTGGGTACATAGGACACCAGGATTGCTGTTGCTGTTTTCTTTTCAAATACTGTGCTGGTTGTGTGACCTTCAGGAAATAGGTTCATTGCAGCTTTATAGTTATGTTCTTGCATAGGGAAAATAAGGACAGTGATAATTGCTTTCATTTGTAAAACACTGCAAGATTTATGGATTATGAATGACTCTTAGTACGTGAAAAGTGCTGCAAAGCTGGCTTAGTTGCACACTGTACTAACAAAATCTCATATCAGCCTATTGACCCCGGCCTGGAACACTCATTAAAGTTTATAGGACATTTTGGTGGATGAGTTGAGGCAGTTATTCTGCTGGAAATATCATACTGAAAGCGCTTTTAAATCCATCATCTGCATTGACTTTTTTTTTCTATTAAAACTAAACACAACTGCTTGTTTTATCCATTTTTCTTAGTTTATTTATGAAAGTTTTGATGAGTATTTACTCACTATTAATTCAGCTTGTACCCCCATGGCATCTGAGACATTACAGTTCATTCTAGTCATAGCATAAGCATTCAATAGCTGTTGTACTGCGATAAAAAGGGTTATAAAACATTACGATATGCAGTGGGCTAGTATGAGCTAACAAGTTGTGTGGTCACTTTTAAATGGCAAATGTTCTTTTTGTGGATACTGCATTAATTTAATTTGTGCTTAAGCTTTAGCTATGCTAGACAGTGGTGTTTGAAAACTTTACATATTTTTCCAATGTCAAAATATGCTAATTTAGTATTAAAGAAACAAAACATTTTTACTTGTACTAGAGGAAAAAATACTTTTGTAGCAAAGAAATTAAATGAGCTGCTCTTTAAAGATAGGTCTGGCTTGCTTACAGAATTATTTATGCAGTAATACAGGTCTACAGATGTTTTCTTTTTTTCTTCCAGATAAAACTTGGATTGTTTGAAACGTGGGGCGATATTTCACCATAGTGCAAAAGAAGATACAGAAGAAGAGAGCAGAATGAGAGCTCTGCAAGTGCCACATGCCTGCAGCCTGCTGTCTTTAGTGATGCTGTTCCTTCCAGTCACTGGAACGTCAAAACAAAATATCCCAAGACTGAAGCTTTCCTATAAAGGTAAACTTTACAGTATTTTGTCTGATTCTGCCACTTTTGTTTTGATGTGGTGTTGCTAGCAGTTCATTTTTATTACTTGCCAGGAAAGCAAAACACTGTCCCAGAAATATGCAATAGAAGCCTTAAGGATGGATGAATTCTGCCTAGGGACTGTATTAAATTCTGGGTTTTTTTGTTGTGTAAGGGCACATGTTTCTGACATATAACTGTCTTTTTAAACTATTATTTCTGTTTGCTCTAAGAGGATGTTAACAGACTACATAAATTAGAGAGGAGTCGTACTTGAAACACTCTGAGGCACATTGGAGACATTTTCATGTGGCTGATGGGGATGAAGTGAGACATGAAGGACATAAACACCTTCCTAGAGCATCAGAGAAAGTCGAGAGAGCTGCCTCAAGTGTTTCAAGGGGACTGACATTTATTTTTATAATAATTCTTTTTCTATCACTAAGTTGATATGTTAAACTCAGAGTCATATATGGTTTTCTTTCTCCTTGCCTCTTTGGATCACAAAAGCATATTTCTCTGTGGAATTTCTTAGTATCATGTGTAATTCTTGTTGAGAATGGTACCATCTGAGGGGTTTCAACACAGGCATATTTTTTTATTAATGGACAATTTTTTAAAGAAAGTAGATTTCTTGTTGCTTTCAGTGTACAGTACACCTCCACAGGCACAGAGATGTGTTACTGATACTGTCTTCTTTAGCTGAAACAAATGCTCTCCAGTTAGTTACGTTTGAACTATGTCAGCACTCTGCCTTTACGGGAGCTATTTCTGCTGTTTTTTCAAACTTACGTCTTCCTATGTGTTGCAGAATTGCACTCAGGATGGTGTGATGGGACAGGCTGTAAAGCCTTCATCGGGGCTTATGATATGTTTATCATGACTTTTACACCCAGAGGAATTTATTGAGTAAGCAGAATGACATGCTATTTATTTACAAGCTTCTCTTTTGCTAGATTTGCATGCCACTGTGTATAGATGTGTTTGGATGTGTTTGTGTGAAAGAGACAGAGGAAGCAAGATCAAGGGATCTTGACAACATTTTTATAAATTCAGGAAACAGTTGCACTCACTGAAGCCAATGAATACAGAAACTGAAAGACCTGACGTGAGTTATGAAAGTTAGCAGTAAAACCCTCCTAACATACAGCTGGCCTTCTCACAGCCAGGCCTTCTGAGATAATTCCCAAAAGCAGCATATACCATATGGTGATGGCATTTATTGTGGATTTGACACTCGTGATTAGTGAATTCCTCTTGACTTCAAAAGCAGATAGCCTTTGGCAAAATCCTGATGGATGCATTTGGCAGGTAAAGAGGGAGAGAAGGAAAAATTATTGAGGTCAACACAGAGAAAAAAGAAATGGCTGAAATCTTAGTTTAAAATAGTGGCAGAGACCTGCTGGGAGCGGTTGGGAAAATGCCTGAGCTCGTTTTAAAAAGACAGTGAGCAGATGATTGATATTTAGGCCCTGACCCAAACTTTTATTAGCAACTTTATAAACCTTTCAGTTTGGCTTGAGGGATACTGTTTCCTATCCAAACTTATCCACCTATATCCCTGCAGGGGGGGAAAATCAACAACAGATACAGATGCAAAATAGCACATAAATCTTAATTTGGAGAGCTGTGATGGAACTGAAAAGCCAGAAGAAGGAGAATTATGAGAATTTACTATGCGTTGTCTATGTTTTTGTGGGGGTGGAAGGTGTGTATTTTTCCACATGGAACAAGAAAAAATGTACTGCTGTTTTTTCACTTTTGTATTGTAAATGATTCCAGTATAGCTTATCATAATTAAGCCATATTTTTGTTGTTGATAACAGGATGTCAGATGTATCGAATGTTTAATATAGTTGTCAGAATTAAGTCTACCTTCCTCCCCCCAAGTGTTTCAGACAAAATAATTCCAAGATTTCTGCGAGTAAGATGTAAGAGAAATGAACTGTCTCGCCAGTTCTCACAAGATGGTTACTCATGTCACTGACAAGTCCTGGCATCTATTTTCTTTGGAATTAAGGCTCAAAGTATCATGAGGAGGAGCATACAGGGTTCTTTCCCTTCTTTATGGAAAACAGATGAAAACTGGCCACATCAGGCAGTTCCAAAAACCTGGTCACACGTGTCTTTGAAGAGAAGGCTGTATCTCCTTTCAGGTGCAATGTGTTTATGGCATTGGTCCATCTTCCCAGAAGAGCTGAGCATTTGCTGGGGCAGGAGAGCTGGAAGTAAGTAGGATTTTTCTCTGCAGTTACTGAATCTCCCAGCTGCATCAGTCAGTGGTGGATGGAGGAAGAGGGAGAGGGTGGGTAGTCAGTAACTGCAGGAGTCCTTCAATAAACCACAGCATGTCACAGCTCCTTTGTGTTCAGACAGCAGTTAAAATTTTAGACCTTCTACTAATGGTAGTTATAGGTTTTCATCTTCTTTGGGTTTTCATCTTAAGAAGTGGGGATCTGTGCTGGAAATGTTAAGATATTCCAGTGAGTGACGTGGGGATCAATGCAATGTCATATGATGGATTTCCTTTATTGTTTGCCCCAGTTGAAAAATGTATTCTAAAAAATTGTGCATGTACAAAACTAAAACTACACACAGTTCAAGTAAAATATGTTGTAATACAGAATCAAAGTAATATATTCTCCTCCTGTGGTAATATAATATACTGTGATCTTTAATCACAGATCTCATCCTTTATTCCCACATTTTCCCTGATCCATTAGTTGAAAAATTCTCTTCCTCACTTAGACTTAACTTTCAAATATTGGGTCATGTCATTACTATCCCAGAAATTGTCACTGCTCTTGTGATGTTTTTAGGGTGCTCTCACTGCTTATACCTTACTTAATTTATGTATCTTGGATACTTTTACAAGTTTGAGATGCTTTTATTGTTATGTTATAGCGTTAATATTAGGAGAAGCTAACAAACTGTCTTCTAATAGAAGACTTTCATCTTTAGAAAACCAGGAGATGATTTTTGAGTAATATTCCATATTATAATATTCTTTGTCTAGCACTGCTTTCAGTCTAAGAGAAACAGTGAGTATTTATCACTCATCTTCATGCAGCTGGAGATAACCTGTGACCTTCATCCAAATTGCAGAACTCCTCAAGCACAGAAGTGACGTTCAGTTTCCCTAAGCAGGACATCCTCATTGTCTGCTGCCTCATTTAACATCCTCATTCCAACCTCTAGAGCAGATGCAGAAGGTTTTTCTATACCAGTCTTATTCATTAATGTCATTTTCAGGACTGCATCAGTTTTGTACTAAAGAATGGAAAGGTCTGTGTCCTAATGCATATGTTTTTAATTCATACAGTGTAGACAATCTTGTTTCTGTCTATCTTTAGAGTAATATTATTTTTTAATTCATTGAGAGGTACTTCCACACATATTTTGTGTGTGTGTTCCTAGGTTCTACTTTATAGGAAAAAGTAGAGAAGAGCCAGACCAGCAAGTTGATTGCCTTCTAAGGAAAAGAAAAAAAAAAATTCAATTTGTGGCTACCCTAAAATTTCCCTGCAGAAATGAAGATTCCTAATTGCACATACAACCCTGTTGATTTGATTTACTTTGCTGCTTTTCATGGACATCTTTGTTCTCAGTGAATGCATTTATTTTACAAAAGTGTGCACCCTGGTTTATTGGCTGAGGAGGATGCTCCAGCCCAGATTTGGACATTGTCACCAGTGACATCCACAAACATATATCATTCCCATGTGGGAATGTGGCCACGCCCCAGAGCAAGTCATGCTTGCTGTGAACAGCAGTGACTTGGTCAGAGGACCAGGAATATTGCATTGTGACACAGTACATAGGAAAAAGCTCAACTGAAGGCAACCTTTGGCTTTTAAAACAGGATTTACTTAGCACTGTTAAAAACAACTATAGTAGTAATTTAAATCTAATAAACAAGAGTATTATTCTCATCTGATTTTTCTCCACATCGAATGAATTAAGATGCAGTCTCAGTCCCACTGAAGTCATAGCAACAGTTTTGCCACTGAAGTAAATTGAAGCAAGATCAAATTCACACTTCTCACTTTTCTCATCTTACATAAGTAAACTAAAGACAGGCAGTTCTTTCTCCTCTCATGAAGGATAACAGTACTAAATTATCAGCTCCACATAGAAATTAGTCATGTTTAAAGATTGTTTAGTGTTAAAAACAACCAAAGGGGTGAAATGGACTTTCGTATATGAGGTTAATAAGGTATACAAGGTTAATGAGTCAAATGGTGATTGTTAATGAGATTAATGAGCTATATATAGAGTTAATGAGTTAAATGGTTGCTGTTAATCAGTGGTTATTACTATTGAGTTATACAAGGTTAATAAGTTGAATGATTGAGATCACATGTTGTAGCATTATTGTTTCTTTTCTGTGCTTCTATTGTTGTATTATTCTGTGTTTGTTAAATGTAAAATACAGTTCAATGGGGACAAAATGGCCACCGGGCATTGGCAAGAATTCTCTCGAAAGTTCCATGGAGGGTGTCAAGCAGGATGCCAGTCAAGTCCAGGCTCTGCCTGTCCTTACAATCGAGCGTGCTCCGGAGGGCAGGCCCAAGGCGGACCGCCTTGAATGGGGCAGGCCAAAGGATGGGACGAGACTATGGAGAGCTAAGATTGGGTAAATGTATCCATGCCTCCTGACTGACACCCAAGGGTATAAAAGCAGCTGCACGAGCCTGGGCAATGTGACTCTGGCCAGACCAGCCATGCAACCAGTGCTGTGTGTTTGTACTGTGGGCATCCCTAATTGTTAATCTATAATTGCTCTTTAAGTTAATAAATTGTTAAAAACTTCACATTACGAAGTGGTGTTCTTCACATTTAGTTTCATGCAGTGTTTTGCGCACGAGATTTTCTTCCCCCTAAGAGTGATCCATTCTTAAAACACGGTGAAATAGCAAACAGAGAACATTTTGATGCCAAGAATTCTTTTGAAAATTTGACTGGATGAGTACATTTCCTTAATGTTCAAAAATGATCCTTTGAACATGCTACTTTACAATGTCAGGGATTCTGTTCTCTATATTGTTTTTGCTTTAAACCTGTTTTATTTTATAACTGATGAGATGCTTAACTGTTGCATCAGAGCAGTTAGTTTGTTCAGTTTCAGTACAGCTGCCTTATTTCCATGTCATGCATCGTTTAATTTTACATATAAAACATAGTTAAAATTGTGCAGCTCCTTGGGCCTCACTTAAACTGTCTGTGACACTGCAGTAATCCCAGTACCCTGATGGGGTGTTGCACAGCTATGGTTGGAATGTGGTAAAGTGGTGATGTATAAGAGCCTAGAAATGAGCTTGCATTTTGCAGCTGTGCTTGCTCTGCTGGAAGAGGAAGTAAAACAAGAAAGAACCTGCTCTTGGGGCAGTATCAGCAGCTGTAAAGCTGAATGCTTATGAAAATCAAGGGAAATGTGCTGAGTGAGGAAGTGGTGTTTTTCCCTTGTTTGTTATTTAATTAATTTTTGATGGTGTTATTTCTCAGAAAAATCTATCTCAGATTCCTTTGTGGAAAAACGTGAAATGTTTATGTGAGAGTGAAGATCCTAGTACTGGATGATTGTACAGTTATACAAAAGACTTTGCCTGTTTTGTCTCAAAAATGCTTTCTGGAAGCACTGATCATTGAGACTTAAAATGTACCCTCGCTTGAAGATGGATGGCCACTGCTCTCCATGTGAGGAAACACTCTTGTATATGCAGTAAACTAACTATAAATGTGAAGGCATTTAGCAATGGGAAAACCAGCAAATTCTTTACAGACATTTTTTTCCTTTTTTAAGCTAGTGAACTTGAAGGTCAGATCCAAGTATATGTTGCATTTTCTGTCATATAATTATCATATATATAATGTCCTGGAGAGCAGCCGCCAGTCACTGACATCAACAGTTTACATAGCAGTTGAACTAAGAATAACCTTGGAGAACTGACCCATATCAACCTCTTAACAGTGTAAACTGTAGCTCACAACAGTTTTTGTTTTTTTTCATGATCACAGAAGGGCCTCAATTGGATAAAAGAAGAATTGTGTTCCAAAAACGCAAAACTATTCTTCTGAATGTTCACTTTATTAGATCTCAGAAAATGAGAGGAAACAAAACTGAAAGAGTAATACTTGGCAAAGAATTTTTGCTCCCTTGTAAAAAGAAGGATGGGACAACATCAAAAACAGCTTCCCTAGAAGAATGTGGTGAAGATACATGATAAGTGTCATCAGCTTGGAAAAGGGTTCAAAACTCTTGCTTTGATTACTTTTACTAATGACTTCTGTTAAGCAAATCCAATTCAGAGCAGTTTCAGAAATCCCAACCTTGTTCTCTTTCTGTGCACTAATGCGAGGGCATGATCTGCCTGACATCAGTGTCTGTCTAGCAGTGGACATCAGTGATTACTAAGCAGGTACTCAAGTCATCCGGTTTCCCTTTCCTCCCTCCCCATTTCTGGAGTTCCATTTATAGATGAGTTCCCCAAAGAAGGGCTGAGGAATATAATCTCTTCTGTATTCATAGTCCTTTGAAAATAAATACACAGGCAGCAGAAAGAGACAAAAGTTCCTTTATCAGTCAGAGAGATGAGCTAACTCTGTTTAAGGGAGACAATTTTGAATGTGGTGAGAATGACAGAGATAGATCTTTGCACAAATTTGAACAGACATTCTACTTTCAGAACAAAATCCTGGCTATCACAGAAGTTTGCACTGTATTGAACCATGGAGTTTGAGAGCTGAGGGGTTATTGAAGACACTGAAATTTTTTAATTACATTATTTGGCCTCTTTAGGATGGTATTAAATCTTCCTGTGGATCATCCAAACAGCCTGGGTTTCTTGCAGAAAGATTTTCGCTAAATATGTAACAGAAAATTAACCTACGACATCCTGCCCCAAAAGAAATAAATACAAATACTACTAATAAAAAATGTCCCCCTCCAGTATTAAATAAAAACCTATATCAGTATACTGAGAACATCCAAGGGTCATGTCACCCACATTTGTACTTGACAAGGGAGGACGCTTGTGCCTGCTTTGTAAAGGAAGCTCGGGGGTTCCC
>WEKY01004454.1:0-48952 GCA_013390045.1 Picathartes gymnocephalus | reverse complement strand
GTTTGTGCTCTTGTAACTTCTGCATTAAATATCCAGTGCGAAGTCACTTGCAATTCCAAAGAAACCTGAGTCAGTGAGCCACTGACTCCCTCCGGGAAGACTGGTGCATTGTGTCATCTGGATCAAGGTGTTGTATTTAGTGTTACTAAAATGTTCATGCTGTGAAAGGACCTCAAAGAGGCCTGTTCTACCCTGAAACTAGGAACAATTTTGCGGGCACAAGCTGGAGTTCCACTGGGATAAGAATTTCTGCCATTTCTGTACTGTCAAGTTGGCCCTGTGGGGAGTCTGTGGATGCAGAGTGCTTTCCTTTCCCCTTGTTTTAATGATAAGGAGAAAGAGAGAGTTGCAAGGGGGCAGCAGAAGTGTTTCTGGACTCCCCCATGTCACTACCACTGGGGCAGCTGCCAGTTTGTGCTTAGGAATCTGAGCATCCCTTTGGAGCATCCCTTCTCCAGAACCTCGTGTGGGTTAACAGAGCTCTTACCAAAGAGGAGCACAGAACAAGCCTTGGTGCTTAAAGAAGCTGAGGGAGATGGATCTGTGTGTCCTGCCAGCTCCAATCCCCAGCTGGTGCTGCTCTGGGAGGTACCTGATTGGGAGAGGATGGTAAAAATCAAACCTCATTTATGTCCATTAAAGGCTTGCTGGGTGAAAGAGGATGAGCTTCAGATGTTGTGATCCTGTTTGAACATAACATGTATGAAGTAAAATGTATGTAATGGCTTTTCTGAATTTCATCTTAAGCACAGGGAGCTAGAAAATACTCAAATGTGTGAAACTCTTTTGTATAAATTAGATGAAACTTTGTGAACGTTTAAAGTTGACTGTGGGTGCTGTTACTGCCCTGTCCTTGCAGTAGCTCTTCCCTAGCCCTAAGACTTGATTTATTGCAGAGCTGAGATTACAGAGAAGGATTGTTGGCAACTCTAATGAAGAAAATAATAATAAAAAAGGTTTGCCATGTCATTTGTTTTTCTGTCCACTGGAATATTTTTCTCTCCTTTGGAAGATGGATTAAGCTCATCAAATTTATTCCACTTGAGAAAATTGAGAAACCACGAAACTGATATTGTTCACGTACATGAAAGCTAAGAGAAAGGCACTTCAAACTTTTGATACCTGAAAAAATACCCAGTACTGTTTACTACAGTCAGGGAAATTAGGTGGAATATCATACAGATTTTCATACTTGACTTTGGTTTTCTTTCTAAGCTGGATTTTTGTGTGTGTGTATCACTGATACACATAAATCCAAGAAGCCAGCAAACTGGTGCACTTTAATTACTTTTTCTTCTGTCTTATCCTCCTGATTTCTCCTGCATCTGTTGCTTAACTCCTCCACCTCCATGTCAAGACTCTGCCCAGATAACAAGAGAGGTAATGGAGTTACTTTTCTGCCCTGTGCTAGACCTGGAAACAGAATTACTCGGCTAGTAAATTCTGTATATAAATTATGAAAGAGTAGGCCATGGCCCCAGCTGAGCACTCTGCAGTTTCTTCCTACTGGATGATTGGGAAGTGCAAATGAATGCAATCAAGTTCCATTTCAGCAAAAGTGTCCCTCTGAGCCAGCATACTAATATATGTTCCAAATTCTCCCTCACATGGCTGTAAACTTTCCAAAAAAATTTTCTGATATTGACTTCAGAGTCAGAATCATGAATTCGTCCGGAATGTAGTTTCTGTTCCGTATAAACTGTGGCTTTGTGCAATATTCCAGGTTTATACTCTTTTACATCTACTTTATCAGAAAGGAAACACGTAATTTGTCTTTTTTTAGTTTGCCTTTGATGTGCTTCATGTAGTTCTTTGTGCTGCAACTGTAGAAATATATTCTTTGCAACGTTTTTTTTCTCACCTGTCTATTTTTTTTTGTCTCTTTTTTCCCTTTCCTCCCATGTTTTCAGTCAGTAGTGAACCTGATCAGTGACCTACAGGAGCAGATGTGTAGACTGCAGCTGGAAATTAATAGTAGGATCCAAGAAAGAAAGTCTCAAGATAGGAAACCAGACTTGACCCCTAATGGTCCTCAATCTGGTGCGAGATCAGTAGAGCCTCTGGGCCAGAAGAATTGTTCTCGGTGTGAAGTACGAGAAGTACCCCTTGGCAGAAGCCTCTGCATTGCCTCTTCTCTCTCTTGCACAAACTAAATCCCACTAACCACAGCTATCTTGGGAATGTTTTGGCATTAATCTTTGTGGCTTTCCTTAGCAAAGAGTGAGCGTGCCATAAAAATGACCAGAAAAAAAGAAAAAAATCCCACCCCAGACACTCCACCTCAATTACTGGGACAAATTTGGTCACCTTTGATGACTCTCTACTAAAGTACAGGAATCTGTAAAGCCCAATCTCCCCTTTCACCTTTTAACAGTTTCTGTTTCACTTGTAAGTCTGCAGTGCTGGTGTGGTGTGGGTTTTTGGGATTTTGGGGTTGACGTTTGTCTGACATGCAGCATGCTGGCATGGTTTGGTAGTTTGCTACTTTTCCTCATGATGATGCCACCCCAGCTGTGCTTGATGGTGTGGCCTAACCAGTCCTCTGAACACAGATTATTGATTCCTGGATATCTTAAAAATTTTACACAGGTATAGAATAATCTCAGCTAAGACTCCCTGACATGTACCCTTTATTTTTCTAATGATAATATCAAAGGCAATGAAAAGAGACATAATAAAAAATAATCTGCTTGTACTTTTCAAGTAGCAAATCCAACACGGTTTTGTTTATTCCCTGACATTAGCAGGTACCAGAATTTACGTAACAGATCCTGGTTGTATTTGATCGAAAATGTGTCACATGGCAAAACAAAAGCTACTTTGCATAAATGGCTTCATTTCACTGGCAGTGGAATGGTACTGGTATGCCTAGGAAAGACCATTTTAATGCTTGCTTTCAAATCAGGTTGTTGCCACATCTCCTCGGCTAAAATTTGCATGCCCAGAACTCATAAGCAATCTGCTTGTATTGTGAGGGAGTGTTTCAGTAATTTCTCTCATAGGCTTATATTATAAAAATAACTATTTTATGTGTTACACCTATTTTGAAAATAATGCTGTTTTTTCTGGGCTTGTGTTTGTGCAGAACTGCTTAATGGACTATTTGAACTACAAGCTGCAGGTTGGAGAAATAATCCGAGGGTCAAATCTCAGAGTTATTCCAAATAAATCGTAATGTAATCCAAGATGTTAGTGTGGTGCTTAATGTATATACTGCACAGGAGTCCAAAATTGGGTTACTCCTCCAAACTTTTCCTTTCCTCAGTTTGTTTTAAGACATGTTGTCTTGTCAGAGCTCCATCAGGGATTTAACAGTATTGTCCTTTAGAATGAGCAAGATACAATTTTCTATCAAGGAGTGGGACAAAGGACATTTAAGGGACAGCTTCTTAGAGTAGGTCACCGTTTTTAGTGTGGCAATTCAGTGTTCAATAATGTGTGGTTCATGCATGATCTGTAATTCAGGACCATGAAAAATTAATATCTGCCAGAAAAACCTTACCTTTACTTTCCTTCTTCCTCTGCAGGGCTTGCTACAGGAACTCAGGCACCTCAAAATTAAAGTGGAAGAACTGGAAAATGAAAGAAATCAGTACGAGTGGAAATTGAAAGCCACTAAAGTAAGCAGAATACTTGGCATTTTCTAACCACAAGCTTCTATCAGCTGAATAAGCTCTACTTCTCACCAATATTTACTTTTCTGACATTTACCTTGTGGCAGGGTAGCTATGAAGTCAAGTTTTCTTTGACCATCTTTGGAATAAATGTTTTGGTTTGAAGGTGTTCTTTGTGCCTTTTGCTCCATCCATGCAATTTTCAGTCTGGTACTTCTTGCAATTCTTATTTTAGGAAACCACAAAAGGCATTTTTTACATGCAAAGTTTTGCTCAGAGTGAAGGCCTGGCCCTGATTTGTGTAATGGTGACAAGCCTTTGTAGGATATACTTTCCAACCTGAAGAGACATGAGAAGTTTGTTGGGTGTTTGTTTACTATGGAATTTGTTTTCATGGACATTAAGCCCAAAATACACCAATAGATCACCTGCTGTGACTTTGTGTATATCAAAGTGCATGGCTGCCTTTCACTTCTGTTGACCTTGAATCCTGCAAAGCTGTTGGATCATAATCTGGAGAAACTTGGCATGTGAAACATTTAATCATTTTCCCCAGGAATTAATTTCTCTAGTGGAGCATTCTCACAGTTATTTCTAGTTTGAATTTTTAGCTTGTATTTTCTAGTTTGAAATTTTTTTTCCACTAAGTTAAAAAGCATCATACAATTTTTTCTTCTTGTGCTGTAGTCATATCTCCTTTCATTTGTACAATAATCCCTGTTGATATGAATGACTGACTCTTGAGTTGTGGTTCAATCTTGGAGAAACATTTCAAATTATTAAACTGAATTTTCTATTTAATGCTTGAGAGCTTGATCCAGACATGACAAACTGCTATTATTTGTATTAGCAATTCTTTCTTTTGAGAATTCTTGGATGTTGCTGTCATGTCTTTTTTCCTATTAAGATAATAGTTCTCCAATCCATGAAAATGTTTTCTCTGACATGGTGGAGATGAACAGTCTTTGGGAAAATATTTTCTCAAGCAGTGTGTGGCCAGCTGCCAAGACAGATAGAAAGTATGGAAAATGTAGGAGCAGAAGGAAAATAGGAAAGAAGGATCATAAAACCCACTGAGGGAGAGAAGATGCAGGACTGGAATGGAAGAAAAGTACAAGAGAGAGGAAGCAGAAAAATAATCAGAAATATGACAGGAATTAGAGATTAAGGGGAAAGAGGGAGTTTAAAAGAGCTCTGAGATCAAGTAGACCAGGGGAGGCAAATCCAGACCTGGCATTGAGAGGTCTGCAAGCTTGTGTCTTCCTGTTGTTCCAGCTTCTTAGATGAGAAATTGGAATATCCCCTGGATAGCTACAAAAAGCAAATTAGTCAGTGGGAAGTGTGGGAGCCCTTCAGAGATGTAACAAGACAGATTCTTCTATTCCATGTGGAATTTTAGGCAGAGCAGTGACGTTATCCTGCAATCCAACCACTCGCTTCCTGGTGAAAATAAGTTGGTGTGGTAATTAGTCCATGTTTCTCCCTACTTGGATAGCACTGTTTGGTGTTTTGCATTTTCCTGCTTTACTTCAGTATTTTGAGAAACTGGTCACATTGATGATTTTTTTGTCCTTGTTCTCAGAATGTTGACACACAGAGGTTTTGAGACCTCTGAAGAAAATCTTATCAAGCTGCTGACTTAGTAAAATATGCTGTTAGCAGTTCTTCTCATAAATACACAAAACACATTAGAATCACTGCATTTCAAGCTGAACAATCACAGAATTCTTCTCCCTCTGTCTTGTTGAGCTCTTCCATGTGGCATTTTCTATCCAAGTCTAGTGGCAGCCCTAAATTTGCAGTAAATGTAGATGAACACTGGTATTTTGTTGCATGTGTGTTGTTTTCCAGGCCGTGCTTTCCTTTTTACCTATTTGTTGTTTTGAGGATAAACAGTTTTGTTATCCTGCTGAGAAGGCTCAGTGTTAATAGATTCTCAGTTACACTAGTAAGTAGTAACTAGGATTAAAAATAACCAGTATCTGTTTAAAAATCTTTTGATATCTTTTAGTGGTCTTCATGCAAAGTTTTGAGTTCCCTGTATCAGTCACTATTATTATATGACCAACTTTATAGCACTGAGAGCTTTCCAGAGTTTCCTTACCTCCCTAAATCCTTGAAAATGTTTCTTTGTTCTATGTTTGTCCTTCACCAAGGGCTAGTTGTATTGGGAAAAGTGACCTTCCGTAATAGGATAATTCACCATAAATATGTATAATTGTTCCAGTGTTTATGAAATACCCTGAGCTGGTGACTGACCTCAGTCACAGCGTTGCACTCAGACATTTTCTAGTTCCTGGGAAAGAATCTCAGACAATGGTTGGGGAAGTTATCCTGACTTTGTTGTGCTCTTTTTCAGGCTGAGATAGCCCAGCTCCAGGAGCAGCTGGCTCTCAAAGATGCAGAGATAGAACGCTTGCAAAGTCAGCTCTCCAGGACCTCCTCATACACTGAAGTGGCAGAAAGAGGTAAGAGGAGGGGAATCATAATTAAAAATCCAAACCCCTACTTTAATTTTGCTTTCGTAGCAGCTTGGCACAGGATTTCAAAGGGATACAAAGAAATACAAGAATGGACTTAAAATTTATTTTGTGGGGACAAGTGGTGTCAATTAATTCTGTGTTTTGGTAGAGTAGAGGCCTTCAATGTGTGAAATTCTATCCCATCTTCAGGCAGCACAAATTGAAATAAGTATCCTCAAGGCCCTGAAACTTTTTCTGTTGGTGTTTTATTTATAATTGTAAAGACTCATTGTAGTTCAGTGGGAATTTATTTTTGATGTATACCTTGAAAATTTCTTTGGAAAAATCTTTACAATTTCTGGTTTTTAAGGGGGAAAAAAAAGGTCACAGCAGTAGCTAAGCCTGATGTTTAGGATGCTTAACATCCAGCAAGAGAGTCATTGTTTCCTTTCTTCATGACTATGTCTCATTGAAAGTTTGGACCAGATGGACTTTCAATGTCCCTTCCAGAATTCTTGGATGAATTTGGGCTGCTTTAGGGTTCTCTGATACTTCAGGTTGCTGGTTTAAGCCTGCACTGTTGACACAGGTCGATGGCAAACCAACCAGTCTGTTTAGCCTTTGGTCTCAACCAGTGGTGCCACAGTTCTCTGAAATATTCACTCCCTGGGGCTCCTGCAAATTGCTGGGCCAGGAGAATATGGAATTAGGGACCTTTTCCCTCTGCAGGACCGCTACTCACCCGTGCAGGAGTATTTGTGTGCAGTTTTGCACAGTGCATCAGCTTTGCTGCTCTAACAGCTCCTGTAGCTGTGAACTGAGGCTTCCCAGGACTGCCCTGGCTGGGATGTGAATTTCCATGTGCTGTGCTTCCTCCTTCCCAGGGCTTCCCAAGAACCTCCTGTGGTTCATTCCAACTAAGAGACCTAACATCTCCTCGTGCTGACTTCACTCAGCTGCAGAGCTTGTGCATGGAGAGAACTGCATGTCTAACAAGAAAGTTAGTTTGTCTAACCAGAAAATTAGTTTGTCTAACAGCAGTGCTTGGTAGAGGAACACTTCCACTAATAGAATTTTATATTCTCTGTCAGATTCCCAAATATTTTATGGTATTTCAAAGGAAAGGTGGTGGTATGACAGTAAACCTAGAGCCCAGCAGCATTCAGCTTCTAGAAGTGTGGTGAAACTGTCCTGGATTCCAGTGGCAGAAGAATCAAACCCTGTACAGAATCCAAGGGCTACGTTGAAGGAAAGCACTTAGACTGTATTTGAAAGGAAGCAGTAACAGTCCTTCTGCAAAAAAAAATTACTGATTTATCAGAATTTTTTCTCAAATAAGGTTGAAAAGTATCAGTGTACTTGTAGTATGCCAGAATGCATATCCTAATTAAATTGCAAAATTGATCTAATATATGCTTTTTCTACATACTTTGACTCTCATCACTTACCATCGTAGAGGAAGTTTATAGGAGAAGGCTAAAAGAAAAACGTAAGCCTTGCAATTCCCTTCTGGCTTTATCTCACTCTTCCTTTCACACCAATTGTAACTCAGATGCATCCTGCAGCAATAATTCCATGTTTGTTCAGATTTGGCTGTCTAATTGTAATACACACGAGACCCTGCTTTCACTGCTCGCAGCAAGCAGACAGCTCCTTGCCCTGTTCAGTAAGATTTCACTGCAGAAATAAAGGTCAGAGGTTCACAAATCAAACTGCTAGACTTCAAAAGGATGTTGTCAAAGTTAACAGAGCTGAAATTTAACTTTTACCCCCTTTTATTTGCATGTATGGGAACCCCATTTAATATCTGGAAAGATGGCTTTAATTGAAAGTCTTTCTCTTTGGATGGGAGGCTTCAGGCGTTTTTTTTTTTTTTTTTTTAATTCACTGCATTAAGTTAAAAAAGAAAAGTTTGAATAAATGTTCCAGTACTTGATGATGTTAATGAATTTTGTGAGTCAAATTTGCTTTAGTGTACTTAAATCTACCTTGACACCAGTCCTGTTTGAAGTCTAATATTTCTAAAGAGAAATAGTAGGACTGTGATTTTTTTTAAAAAGTCTTCCAATTGCTTGCCCACTGCCTGCTGGCTTTAGTTTTTGGTTTGGCTGTGCCTGTGCATGTCCTGTGTCTCTCCTGTGAGGAAATGCCTTTGAGGCTCATTTACATGCTTTAAAACTTAATCATTGCAAGGTGTGCACTTTCCAGAATCCCTGCAATAAAAACTAATTACAGCTTTTTCAAATAGTTTAGCTATGACATTGTGTGTTCAACATTCAGTTGTAAAACCTTTTATCACAGATGCTCTTTGGCAATATTGATTTTCTTTGCCATCTCTCCCTTCATGCCTGCTGCCTTATCTGGTTTCATGGTTTTTTTGGGAACAAGTGGGTCTGGTTTAATGTCAAAGCATGAATCCCTCGAGTGGTAGTTCCAACAGATGAACCATTGCAGGTTCTGTCTCCATCACACCTGGGTTTAGTCAGGAGGACTTGCTGGGACTATTGTGTAGAGAAAAATTACAGATTTGGTTCAGCAAAGTTAGGGCATGATTAAAAAACCTCATACATTTTCAGAGAGTGTGTTTTAATTGACTTGAATATAACATTCCTGGATAAGCTCTATCACTAAATTGTTTGTGAGGAAATTCCCCGTTAGCTCGTGGTGTAGATTTTAACTGAGTTATTCATACTGAAACATTTAAGTTAATAACATTTTACAGAATTTCCTTATATCAAACCAGATTTTTGTTATTTTTCATTCTCAAGTTCATGGATGTACTTCAACTACTTTTCAGATGGAATATATTCTCAATCCTACTTAAAATTATTTCCTGAAGAATATAACAGCAAACACACTCTCATCTTCTGCAAAATAAGCTTCAATGTTTTTCTTTTCCGTTGCTCGACTTTCATAGTTTAATATAGTATTATGTAGTCTTTTGTAAGCAAAATAAGGATGTTTGTGTTGTACAATGATTTTAATAATTCATCTTCTGAAAAAATCCACATTAAATGCGGTTTAGTAGTGCACTGGCCATGCCACTGACACGATTTTGGTTATTAGTAAGAACATAGGGAGGGTATCAGAAAACATCTGTTTACAGTAAATATAGCAAGTTTATTTCTCTTACAACATTTTAAAACATTTTTAGACCAAGAAGTTCAACGGTTGAAGATAGGAATGGAGACATTATTGGCTGCCAATGAAGAAAAGGTGAGAAAACAATCCTTGTTCTACATATTAAGAATGAAATTATGGGTTTGAATCTCTGAAATGTTCCAAATAACACACTTTCTGTAAGGACTAAATGAGAAAGGGGATTCGTTCTTCAGGAGGCTGTCATTTTAGTGGTAATAAATCAAGCCCCATGGGATTTTCCTGGATGGTGGCACATTCATATATGATCAAATAAACAACAATATGCATCCCTAAAAACTTCCTTTAGTAAGTGCAGAAATCCAGATGGGGTAAGATTAATTCTGGAGTACACTAATGTGGCCCATAACATTTATTTCTCAAAAAAAGCCCTAAGGTCAAACTCCTTTGGTTTCCTTACATCTGTAATTTCACATTGTCCAGCAAATATTGTGTACAATGGCAAATAACATACCTTACAAGGTGTGTTAGAGACTTGAGTCTGTTTTCCTGAAAATCACAGAGATGTAGCACAGTGTTTCTGCAGATAAAAATGAAGGATTTAAAATGTAATTTTATTTATTTAATGTTTTCCACAGGACCGTCGGATAGAGGAGCTGACACTACTGCTAAGCCAGTACAGGAGAGTCAAGGACATAATGATTGCAGCTCATGGTAAAATGTCTTGTGAATAATTTCCTGATTTGATTTTAAGTTTATGTGGTGTTTCCTCCTGCGACCATTATGAGTAGCCAGGTTTTACTGCATAAAATGATATCAGAATTTTATGAACATTTATCAGTCAAACACATCCTATATCCAGGTTTCCCTCAGGAATGCAGTAAGGCACAATGTTTCCCTTTAACATCATGTTTTTAATATAATGTTTATTAAAGGGAAGCTGATCTCAGATGCATTTTCATACTGTTAGGAGAATTTTTTTCTTTTTCCTTTCTTTTTCTTTTTTTTGGGTTTTTGGGGGTTTGTTTTTTGTTGCTGCTGTTTTTTTCCTAGAAGCAGTTTACTATGAATATAGTAAGTTCTTTTGCACTTCCCTTCCACTAAGGAAAATCCTGACAGCTGACTAGACAAGTTTTGTTTCGAAAGAACAACTGAAAACCTGCCTTGCTTTGCTGCACACAATACTCTGTATTTAACTTCAAAATCTGAGGGGGGAAAAAAATCTTTGTGCCATTTCTCATTTACACTGTAGGAAGTGGAGTGGGTTTTAGGACAATCTCATTTTAAGTTGCCACCATAATTTTCAGCACTGAATTTAATCTGGGAAACTTGACCTTCTGAAAGGACATTGTTGTACCATGCACATCACATCAACGAGGAATAACAATATTTTTAGGCTTTGTATGGCAGAATGGAAAATTGTATTTAATATACAAAAATAGGGAATGAGAGTAAATGTATTTAACACACAAAAATAGGGAATGAGGGTAAATCTCTCTCTGAATGTTCATTTAAAAAAATAAATAAATTAAAGGGAGCAAGGAACAAGCCATGATGCTCTGGATTATTGAGCTGATACTGCAGAGAGCAAACTTTGCCTGTTTCTCTCCCTTTCTACTTCTACTCTCTAATGCTTTCAGGCTCTTCTGTTTCTGGTGGCAGTGAAGAGGAACTTGAGGCAACTTTAAGGAAGTGGAATCTTTTGAATAACTCTCAAGGAGAATTACTGAAAACAGAGGTACAGATGTTGTAGAAGCAGATTCTTCTGCATAGATGAATTTTTGCTGTTGATTTCTCTGTAGCAGTATAAATGGGGGGTCAGCCCTGGCCAAATTTTTTTGTTTCTTGGTATGGGAATAGTAGATTTGGCATCAGGCACCAGAGCTACAGGCTTGAAACTGTTGTATTTTACCCAGGCCTCTGCAGGAGAATTGTCACCAGCTGTGCTCCCTCCAGTGCAACACAAAGCCATGGAAATCAGGCAAGACCTTTCTTTCTTGTGTTTCATGTGGGTTATGCTAAACTGTATTATTTAGACTGTTTAACTGTTGGCATCTTGTCTTGGCTTTGCTGTAGTTTTGGGCACTTGTGGAAGTTGTGCTTGTCATGGAGGTTTGCAACCCTTAGTTGTTTAAGGTTTAAATTGTAGGAATGAATCAGCATTTTTATATATCAGAAGATATATGCACTGTAGTCCTTAAAACCACAAAATTTATTTCTATTTAAAGTGGAAGCGTTCCGGTACCTTCAAGCAATTTAACCTCTCCACAGGAAGAATCTTTGGAAATCACAAATAGGTGAGAATGGGCAACTTTCATCGAAATGTGAAACATTTTTCCTTTCTAAAATCCATAAATGTTGCATGTTGCTCACAGAGTGTTATTGCTGGGCTTGTTACGAGCTCCTAAAACCATCTGTAGGGTACAAGGGCCCATTGGGCCTGGCTGCCTTCCACCACTGATCAGAGGGTGCCTTGTTGCTCTTTCTAACTTCATCTGCTGCAGTTTTCAAAGCCATGATTTTCAACCTAAAAACATAATAAAATAAATGAAACTCATAATTCTGAGCTATCTTTTATGCAGACATTATGTTGCATGAGACACTGATGATATGCAAACAAACCCTGTTGTATTAACTGCTGCTTTTTTGCCTGTTTCACAGGGTTTCACAGAAAAAAAAGTCAAGTAGTTTAGAAGACTTGCAGAGTGAATCCTTGGAAAAGGTTGGTTTATTTGTAATCACAGCTTCTGGTGTTTAATGTCACAACTAAAAGACAAAGATCAAGTATAAATATTCCTTTTGTTTTACATATAATAACTTATTTAACCACCACTAACTCTGTATGTGGGGAAAGAGCCCTAATGATAAAACAGCTCAGGTTCTTTTTCCACCCCATTGCCAAGCTGGTTGACACACCCATATGGACACACCTTCAAATTCAGTTTTTCCCCTGAGAGAAACAAAAACATTTAAGTGAAATACAAGAAATAATGAGAAGACATTTTGTTAAACTGCAGCGTTATTTTGTTTATACGTGTTTTAAAAATATTTCAAAGGCTTTAATTCCATTCCAGAATAAAACTTCCCAATTTGCAGAGTCTCGTTACCTCGTGGTCCAGAATGTTGTTTTGTCAATGTGTACACTGTTATTTTTCTACAGTTTTGTAATTCTGCTTTGTGAGACTGTTGTTGTTTTCTGTACTCAGATTAGGCTTACTACCAGGTTACCTACACCCAGTAATGCCATTTAAACCAAATACCAGTAATATGATTGCTCCAGTTCTTAATTTTTTTTTAATTTTTCTTAAATACTTTAATATTTTTCTTGAATTGCTGGAGATGACAGTGACCAAATCAAATGTGTGAAATTTGTGCTGCACTCATTTGTGATCACACATGTGACAAATCAGAATTAGCATTTCATTCCATGAAGAACTGATCAAGATTTTCTGACCATAACTTTTTGTTATTTTCTTATCTTGAATCAAAAATCTGAATTTGTCTCTGTGATATGCTGTGATAAGGCTGGACATACACATTTATGCTGGAGTTATTCTCCTTAGCTCAAAGCTCAAATCCCCATTGCTTCCAGCAACAGTAATAAAAAACAATAAAATAATAAACCACATCGGTGTCCCTGACCTAACCACAGTGGAATTTTTATCACTTGGTTTCTGTCAGAGCTCTTTATGATTTCAGCTGGATCCATACAGGATTGTGTGTATTATTTTATGTCAGTTGTTTTCATATTGGTCCAACTGCTAAATAGCTGTTATGTGCCCAGCTTAAAGTAAGTCTAAAGGGACCACCCAGAAACCTGAAAATAGCAGAATTCCTTTGATCACAACAGAACTTGAACAAGAATTTTGTAGAGTGGGAATGAACAAACAGAATGAGTATTAAATACTGGATTTAAATGAATTGAAGAGAGGTAACAGTCCTTGTAATATATTGTCCGTACATTAAGCAGCATCTCTATAGCAGTAAGACTACATTTGATGTTCCATGTATGTATGTTAATACTAACATTTGTCTGTTGCTTTTTTCCATAAAACTTTGAAATTGCACTCCCTGAAACTCCATAGTATGTAGATGGAAAACCAGCTCAGCCTGTTGTAGAACAAGAGGTATATTAATGAACCTTCCCTAACAGTTCTGTGGTGTGGTGTGGTGTGGTGTGATGGCTGGGTTTGTTCTTTATACTCAATTTCTCTTCAAAATGTTTGCATTGTTCCAGTGCTGACAAACAAAGCAGAGGGTAAGGATTTGAGAGGGAAATCTTTTGTTTTTTACTTTTTATCTAAAAGTTTGTTACATGAAGCTACGGTCAGTCAGTCTCAAAATATACACTGATGTAAGACACGATTTCTCTACTCATACAGTATTTTTGGTACAAGTCAGGATGTACTCCTGCAGTTGCCAAAAAGCAGCAGGAGTTGAGGAATTGACCTGCAGTTGTAGTATCCAAAGAATCCTCTAGGCCTTGGAATAAGAATAGATAAAGCAGTGGTTATCTCATTGAATTGTTAATTTATCAGCCTGTCACAATTTTGTTGGAACGGGATTACTAAATTGGAACACACTGTACGTTCCTCTATGCTAAATATGGTTTGCATATTTCCAGTGCAAAGTTTTCCCATGAAACCTCCATTCTGATACTGAAACTTTTACCAGTGTGAGCATATTCCAAAACACATATTGGATGTACTTCATTCCCACCAATAATGTCAGTTGGAGCTGCAGGTTCCCTGCTTGTCTCAAAAAGTATCTCTGTCCTACGGTTTTCACCCAGAGTATTGGCTTGTCCATTTTTTCATCTGGATACAGGGCTGAAGAAATCCCAACAAACCATTTCCAAAAATGTAGGCAAAAGTATCTCTGTGAAACATGTACTTTGCCTGGAAAAGTAACTTATTAGGCTCAAAACTATCAGATTTATGGGAGTATTTCATCTACCCTTGTAAAAGGAGCAAGGTGCCCAAGTAGATGATCACTTGAATGCAGGGAAAATTAGGTTCTGCAATAGAACTGGCAATTATATTTAGCTATAATTATTTTTTTTTTTAAAGTCACATTTGTAATTTTGTCTATGCAAAGAGATTTTTGTCTTACAGAAGTTAAATTTCTGTACCCTAACTTTGGTGTTGATTCTTTTACTGCTATTAATAGTGGTGGGAAATACGTTTGAGAAAAATTGAGGTTAATATAATTTTGGGTTAAATTCCAGCAAGATACAATATTGAGTCAGAAACAGAGAAATTCTGGTGAAAAATGGGGGAGAAAAATGATCTGAGAAGTAACTAAACACATTTTTGGCACTGTCAAAGTCAACCTTGGAAGGACTAAAGGATTATATAGTACCAGGGTCCTAGAGGAAAGGGATACAGCTAGAAAAATTCTTATGGCAAAACCAGGCATTATTTCACATATATTTTAAAGTAATGCAGAGTGGCTGAAGTGGGAGGAGCAGATGACGAAAGGCAAGGCTGTGTCCTAGCTGACTGATGGGTTTAAACTGAGTTATCTGTGGGCAGGACTGTGCAGGCACTGGAGTCATTTTGAACCATACTTTTCCTCAACACTGTGTACTGGATGGCAAATGCTGCGAGCAATTTGATTTTGTATTTATTTTATCTTTCCCTCTTTTAAAAACAACAGAGTAAGCCAGTGGGGAAAGGCAGCAAGTACCAAACATTGCCAGGAAAGCTGCCCCGAGCCCTGCAGAATGGAGAGCAGGGAATGTACGGCTCCCCAGACGGATGTGGCGTGAGTGACAACGATGACAACGGCGTCCCGGGCCTGAGTATGTACCTGTGCCTCTCCCAGAGGGAAATCCAAACTGTTTCAGGGGTTGGGACACAGCGTGGGATGGAATCTGCCATGCCAGAACAATGCACTATGATGCTCACATGGTTCACTTAGGGAATGTCCTATTGCTTTTATTTTTTCTTTAACGAGTACCAAAAATATTCCCATAGCTCATGGCAGAGTGAAGGATGAGTCTTTAGAGGGGTTTTTTTCTGTTGCATCTGATAATACCATTTGAAACTTTACAGTACAACTATCAAAACCATGAACATTTTGGGTAAAAATCCCTCCATCAGCACTGTTGGTTGTTTAGCTGTGGGGGACCCACGAGTGAAAATTTAATTTACTGCATGCACAAAAACGTCTGTGAATTTTGGAACTATGAATATATTGTCATTCCACAACCACAGCCCTGTGAAATTCTGTATTAATTTCATTTCAGCGGCACCTTAAGCATGGATTTGTTGACAAAAAGGTGTTAAAAGTGAGGCACAGAACCAGGTATTTTTTAGGACTGAAGAGCTTGGGAGCTCAGGCACAAGAGTATCCCTTGTGATTCTGAAGTCTTCCTGCACTATAAAAGTTACAGTGAGGTTTTTTTGTTTGTCTGCTGTTTTTTCTTTGGTGGAGGTTGGTTTATTTTAAGATTTCATGGTCCCAAAAGCTGCCAGTACACTGCAGTTTCAAGATTGCAATAGAGTGTGGTTGTTTAGGGGTTTTGAAAGAGCTTTTCTGTGATGGCAACTTTGTAGGCAACACATGAGCCATGCTGTCATGTCTTTGACTGCAGGATTATCCAAGGATGGGTGAGCTTGTAAAGGAAGACTTTCTTTTTCTAGAAACAAGCAATGGCTTCTTAAATACACTGAGTTAAGAGAATTTTTTCTGCAGGTTGGTTTGTTTCTTTCAAGTGCAGCAAACTCATTACACCTCCAATTCTGTATTTCAGAGCAATTTGATGCAATCTTAGACATTGCTTCATTTCAGATACTCTGCAGGCTTCGTAGAGCTCTGTAGTCCTTGCTTGAAGAGCTAAAATTGTCCAAGAGTAGTTAGAAAAGCCCAAACAGATCCATTATCATCCCTACCTGCTGAAGATGATCTGTACAGAGTTCTTGGACCTTGTGCAAACCGATGCATATTCACCTCCACATCGAGCATAACTGCTTCTTTTCTTTTTTGTTTCTGCTTTTAATGCTTAGCTTAACTACTCTGCCCTTCTGTAACTTTATTTTGCTGGTGTTTTGTATCTTCTTTGCTTCTCCATCTGGCTTTCTGCTTCTTGGGATGACTGAAGATCGCGTCAGGAGTGTCAGTGCACCTGTGCTAGGTACTGTATCCGAAAAAGATGCAACTTTAACACCCATTTTGCTGCTTACTTTGTTTCTTTCCTTTCCCCCTCTCCCTTTCCCTATGAAACACTAATCCCAACTGGGCCCTCTATATTGGACTCCTTACGTGCAGTACTGAAATGAAGTAATAGCTCCTGCTGTATGGCATTCACATGGGGTTTCTTTTTATGACACTTATTCCTGGTTTCATTCTGTTCTCACCGAAGTCAGACAAATTCCCACTGATTCTGATGGTGGAGTTGAGGTATTACGAGCAGGCAAGAAGACCTTAAATGAATTCAAATAATGTAGTTAAATAGAAAAGACTGGAATAACAAAATCATTTTACCCAAGGTTTTATTATTTACTTTTTTTTTTTTAGTCAAATGTCCAGCTCTTTTTCCACCGTCTGAGCATGTTTTTTGGTTTTTTAAATATAAGAACAATTTTATAGGTATCTGTACTTTTGTATCATATTCTGCATTTAAACATCAGCCTTCCAGACAACACCTTTATCAATAATGAGTATAAAATGTGACTATGATACTGTTCTTTACCCAGGAGAAACAGAAAACATGGATGGTACAGTGGTCTCAGATGACCTTTCACCTCTTTCTTCGGGAACGGATTCAGGTCCACAATCTCCGTGGTCTCCTGAAAACAGAAAGAGTCCAAAAGGGATCAAGAAAATCTGGGGAAGGTAAGGTCACTTTTTTTTAATTCACTGTCAAAGTATTTTGGCTGAGAATGAATCCAATTCCCAGCAAAATCTACAATCATCTATAGCAAGACTAACCTAAAATTTGGGGAGGGAAAGCAGCTGTGGGATTGCACGGGTGTGTCCTTAGGTACACAGGGGGGTGGAAAAATTGTTGGTTGTGTTCCCAGCGTCATGCTGGTGAAAGAAATAAGGCACTGCTGCCATCTTAATGCTATTAATTTAGCATGCCAGACGTTTTATTAGCCATGAAAAATTAAATTGTAGCAAGTTGTTCATTACAAAAGACACCAGGTTAAAAAATGAGGGAAAACAGGAGGAACAGAAAGTAAGGCACAGTTACACTGTGTCCAGGAACAGCAGCCATATCCAAGCCTGGATTATTAATTGCATAAAAGTGCTATAGCTCCGTGGAGCTTTTTTTTTTTTCCCCCTCCAGACTGAATTTCCTAGAACTCCTCCATCCGCCTCTGGAATTTGGCATTTGCTGTTTCCAGGGAGATTAACAGAGCTGTCAGTTGTCACTGTAGTTTCCATGCAGAGCAAGCATCCTCTGTCAGCAGCTAACAGTCCTGTCGTGGCACTCTTGTCTTGCAAGAATACGAAGAACTCAGTCAGGTAACTTCCCTGCAGACGACCTGGGGCTGGCAGAGTTCCGGAGGGGCGGCCTCCGGGCCACAGCTGGACCGCGCTTATCCCGATCCAAGGACACCAAAGGCCAGAAGAGGTAAGGGTTCCTCCTCTCCCCGGCACGGCCTGCTGGTGTTAAATGTGCTGAACAGCCAAACCCTCCTCTTGGGAAACATAGTTCCAAGCTCTTCGGTCTGCATGGAATTCCAGAACAGCTGGGAAGGATTTCTCTGGTAGCAAAATCGTCCTGAGAATTCCCCCTGCCTGCACTCCTCCAGCTGCAAGTTGCAGCACTCGTCGCTTGGTGGGGGGTCAAAAATTTCACCTCGTTAAAGAACAGGGGGAATTATTATCTCCTGTGGGAGTATCTGCATGAGGATTCAGCAATTCCCTTTTCCCAAATGGGAAATTCTTATCTGCCCTGCAACCGTTCACAGGTTGTGGCTGGGCTGCCAAATTCCCAGGACACCCCAGAACACAGCACACCGACACATTTGCTGCCTCTGGCACACGATGAGCTTTCCAATACGGACATTCATTCCTTTCTCTGTGATTTTCCCAATGTTTCTTGTGCTTTCCAGTGACCACAACGCCCCATTTGCTCAGTGGAGCACTGAAAGAGTTTGTAACTGGCTTGAGGACTTTGGCCTGGGCCAGTATGTGATTTTTGCCCGGCAGTGGGTGACGTCAGGCCACACGCTGTTAACTGCCACACCTCAGGACATGGAAAAGGTAATCACTGCTTCTCTCTGCCTGCTGATTCTGTCCAACCAGGCCTCTCCAAACCATTGGCTTTACCTTTCTGGAATCCACAGTATCAATTTTCATAGTTACTCACGCAAGGAAAGGAGCCAGAGGCAGGGCAAACCCTTTGTTAATGGTTTTTGTTGCAGGAAATGGGAATAAAGCATCCGCTGCACAGGAAGAAATTAGTTTTGGCCATTAAAGCAATAAATGCAAAACAAGATGAGAAGTCTGCACAACTTGATCATATCTGGGTGACACGTAAGTGTTTGGACTCTCACAGCATTGCCTGGGTTAAGGAATTTCTCCCACCTCTATGAAAGGGCTGCCTGATCCATGTTCAAGCAGTTACCAAACAACTTTTAAAAAGCACTAAGTTTGACCATAGGAGAATTGAGGATTTTTGTGTTGTTCTTGACATCCAAATATGCAGCTTGTGGTATGCTCTTCCATGAGGAACTCTGTCTGGGAATTAAATGGGTGGGCTCAGTCTAGGAAGAGCTACACTATGCTGCAGAAGATGTGCTCCATCACGTGTTGTATGTCGAAGATCACTGGGCTGGTGTGGACAAAGCTGGGAATTGCTTTCAGGCTGCTGGCAAGAGGTTGTCCTCAGGAAAGGGGAATAGGTAGAATGAGCCACCTGAATGCCTCAAAAGAGGCCAGGCAAGAGGGGAGAAGGGCTTCATTCTCACCAATCTGGATTTGGTTCCCCATTGCTCTCACACCTGCAGGGTGGCTCGATGACATTGGCTTACCTCAGTACAAAGACCAGTTTCATGAATCCAGAGTAGACGGGAGGATGTTGCAGTACTTAACTGTGGTAAGTACAATCCTTTTCCCTCAATGTTACCAAATTCACCTTCAGAATAATCAAAAACTCTTAAAATTTTCCTTTGAATGTGAGCAGTTAAAGAATTTTTGCAAGGCAGAAATAGTGCCAGCAATAACTCCTTTGTGCTGCCTAGCGCATGGAATCTGCTCCTAAGGTCCACAAAATTAGTCATATGTTAGAGCTAACTTCTGCAAAGTCCTTCTTTCCATATCATGTAGCACACCATGATTAAAAGTAAAATGACCTGTTTTACGTGTAACCTCTGGAGCACGTTGTTCTCCACAACAAGTTAGCAATAATGTAACAGCAGAAAATCCAGTGATTTGTACAGCTCTGACCACATCCACAGCACACCATGAACCACACACAGCCACTGTGTTTTCTGCCCATTCTCCTGCCCAAGACTGGATAATTAAGGCCTGGATTTGCCTTTGATAGGCTACACTCCTGCCCTCATTTTTTAGCCAGGTCTTGCTATGGTGCAATGTCAAAAAAACCCCAACAAACCAACAGTAGAATGCCCCAAACCTCTACCCTAACAAAACCTAAACCCTCTTTAAAGTATAAACTTTCATTTTACCCAAACCACAGTTGCTGTAGCATTATATAAAACTGCACAGCAAATTCAAACTCTTTTTTCTTGGGGTCAGTATCTGTTTTGGTGTGTGTTCTGTACCACCTAAAAGTCTCTCTCCTTCACAGAATGACCTTCTCTTCCTGAAAGTCACCAGTCAGCTGCATCACCTGAGTATTAAATGTGCCATTCATGTGCTGCACGTCAACAGCTTCAACCCCCACTGCCTACGCAGGAGGCCAGTCGAGGAGGTAAGAGAATGTTGAAATAAATTAATTTAATCAAGCACAAATCACCTGGTCCCAGCCAAAGGGGACAGAAAGTCAGCAGTGATACAACACAATCATTGCTCCTGGGGACTTGTACCTAAAGCGGCAGTTATGCCACTTGTTAGTTGAATCTCATGCATTTCTCTTCAGAAGTTATTTGCATAGTGGGGTAAAAAAGTTAACTCACCTTCCAAGAGAATAATTTGGAGTGATTTATCTTTGCCTGACCTCATTTTTAAAATCTGTAAGGTGTTTGCCTTACCTGATCAGCACAGTTTTGTTTTAGTATTGAACACTGTCACTAACCCTGTTGTCAAAAAGTTCCCTTTTCATGCCTGTAATCTGTCATCTCTACTGTTGCACTTCTCAATGCAACACATAGGGTTTCCTCAGTACTAGACCAGGCCTGCCATCTCATCAAAGACTGCTTGAAAGGGGCCTTGAACAGAAACAATCCCTCAGTCAGGGAGGAACAGTGCCCTTGGAGGAAGAGGAGGGAGGCTGCTTTTATCTGACCTGAGGATGCATGCTCACACACTCAGTGCAGGCTGTGCTGTCATCACCTTTTGTGATCCCTCCAACAGAACAACATCTCTCCCTCGGACGTGGTGCAGTGGTCCAACCACAGGGTGATGGAATGGCTCAGATCCGTGGATCTGGCAGAATATGCACCCAACCTTCGAGGCAGCGGAGTGCACGGGGGCCTGATTGTAAGGATTTACCATTTCATTACACAGCTACTAAAAACGGACAGGCTGTAATATAAACCATCTTTTATCTGCTGTTCATCAAGCAGAACGAAATAAACACATCTGGCAATATGACACCGTGATCAGGCCTTCTCAGGAGCCTCTTTATCTGATCCATGCATCTTAATTTTACAAAGGAAAACTTAAATAAAAAAGGAACAGCTAAAACACTTTTTATAATCAAAGCTGAACTGTGCACAGGCGTTTGACAGCAGCACATAAAAGGAAACCTGAACTGTGCTGTGCAAAAGTTGCTTTTTGATAAGGCATCACTGAGTGTTTCTTTGAGTGATTTACCAGAACTCTGAGCCACAGTAAATAACCACTCTGAAATCACAGCAGTCAGGAATGACATTTTTTTAATTCAAAACATCCAGAACTATTTGCAGCTCAGTAATGTCAGGGCTCCGAAATACCATGATTCTACTGCTGTAGAATTTTTGCCAAAATGAAACGGTAGAAATCTTACTAGGATTAAGTTTGTACTCTGAGTAGAGCAGAAAATTCTGAAAGCAAACTTGCTCGACCCAAACAACTGTATGGTTTGATGATAAATATAAACGCATATTTGCCTGATCATGCTCAGCATTTTTTCTTGGCTCCTTTCAGGTATTTCCCATTCAAACCAAAGTGAGTACCATGAGTGAGCTACCAAAGGTCTAATGGGAACAGATACTTAGTGAGAAATCCTCTGCTAACCACTGTAGTAGTTCACTACTGCAAATATTTATGTAAAAAATAAACATCCTGCCCTTTTCCCAGATTCTTGAACCTCGTTTCAACGGTGACACACTGGCCATGCTCCTGAACATCCCACCTCAAAAGACCCTCCTGCGCCGCCACCTCACCACCAATTTTAACGTGTTAATTGGGCCAGAGGCACAGCAAGAAAAAAGAGAAATCATGGAGTCAGCAGCGTACACACCTCTGACCACCACTGCCAAAGTTCGGGTAAGTACTGCTGTCAAAAAGGAGAAATGTCAGCGTCAGACCTCTCTACTCTGAATTATAAAGAAAATAAGGGACAAACACGGGCAGGGAGAGGTGAATTCAAGGAGTGCTACATTTCCCTTAATTCTAGATACCAAAGCTTTTACTATGTAGCTGTTTAAATCAGCTCCTGAAACAAGCATCCAATCTGTTCTGTCTTTTCTCAGAAGGAACAACAGGTAAATGCATTTAACATCAAATGTAACTTCCAATTTGAAAACAAATGTGGTTAATTCAGAGTCTGCGTACTTGAATGGCCAGGGTGTAGCAGTAAATGGAAAAGGGGAGGATCTCGAATGTTTAAAGAACAACCTTACTTGTCTTGCTCAAAACTACTTGTGTTGACTCCTTATTTTAGCCAAAGAAACTTGGATTTTCGCATTTTGGAAACTTAAGAAAAAAGAAGTTTGATGAATCAACAGACTACATTTGTCCTATGGATACAAGCCCAGCTGCTACGAATGGCACTTCGAAAAGCTATGGTGGCTACAAAGGACTTGGTCCTTTTACTGACAGGGAACTGGATCAGGTGGGACAAACAGACTGATGCCATGCTCATCTCATCCTCTCCATGCACCCCAAAGCTTGCAAATAACCAAATGTTCCCCTGTAACAAACTCTCTGCTACATCCGCATGAACTCACTGAGAAGGTACTGGCTGTGAACACTGGAAAGAGTTCCAGACTAAGAATGTGGGTGGTTTTTTTTAATCAACATCATAATAAACTCATCCATCCTCAAGCCCTTTTTCAGGATTAGGAGACCTTTACACTCTGAAGATCAAGGTATTTTGTCAGTCAAGGGGGTGGTTGCAGTAAACACAAGACTTTTGTACTTCTAGCTTTCATAATCTTAGTATTGCACACTGTTTTTTTCATTATCTTTATGGGTGGTTTTTAATGTATTAAATTCATTTGGACAAACTTGTACAAAGTTATATTAAAGTACAACTGGATTGTATTTTTTAACAGACAGTAATCAGAGAATCCAACTGAATTTTTCTTTCATGGTGTACAGTGGGGAGTGAACAATATATGTGAAGACAATGCATTAGCAATGAACAAATTATTAATAAACCAGTAGTTAACTCACTTTTGTTATGTAGTAGTGAACTTGTGAATGAAACTGTCTAGACAGCATACAGCCAAATGATGAAGACTAAAAACCATCAAATTCTATTTCAACTTTGCTGTTGTGTAAAGGGCTGTAAACCCTGAAAAATGGAGCCTTGTGTGAACTTTGGTGACACACAAGAGCCACACAGAGGCAGTTGGAGTAAACTGTCCTTTCTCCAGTGACATCAGTTTAAGCCTGATAAGAGAATGGTCACAACATTGAAAAGACTAACTGTGAAGGTAATTTTTTCATTTGCATGGTTTAGTGCATCTAACATCTCATTTTTGTTCATTAGCTAAATGTCTTTTTCAATGCACTGCTCCTAAAGAGGGAGAACACCAATCCCTGACTGTGAGTATGGATGTCTACTTGCTCAGCTAAGAGTTGTGAGGGAAGGCATTAACTTTGAGCCATGAACTTGCACTGTGTTCAAGCATGAAACTGGATTTTTCTCCAGGAGCATGGTCTGTTAAGCATGACTTCTGAGCATGTGGTCCAGGCAGGAAATCACAATGCCCTAGAACTGGTAACATTTCTATGTAAAGAGGTAGGACTGTATCAAGGACTTGGACTTCTTGCCTGTGAAACCCTACCTGAAATATATGTGGAGTCAGACCATTTGGAAAACATTACTTTTCATTGATAATATCAGTTTTTCTTTTATATTTTTCTTACCAAGCTTTTTCTTTTTTTTCTGTGAATTAGAGGCCAAGTTTCATGGAATCAGTCTCTCTTAATCAGGATCCACTCTTCCTGTTGTTAAATGCATTTTCACATATCTCGTAGCATGGAGGCGTTTTTGTTAAAGAGCTTTTAAACTTACCCCAACTTCATTTGTCCAGGCACAGCTCCCTCCCAAAGCTGCATGTAGAGTGAATAAAATTGCACATGCTGTCTAATTTGAACTAGTTCCTGACTGCTTTTACAGATGGAACACTCAGAAGGCACAGTAATGCAAATAGGGGCTCTTTCCCAAGGCATAACCCACCTCACGGTACGTACTCATTCCTCTCTTGCTCCAAAGTCACAAATGAGTTCTGCTAGAGCTCACTGAAAGTTGGTCATTGCTGGCAGTACTGAGGAGTAAGTGGGTCTCTGTTCTTGTTAAGTATCTCTTTACAGCCTGGTGAGACATTCAGGCAAAAAAAAAAAAAAAACAATCCTCCTTTTAAATTGCTCTAAAAATTAAGCTTCATTTGGGCCTCTCTAAGTTTTCATGAACTCTGCTGTCTGACAAAATGACAGATATTCATCCCCTTAAATGAAAACAATTAAACAATTCTTCAAAGGTTTTGCAGGTAACCACCACCTCAGTCACAGCAAAGGCAAGGTGACTTCTGAAAATTTACATGAGCTAAAACTCTATGAAAAACAAAACAAAAAAATCACTTTTGCTTCCTCATTCCACAGAAGCTGGTTTATTAAAAAACAAAAATAAATGATTGAAAGACATCATGAAGAATTTTGTAATATAGCTGAGTTGCATGCCACGCACAAAATCTCTGAGAATTTCCCTCATGCAAAAAAGTTTATTTGAAGCTGTATTGAAGAAATTCCCTTTGATTGTGTGTGGCTCTCCCCAGACACCCTCACTCCTTCCCATCTTGCTCTTTCAGACGCTGCTGAGCCAGGACGAAATGCTGAACGACAGCAGGTTTTTAACACCGACCTCTGAAGACTGGAGATGATGCTTCAGCATGACCAAGAACACTGCTCATACCTCATGCCTCCAGGAGTGGCCAGGAGCAGCTGGATGCCGTGGAACAGGAAAGCTTCATCTCTTTTCTGCCACTGCCACCTCCCACGTAGCACTTTCTATTGTCAGTGTAGCCACACCTTAGAGGTAACTCTCCTCTGTGCTGTTTTCCCACATCATGTAAAATAGGAAACAGGTGCTGGGAGAGGAGTGGGACTCGGATCCAGAGTCTGGAAAGCCAAGACTGGCTATGTTTTGTCCTTTTATTTAGTTGTCTTTTACATGGTATGTTGAAGTACTGTTACGTGAAAGGCCATTTGTAATTTTTTATTTTTATAATTAACCTGTAGTGCAGAAATCATTAATACATTACTGTACCACGGGGGCAGTAATCAGAGCTACCTGGAAAGTCTGCTGGATGCTGGTGAGAGCAGCAGTAATGGCTCACTCCCTACTCCTGTGGTCTTGCCAGACTGGTCCCCAGAAAGGGTTTCAATCTCTCCTCCCTTTCACTGGCACCTGGCCTGCCCTCTTTTTATCCAAGTCAGTGCACTGTAGGATGGGAAGAATGGAACATAATACTGTCCATAAAGCCCTTGCTTTTATTAGGATGACAAGCTGCCATGTTCACAAATCTTTACCTAAGGCAAAAACAACTGCAACAGGAAATTGTAACTCTGAGACTACCAGGAAAGTACCAGAATAAAACAAAGATTTATTTCTTTAAAACACCTGACAAAATAAATCTGTTGCTGTTGTCCTGGGCTAGACAGGACTGCATCAGAGGGAAATACAGCTTCTCACTTCTTGAGGGGGCTGAGGGTGAAGCTGCCATCTTTACAGCAACAATCACCTGTGGCATCTGTTTACATGTATCTCCTGTATTAATGAGCTATTAACAAGCTCTCTTAGTAAACAGACAAATGCCAGGAAAAACATCTCCTTAATTGTAAGGGAAAGTACTTTGTACAGGCCTGGTTTGTATTACTCTCTCCTTGCTGGCTGCAGGCGTTGTTTGAGATTCTAAAACAGCCTGAGGGGAGGTCACTGCCAGCCACAAACCTCCCAAATAAAGAGGGAAGCTCTTTATTTAAAGAGGATGCAGCAAGGGCTCTTTGAGAGCTACCTGGGGCACTTTTTACAGGTGATCTATCCTGGCCTTCACTTCACCAGTCTCTCATGCCAGACCCTGCACTGGACAGTCAGGGATAAGAGACTAAAACCATTATTTGATTGTCCAAAACAGTAAAATCAAGGCAAATTCTTTTCAATCACTGAAAACTGAAAAAAAAAAAGGAAAATTCAGAAGAATGAGAAATAATGATGTATACACATCAGCAAACTACTAATATTTAACGTTTAGTAAAAGGTATTAAATGTACCAGTCTGACAATGCAGCCAGTGCTAGTGACCAGCTCAGGTACCACAGTCACCTAAAATACTTTGTCAGGTTACTCAGCCAACAGACTTTTATTACAGCACTACAAATGGGATTGGCTGCTCCAGCAGCCCTGGGATATTCCAAACACAATATTTCCTATTTCTTTCAATGCTGTATTTACAATTCAGTGTGTTGTTGTGCTAACTTGGCTGTGAATAGTCAATCCACAAAACAATTGATTCTTCTTTTAAATATATGTAGTAAGAAACCCTGATTAGCATAACACTGGTATAAATGATTATTTTTTGACTGTTATAAATAAATTCTGAATGTTCCTCTATCTCTTGCTGGACATGGAATGATTTAACACAAATACATGTGGATGACCTCTCAATTCCTTTTCCCTCAGAATTCATGTTTTATACTAACTTCAGAGGTCAGACTTAACTCAGGACGATGTCTCAACTCCTTAGTATTAAAACACACGAGGGTGTTATAAACAAGGAAGTTATAAACCACAGAAATTACATCAATGAGTTAAAAAACACGTGTACACAAAAATGCTGTACAGTTGCACATCAACTGTTCCTGTAGAAAAATATGCAGTACTTACAAAAAAAGGTATCAGGTGCCATCAATGTTAATAAGCAAATGTACTACTCTTGGGATAGCCAAGCTTGTCCAGGTTGGGCTGACAGGCAAACTGAATCATTGGAGGGGGCCCACACATGAGAATGAGGGTCTCACTGCCAGGGGCAGGCAGGTGGGCTTTCATCATGTCTGCAGTGACAAAGCCAGAGCTGTACTTCCAGTCTGCAACAAAGAAATTAATTCAATTACTTTGAATCTGAAAGGCTGAAGGCCTTTTTAAACCTCATTAAGTAACTGAGGAATGAAGTTATAGCATCATCACTGCAAGCAAGGAAAGGGTTAAATTGCTCACTCAGCTCAAACCTAGTGATCCCCTTCTATAGGGACAACAAGCGTGTAGGTATCAAGGATCTGGTTGATAAGACATGGAAGTCTTAAAATAATAAATTATGAAATTTAAAATAAATGAGCAGGTAGAAATAAAAAGGAAGAGTGAATCAGCTTTTCCAGTGAAGAGGTGTCACCCAGTGGCAGGGAGAGGTATTGAGACCTGTACCACTATTTTTTTTTTTTTTTTTTTAATAGAGTGGTGAGGTGACCAAATTCGGTGATGACAAAAGTTCTGCCATGTAGTTTAGCGATAAGAGAAAAAACATTAAAAGAGGAAAGAAATGTTAAACTATTTCAAGCAGTAATATTATTCAATGCATCTGCCATTTGAAGTGAGCCAAGTAGGAAAATAATGCTTTAATCCATACACACGACAGCTCTTTTTCACTAGAATATAACCGGGAGCTGCTGCAAAACAAGGATGTGCACAAAACATTTACAGGTGTTAAAGAATTTAATGCCAACAAAATGCTAACATAACCTGGTTTGGGAGATAGCCCAAATCAGAGCTGGACTTTTGATGAAAATTCCCAAAAACTGAAATACTTGAAAAGATGCACTGAGTAACACATCTAACCCAACTGATGTTAATTAGGAGTTCCCACTTTTTAAGGCCCACCTGGTTTAGATCCCTTTCTAAAACAAGGTGTGGGGTAAGGTTTGTTTCTGAGGAGTTTCAAAGTGTAAGAAAGACAAGAACACTTGACATTACTCTGATGTCCCCTTGAGCAAGAGCTAAGCTCTGACTGTTGCACAGGGATGAGCAATGGCATTTCCATGTGTCCCTACCTTTTGGAGGTCTGTCCACTGTGTACCACAGCACAAACTGCTCAGGATGCCTCTTGGCAATGTCTTCTAGCTCAGCTCTCAGCAATATATCATTTTCTGTCTGTAAAATGAGAGTGCTGCTTAGCTCCAACGATCCTAGGAACCCTCTGATGGGAGCTCATCTACCATTCACAACAAATGCAATGATAAAAATTATGCAAACCAAGGAAGTGACTTGTTTTTTTCCCCCTTTCCATGACAGCTATTACCATTACAGGCTTCTGTAAATTGAGATTAAGAACAACAAACTGTGAGGCTTAGCAGCCACTTAAACAGTCCTAAAGATGGCAATTAGAACAACTTTTTAATCCAGGCTAAAATCACAATAAGCTGTCTTTGTCCCTGGCCCTGGCAAATGTCCCTGGACCAGCATGGGGAAGGCTAACTGTACACACACATTAGTGGAAACAAATCCTGTTTCCCTGAAATCAGTGAAGGACTAAGATGAGCAGAGGGATCAGGTCTGGTCGCAGTATTTACTCCCTAATGTAGGAATTCAGTGAAACCATCAGGAGACACCTAGGTGTGAAACAGTATGAAACAGGTGTCATCAGTTTAAAAAGCTCAGAGGACAGAAAAAAAACAAGTGGGCCATTAAAGAGGAACAAACAGATGGGTCAGAATACTCACCTGATTAGCAAAAAGGAGGTAACATTTTGTGGAGTCCTTGGGATCATTGGTAATCTGACGGATCAGCTGCAACATAGGAGTTATTCCTGTTAAAAACCAAAATGGTTATAAAATGGGTATTTCTTTCTATGGCTACAGTTTCAGTACTAATGGTGCCTCCCTTCAGTCTTCAATGGGAGCTCAGATTGCACAGGGCTGCACATATCTGAATTTCTAATCCACACAGAGTGCAGAGATTGGAGGTTTCTACTATGACAAACAATTTCAAAACAAACCCACAGTTCTTGCATGCAGGGCTTTTCTCTTCAGCATTCTCTATCACATAATTTTACCCCTAAGATATTCTCCTAAAATACTTCTTGTCACTGATGAAGTGAGTTCTCTGAGGTCACAAGGTAAATCAATATTCAAACCCTCAGGCTGCTGCTCCCCAGGACTGAGCTCAAACCACTGGAATGCCTCAGGGTTGCCACCATGAAAAGAAATTAATGAAAAGAAATGCAGGTGTAAGCACTCTGCTACTAAAGTACAGTGCTAGTCCTCACATATATCCATAAAGACATTTTCAGTGTCTAAACACTCCATAAAATGGGATTAGTTTTACCTGTTCCTCCAGCTATCATCCCAAGGTGCTTTGCAAACTTTTTCTCTGCTTCAGACTTCTTATTAGGCTTGATAAGAAAGGTACCTAGAAGAAATATTCCAAACCTATAGGTACATATAGCTTCCAAACGAACATGGATACAAATTCCATGGGAATAAATTATCACAGACAACCAATTAATAAAGACAAATCTTCTGGAAATCCCTCCCTTCTGCTGAGGTAGATTCATCAGGAGACTGCTAATCACAGGTGAGCATCCAGAGAAGTGCTGAGCACTCTGAGGTGAGACTTAAGTGCACAACTCCTCTTAGTGGAGATCTGTGCAAAATCTTTCACTTGTATCCTACAAGAGGATTATTTCTCTGAGCTTATCTCCTCACAGTCAACTCAGACCTGGTTTAATTATGAAAGGGAGATGGCTCTCAGTCAGCTGGTTATTCAGTAACAGCACTGAGATTCTCAGAGGGTATCTTAGGCCACAACCTTAAGAAGCATCTGGAGCATCTCCCTCCATATGTATAGGTGAGGTGTTTTATTTCCAGTCCAGACTTCTCAGTCATATAATGCAATAGCAATTTTTTTCAGATTTATAGTTCCAGGAGTGAGCCAGTCATCAGTTACTCCTTACACAAAATATTGCTTCCCACCATACCAACTCTGACAGGCTCACGGTCAAGTCTAGAAAAGGTGGGTTTCCTCTCTTCCACTTAAAAAAGATTCTCTACAGCTGTCAAGTTTTATAAAACGCCTCTGAAAATAACCAAAATCTCTCTTTTGCTCTCCCACCTTTGTGTCACAGTACCTTTTCCCTTATAGACCAGGAGTCCATTTGGCCCTCTGAAATCAATGGTATCTCCAATCTTCATGTCATCTAGATACTGGGACATTTTCCCACCTTCTGGAAACTTGGGGTTCACATTTTTGTGGTAGACCTGTAAGAACAATCACTTGCACGTTGTCAATCACTAACTTTCCTGCAGACAGCACTACAAACTGTAGAACGCAGTCCTGCAGGCCTGAAATTCAGCACCTGAGAAAGAAACCAAGGCCAGTCTTTGCTCTCAGTTCTCTCTTGAGCCTTGCAACAGGAAGCAGCCAAAAGAAGTAAAATGTGCTGTTGGGCACATGTCCCCCTGCTCCCTGCAAACAGCCAGGATAACAGGAATGGGTGGCAGGCAGATCATGTGCTGCTGCTGCCCTCACTTCACTATTGCCTTATGTCACCCCATTTTTGTAGCTGCTCCTTCTGAAACATAGCATTGCTGCATCTTTTCCTTCTAAAACTCTCCCACTCAGCCACAGAACAGCTTTTGCAGCTTTCAAAGCACACAGGAAGCATTAAGCAGTTCATTACAATTCACCACACTTGTAACATGACGAACAGGGCATGCAAAGGAAAAAAAAAAAGCCTGGATTTTTGCCTAAGGACAAACTCCATCATAGAAAAGGATTAGGAAATCCAGAAGTCCTGGGATCAGATAATCCTGCATCCCCTAGCTTAAAGGATTTCCCTTGTTTGACTTGTTTTCTGCTTAGAGCTGTTAGCAGCAAGCATTAGCAGCAGCACAGGCATCTTGAGGGAGAGAGATCAGTATCCATGTGAGGCCAAATGAAAGATATTAGGCAAGTTCCTAAAGTACTGTCAAGGAAGTGATTCTCTTCTCCCTCTACCTATGCCACCCCTCAGTGCCACACAGCAGATACACAGGATGCAACTTACTATTCAAGGGCAATGTGAAATGAATTGTTTGCCATGCAGTCACCCTATCTGAAAAAGATGAGATCTGAGGAGAATGAAATTTAATGAAATTAGAATGAAAAAAAGATGTAATTTGATGATTAAATCAAAACAAACCATTCCACTAAAATGAAGTACTTGCCCTCCTTCCAGTTAGCAACTTACCTATATTAAAGGAAAACAAAATTTACCTTTATAATTAAATCAACATAACCTTTTGTCTCGTCACTGGAAACTGGGGTATAGGCTCGAATCACCAGATTCCCATCAATTTTTGCAGAAAGGTAAACATGCTGGCCTGGGGAGAGAGAATTACAATCTGATTATTTTTTTCATCCCTGGAGGTCAAGAGAGAAAGGCAGGTATTGTAACCTGAGACACACAAAATGACAAAGAAAATCTTTGCCATACAAATGCTGTATGAAACTTGTTGTTGCTTCTATTTTTTCAGCACAGAGCAGGATTCTCCTGGGAAGTAATATAGTTTCAGGATCTTATTCCTAAATTCTTAGGAATGAATCTGGATAAACACAAGCACTGCAGAGCACATCTCAGTTGGTTTATCATTTGTCTAGCTAATTCAGACAGCTCCATTACTCTTTCCCACACAAGCCAGAAGACAATTCGGAGAAAGACAAGCAGCATGCAAGGACATGCTCACAGCATGGGATGGGATGATCCTGACACTTGTCATACAGCACAGGGAACCGCCAAACACCGCAGAACAAACAGAGCCACCTCTGCAGATCAGACAGAGAGACTTTTCCCTGCAGAGATTATCATTGATTCAAGGTCCAAGGTTCAGTACTATCAGCGTTCCAGGGTCCAGGAAAGATGGCAAAACCTAAGCTGAAATTCGTGCTACAGAACTCCAGATGAAGTTGCATGGAAATGTAATTTAAAGGTAAGTGCATGCACAGAAAAGGCTCTCAATATTTCAGCATCTTCCCAGGCAGCAGAGTTGTCCCCTTCCTCCTTTACAAGTCAGACTGCATTTGTCAAAACCATGAGGGCAATTGCCAATAGACTGAGGGGGCCAGATGGAAGTAGAATGCATATAAGAAACGTGAAAAAGCTTTGTCAGATATCACTCTTGCTTATATCCTGACTGGTGATGAATTCAGTTCAGTTTCACTGATCCATTTCTAACCTACACCACACAATTGGACAAAGCACTCACAAAAGATCAGAAATACAGCCCACTGGAAAACCTGATGTTTTGCTCTGAGACAGCAGCATTCAGATGCAGCTTTCAACTCCTTGCTTTGCTGAGCCTTAAATTCACAATCAGAAGTCCAAGAACTGTGAGAAAACAGAAATATAAGTAATTAAGTGTTTCCACTACTTACCTACAGGTAATCCTAATATATGATTTGTGGAAGGTAGCCCAAATCTGAATTTCTTAGTATCATGACTGATTTCCTAAAAAAACAGAGTTAAAACGAGGTCAGCATCACCACTACTTTGAATTTCAAACTCTGCTCAACACAATATGCTTTAGTAAGCCTGCTGTTTGTTAGCACGCAAGCCAAATGCTGGGAAAGGACACAGAATCGGCTTTGAAAAACAAAGCTGAAAGATATCAAGAAGTTTTAGAAGCAGTTTTGTCCTCTTTACTTTGCCTGCCTGCACAATCCCTACGGCATCTTTACACTGATAAAATGAGGAAACCCTGTGGCCAAGGCCAGTGAGCACATTCCACGCTCATGGCCAAAGATCAGGCACCACGGGGCGTGCAGAAGCTCAGGCTGCCGGGCTTGCTTCTCATGGCGCACCCAGGACAGGAATCGAGGGAGAAGCACAGCCAGGACCTAAACGTGCAAAGCATCGGGAAACAACAGCTCGCAGCACGGCATAAACGCTTTTACACGTCGTGCTTTACCCATCACAGGGTGGCTGCGGGGGTCGCAGCCATCCTTCGGGGGCTCTGTGCCCTGCTCGGCGGATTCGATCCTTGGGGCAGCCCACGGCCAAGAGCCCCCCAGACCGTCGATGCCCCATGTCCCCAGAGCCCGGGTCACCTCCTTGTCCAGCAGTCGCAGCGAGTACTTGGCGAGCGGGTCCTGCAGGGTGACGGGGCCGCTCGGCCTCCGCGCCGTCCCTCGGAGCAGCAGCAGCAGCAGGGCGGACGCCGCCACCACGGCCACGGCGATGGCCACAGGCGCTCCCTGTGAGGGCGAGAAGGGCAGGCGGTGAGGCCACGGCAGCGGTGAGGCCACAGCCACAGCCCCAGGCGGCTCCTCACCCCCAACGCCTCCATGGCGGCCCCTCGCCCACAGCTCCCGCCGCGCCGGCCCCGCTCAGCCCCAGCCGCGCAGGTTCCGCCTCCCGGTTCCCCCTCCCGGTTCCGCCTCCCGGTTCCTGCGTCCTGATCCCGCAGGCGGTCCCGGGCCCTCACCGGGAGCCCCGCTCCGCCCTCAGCCCGGACGGGTCAGGCTGCCCCGGGAGCCGAATTCCTGATTTCACAGGATCGATGAGCTTGGAAAAGACCTCTGCGATCACCGAGTCCCATCTGTGACCGGACACCACCGTGTCAAGCACACCGTGGCACTCAGTGGCAGAGTTAACCAAAGGGCAGAACGTGATATTTTTGGACATAGGCTTTTTTATCCAAGTACTTAGCACGGTGCCAAGGAACGATGCAATGGTCCTTTATCTGCTCCCATACAGCATTATAAAGAAGGTATTTTTACTTACATGCCCACAGAAGAAGGTTTGTATCGAGATTTTAAGCACATGGGGGACATGAGCCTCCCTCAGTACTCAGATAGGTTATTAGTGTCTTACCTATTGACTGTAGGGTTTAGCCTCATATAAGTGTAAAGATTTAAAGGGGTCTTTTTTACAAACTGGAAAATCTAAAACAGAATCCCATTACATGAATCCCGTTGAAAGTACTTTTTTATTATTATTTTATACCTTTTTTTAAAAAAAACAGATTGCATCAGGAAACAGTTCACATTATTTCCAAAAGGTACCAGCACCTCATAAGAGGCTAAAAAGATGCGACAAACAAAAACAGAACTAGGCTCCTTGTAAAATCATACTAGGAGAAACACAAAAGGCCAACATCAAGCACCCAAGCAAAAAGTTGGTGCCCTAAAATTCAAATCAAAACCAGACATTCTAAGACAGAATTTAAGAAGGGATTTTTCATGAGAGATACCAATTTATCAGCATATAACCACTGCACTCAATATCATCATAGCTGCACCTGTAGTTCTCCCCATACCCTTTTTGCTTTTCTGAACACATCCACTTGAAGTCCTTGTCTTAAATTAATAAACAGATAAAAGTCACTGTGTTCCTGTCAAGCAAAACAGAATAGCAGCCAAGAGATAATACACATCTGCTTCCAGCATACACTGATACAGTCAGCTAATGGCAACTTCCACCACAACCAAACATTAACAGGTTTCTATAATAAAAATTTACAAAGGATATTTTCCCTCAATTGCTCTCCAAAGATCTTTTCAGAGAGCTTAGCAAAGATAGAACACACATACTCTATCAATGATGTAACACAGCTATTAATCTGAATCACTGAATCTGAATTTGCCCATAATCCTTCCACTATTAAGTATTTTCAGAGCTTCACAGAAAACTCATGCTCAATATTTTGCAGGCCTTTGCCTCAAGCTTTACAATGAAGAGAAGAAAGTGATGAAATATGTTTACTTTATTCATTTGAGAATAAAGTCTGTGAGATTATTTTTTCCCTAGCTACAGTATAAACATAAAGGTTTAAAAAGAACAGAAGTTCAAAATTAACATAATAAAAAGGAGGGTTACTGGCATCAAATGCTTGAATGGGAAAAACTCTAAATATTTTTGCCATTAATATCAACAGAATCTAAATTAGATATCTTACCTTCTAGTTATTATCTGGACCACGGAGTCAAAAGAGAATTATTTTTGTGCTACCTGTTGTGCCATCCTACCGATCTAGTTTTAAACACTCAAGCTGAGAGCAGAAGGGTCTGCAAAGCTAATTGGAACCTGTCACCACAGATTTTTGTGAAAGCAGCCTTCTGGACATTAAACAAACTGCAATTTACAGGTTAATGCATAGATTATTTATGATAGCTGTCAGTTCTTGCATGGTTTCTTGGCTTGTAACATTTGTCTTTTCAAACGCTTTTGTTTAAACAACACACAATTTGTAAAACCAGAAACTGTGTTAAAAATATCCTGCAGTATTTTTATACTCTCCAGCACTATATTCAAGGACATGCTCAGCTCATGTGGCTTATTTTCCCTCTTTTTCCTTCTAAAATGGATTAACAAAGTGTCAGAAGCCTGCAAGTAACTTGTGACTGCTCCAACATATGTGTAAAGTCAAAGTCTCAGTTCAGGTAAATCAGCAGTAAATTCCCCAGGGGAAGTATCAGCTATTCTGGAATCTGTTCATCAGTCAAAAACCTGCATGTTCCCACCAAATTTTGTTTTCATGACATTTGTGCATTTTTATAACAGGATCCATCAGAACTGTTCTTTTGACAGTCACACGATGAAAATGGGGAGATCTGAAAAAAAAGAACAAAAATAAAACAAGGATAAACTTTGCAAAGATCATCAATAAAGACAGGCTGTAAATTTGTCAAAGTGGACTCAGCTGCCATCACATGTCAGTTCATGCTTCTCTACTTCCTCCCAACCCTGAGAAATGAAGCTGCAAAGCCATGGCAAGGAAAACATTCATCCACACAAGAAATGCAGTGGAGTGGAATAATAATAAAACAACTGGAAGAAATAAGATTTCCAGAAGTTACTGCTGATTTAAATTTGTTTCTTTTCTGGGCATTTAGCTAGGGATATTTTAAACAGCCAAGATCTCAGGGAGTGCTGGACACCCAAATACAAAAATGGCACCCTGGAAAAGACCTGGAATTAATCATCTAACAATAGCAAAAGGATTTTTTTTTTCATACATACCACTACTATTAATATTCTTTTTGATCCAGTCAACAAAAAACCCAGCACTGGTGTATAGTCCTGGGTAGTTCTTCCTTCCACATCCCAAGCCCCATCTAGTAATTCCATGAAGGGTGTAGAATCCCAAGTTGTCTTCTGAAGGACAAACGAATGGGCCTCCAGAATCCCCCTGCACAAGGACAAAGGAACCTTGACATGAGCCAACATCACTCCTGCTGGTTTGAAAATATCAGTTCAGCAAGGAGAGGTCCCAGCTGCTCCCATTCTTGGGGTTTTCCATTTTTAAACCTTTGTTCAAGGGAAGTAACTCTTTTTGCAATATGAGTAATTAAAATCTGACTGCTAAGGAGTCCTTCACTGCAAATCACCGCAGCCTGTTTGCAAGAAAACAGCTTTGGGAGCCTTTGCACTTCCCTTTCTAGAACCTTTCTAGCTATATCCCAAGGATGACGCATCTGACTGTGCAGAAGTCCTTGCCCTTCCTCCAGAGGGAATCCTGCACAGAGCATCCTCAGGGTCACTTTATTGGGAGGTTTATGTAATAGCTCTGACAAATGTCAAGTGCCAGGATGGGCACTTCCAGCTGTTGCAGTTTTTTTTCCCCTTTTCTCTGTCTTGAATTAAAGCACATTAGCCAGTAGAGGCATGAATTAGTGATTCCAGAAGGAAGCTTTCCTTCTCCCCTTTTCAAATCTTCTCAATCTAAATCATCTGATTTCTCTCCTCCCACCCATGTCCCTTCATGTTTAGCTGAGTTTACACAAGTGAAAACTTTTTAACATGTCTGTTCTCCAAAAACTAATGTACAGACAGAGGGACTGTTCCAGCACAGAATGTGGTATTTAAAACACAGCCACAAAGTGCCCAAGCAGCAAGGACTGCTGCATACCTGCTTCAGGTGCACCCCACCCTGTGACCACACACGTCCTCGAGGGCTGCAGCACCTCCTCCTTGGCAGGGAGGAACACTGGGAGCACGGAGGGGCTGCATCCCAAGGGCTCAGCCAGCTGCAGTAGGGCAATGTCAGAGTCCAGGGTGTTCTCATTAAAACTTGGGTGTTTAATATACTACTGGACTGACCTTTTCTAGGAAAGCAAAGACATCGACATTTTCTGGGTCACTTGGGAACATGAGTGAGGCTTTAAGTAACTTTGGGTTTATAGATTTCTAAAATGCCTTAAGAGGAGAACACATTTAAAAGCAGCTCCAGCAAACGCCAGCTTTCTGATATTAACAAGTCAAGGTTATGCATCTGTGACATGGAACAGGGAACATGCAGAAAACTCCACCCAGCAAGGGTAGGAAGAGGGTCTTGGAAAAAGATGTATCCAGTGAGAACAAAGTGGCAAGTTGTGCCCTAGTTCTTTCTGTCTTGGTGGCAGTCACCAGTGAGTACAGAGACAATACACCTCTCACTTCCACATCCTCTGGGACACTGAGCTTTAGAGCTCAGTGAAGGCACAGGTCTGTGTTGACAGTCACAAAAAAGCTGTTGTGTAAATGCAGATTAGGATCAGCGTGCAGGCTGTTGGATTGCTGCACCATGGGCAATTTGGGAATCCCATTTACATTAAAAACTATTTTGCAATGTTGATTTGTATTTGATTACTAAGCAGAACACACAGTACCTGTCTGTACTCTTGCTCTGTAAGATCATGAAGTCCTGTTGCCACTCATCTGCAATTTGCACACTGGCCTGCCAAGGCCACGAGTAGGGCACAGCTTCTTCGCCTCCAGTTATTCTACTGAAGAGGAACCTAGGCTGATTTGAGAGCATTCCACAAACATCCTCTGAAACAGAAAGCTCTGATGTTCCAAGAAGCCTTTAGAGGTTAAGACTGGGAGAAGTAAAGAACATTCCAATTAAGGGCTACCCCACAGCTTCTTGAGCTCCACCTCCCCCTTTTCTGCTATATCTTCCAACTTCCCTCATTAAAAAGGATCCAAATGTTTAGACCAGCATGACGAGATGATCTTAGCAAAAGCAGAGGTTCACCAAGATGAAAGCTACCACTTACCTTCAAAAGGTTTAGCCTCAAACCTACAATGGACAGGGACTCATCCCATTCTCCAAAGAGTACTAGAGGGAAAACGAGGAGCTCTAAAATGCTGGTTATTATTTTCAATTACTCTGTAGTCTTTGCAATTGTTTTCACCAAAAGAAGTAGTTGTAAACTGATATGCGCTGCTGTACGTGACTTAGCAAGATGAAGGAAACAAGGAAAATTAGGTCCTGCTAAAGACAAAGTGTATAAATATCACTGTGCATCTTTTTATTTGCTCAAAATATCTTACTAAAAAAATCTGGGCCAACTGCAGCCGTTAAGTATTTTGAATATTTATAGTTCAAAAGGTACTCTCTAATACCATGAAGGAAATATAACTCAGACTGGCTTACCTGTTGTAACCTGTATTTCTCCTTCAGTAATATCCATGTTTTCAAAATCTTCATCTCTAGTTGAGTTCAAAGTATTTAAATCTAGCAAATGAGGGTGGGTGAGTGTGTTAGCAGGATGTCTTGAATATTATTTGTGTTATAGAATCACTTTTATTTCCTTATTTTTACAGAAGGAACAGATTTCTGTTGTAGGGATCTGTGCTACGACAGTTTAAAGTGCTAATACACCACAAACACAACTCTCAGGTTTTGCCCAGATTCATTGCTTGTCTTCACCATCCATTGGGCCTTAGTTTAATGCCTTAAGAGGCTCACAATCCATTTTTTTTCTCTGAAACAATTTGTTAGATGAGAATCTCCTAGAGCAAAATAATTCTGAACAGCCAACTCACTGAAGAGCCCTTTGTCCTGCCCCAAGGAGGTATTTTCCCAAGTTTTTATTTAGTTATCTATTACCTGTTACATGAATAAAGTAGACTGCAGCTCTGAATCTTCCAACGGTCTCTGTTTCATCAGAGTGGAGGACAACCAACATCACAGCAGAGGAGCTTAGAACAGGTGCTGGCAGAGAAAACCCACAAGATTTGGCTAAAAATGAGAAGGCAAAGGCTCACTACAAATTAACAGGTATTTTTAATCCTTCTCTTTTTCAACAGTGCACAAGATTCTGTATATTCCAGCTCTCACATAGGAGGGTGAAAAATAACCATGACTAAGAGATAAGCAGACTGAGGCTGAAGGACAGTTCTGTTATTCCTGGGAGCCTGTCCTTGTTCAGCAGTTTCCTCATCAGAACAAGGAGTCTCTGGCATCATTGCACAACAGCCTACTGCAGCACCCACACTCACAGGTTGCCATTACAAATGAAACACCCCAGCTGCCTGATTTTCCCTAATCTAAGCACCAGCTTCAACAAGGGCTGAAAACAGTGTTCTGGGATAGGCCTTCCTCTCACTCAGTGTAAGCCAAGTGGCAGGAATTACATGGCTGATGGTCTGGAGTGAAGTTGAACTCTGAAAAGGAGATGTCTTGGGTGCTTTGTGTGTGATCATTCTTCTAAACCCAAATTACTGTGCTATGTCTTTTCTTCATTTACATTAATTCAGAACTGCATTTCACACAGAATTGAAACAGTCAAAAATGGTTCACATCAACATGGCTTTGCCTCTGTAAGTTGAGAAGAATCAGCAATACCTGCAAGCATTTTTCAAGGTACTGAAACTAGTACCTATAATATCACCTGAGACGCTACAAGTAAACTTTATTTACACTGGACAATAGGGATAGTGAAAGTCATAAAAGAAATAGATCATTGTCATAATAAAAACTCAAAGGTCAAACTGATTTCCTCCTCTTTTCCCACATCTTCATACACAGAGCATCATAGGAGCTGTCTTCACTCTATTCTACTTCAAAAGTCTGGCATGTAAGCTTTAAATAAAAAAATGAAAGAGTGAACCTTGTTGTGAAAGTCATATGGAAAAAAAGTTCAAAGATCTACGGGGTCTTTAATATTGTGAGTGATTCCTTCAAGGTTTGGCTTCTGTGACATTCATGCCTCTCACATAAATATTAAATATTCTAGAAGAATATGTCATGATAAAATTTAACCCAGGAAATCCTATTTTACCATAACCTAAAGGACAAATCCAAACCTATCTGTCTTTTGGGATGGACAGTAATTCCTCTTTACTGCATCCAGCAGCATTATTCAGGCTCATGTTGCTTGAGTTTGTTTGTCCTTAGCTGCATAATTTCTCGTTATTTCAGTGGTGCCCATTTCCATCATGTAGGCACACGAAGGGTTCATGTAATACCTTGACTACGTGGTCCTCTGGAGCACAGATAATCCATTTACAGCCTGCCAGGTTGCTGTAGTGTTTTGGGTAGTGCACATTCTCCAGCACTCCCTCTTCAAAAACAACAGCCGGGGACTCACAGCCAGCATCTGGAAATCCAGGCAGGCAAAAATGGCAAGGAAAGAACCAGCTGGAAATGCTGCCAGAACAGGAACATCAGGAGTTTGTTTAAGACTCAGCAGGCGGCCCTTGGGCCCATCCCTAGGGATGGTAAACTGCTGTGCACAGCAAAACCAAAAGCAATTCTCCATGGCATGTTTTAGTCTCAGCTGCCTCCCTCCAGCCCCCGCCATGAGAGCATCATCCACAGAAACACCACAGGAACTTCCTCTGATTTATTTTCTCCTGACTTGTTTTTCAGGTCCCCACCCAAGAATGTGGGCAGGCACATTACTTGACTTAAATTTGCCAGGAAGAATATCTGGTGTAAGAGCTTTGTAGGTTATGGAAAAAACAGTTCCATAATCCTCATCGTCAGAAACAAATTTCAGCCTTATGCTGAAATTTGATTGGAGCAAATCAAAATAGGTAACAGAAGATCTCCTCCACAGACTTTCCCTGAAATATAACAGTAGAGAATAATCACTCTTAAAAGTCTTTAGTTACTTGAGAAAGCTTGCATGTACCATTTTTAATACTTATCTATAGAAATGTTAGGATTAAAAGGAAGTCTCCTATTCATCCATCTACTTTCCTTATTAATCCATTAGCCCCAATAGATTCACACTATTAAAAATTGAAAATAATTGACACCAGAAATGTGATACAGTTCCCCACCAGGCATTTTCCAGCCTCTTCACCTCCCACACACTTATTCATTTATTTCAGATCCTATGCCTCAATGTATCAATCAAGAAAATGCAACTGAAACAACCAACCACCACATCCTCACTGGGTGCGCTTGCTGTTAGAATAAAGGGCACTCTGACAGGTTATAGACCTTAAAAAGGTCTTATCCACCCTGGAAATGAAGATTATAATGGAGAATTTTTCTACAATTATTTCAAAGAACGAGGGTCCACCAACTCACCCACGAGTCTGTCATCTTTTGAATAGACTGATAAAAAATCATAGTCACAGAACGTTTCTGGCCCTACATCAGTATGGGAGAAACAAAACCTTATGTAATTCCCTTCTGGCACATAATAATAAGTCCATATACAAACTGGAATAAGAAATCAGTTCCCATTCACAAAAATGCAACCAAGACCACCCCAAAACCTACACTTGTATAGGGAATATTCTCTGGGGAAGCCTGAGTTTACTTACTGGTGGTTTGGTAGAACTGTTCAGGCCTTCCAGGAAAATGTAATTCCCCTTCACTGTTGCAGAGTTTGGCATCCTGAACACTACAAAATGCCCTGAGTTAAAACATAAAAGAAGGAATTAAGTTTGACACATATGCAATCAGCTGTTCCACCAAAAATCTCAAACATCTGGAGGAGGTGGTGAGATGGGATTGCTCAGCTGCACTTTGCTTCTTCTGGCAGACTGATGCTGTGTCTTCTCTCTTTTATTTGGAATTATGGTAAATCAGCTTTAAACCCCATAATCTGGGAGCAAGAATGAAGCCCTGCCAATAAGTTATTATTTTTTTGTAAAGGTGGCAGAGCTTGTTTTTTGCCTTAAAGAAACTCTTGGCTACATGAAGATTTCAGTACAAATAATTTTCTGTGAGGAAAATGGATACCCCAGAGCAAAACAAAAGTGTTCATGGAAGCCCATGTGTAATAATGCCCTTGGTTATGTTACAACAGGGGACTTTTGCAACAGTTCAATGTACTGTTAAAAATACTTTAACAGAAGAAGCCGAAGCTTTCCTCTCCAGTCAAGTGTCAGCAGAAACACGACACCACAAAAATCATCTCCTCTTGCCCTTCCTTCTGCTTGCAAGGTAACCCAGTAAGAGCAACATTTATCAACAACTAAAATATATGTAAGAAAATTTAGGGAGTTAAGTACTTACAAGATTATTTCCCCTGCAGCATCCTGGCAAGACCAGTAAAAACTTGCAAAAATGTTTTCAAAAAGGTTTCTTCCTTTATAAATTATATAAACAACTATTTTGGGGAAGGCTTTTTATGCTCTAACAGGTAGAAGAGAAGGAATGTACTCACCTGTGGAGCTTTTCACTTTCAGTTCTAATAAGGGAAGGACAGGGAACAAGGTGGTAAGAGAAGAATAAATTACTGTAGGTTCATACTCACAATTTACTTTTGTCCATGTGAAATGGCAATTTTGTACAGCTGGCACTGAGGCAAATCCCAATGGTTCTTGGGGACGCAGTGCCTACAATAAACTAGGGCTTGGAATCGAATCACAATTGCAACTTCAGGCAATGCTGAATAAACAGTTCAGGCTTATTGGAATAAACAGTTCTGGAGTAACCACTACCAGAATGAACCATATTTTGACAGGCCACTACTCAGTCTGAGCAGCACTTTTTCAGAAGTTAAACCCTTTCCATTTTTCTCTGACACATTATGGGGGTTCCTTCTTTGAATCACCAAATGAAGATGGCATCTAATAGGAAATTTTATTTTTCCCCTCCCAAGTTTTTTTCTTCTCATGGACTAAACCTCTTAAATAACCCTCCCTCGGTTTTTCACTACTCTGTGTAAGCTTCAACACAGTCTCCAAAACCCTTTAATAAAATTAGCCCAAACTAGAAGAAAATACCAATTCAGTATCAACTCAGTTGAGTTCACCCCTGCCATTTACATTTCCAGTTCCATGACTTTGGAAGTGGTGGCTGATGGTCACACTGTTCCCCAGCACAGAGGGAATTCATGGCCTTTTGGGAAGAGTGAACAAAAGCACTTCTGAGCGTGACTTGTCCCCATGTTGTCACATGTCTGATCCAACATGAAAAATGACAAGTGACTTCAAAGAAGTGCATAAGAAATCTCTGATACTTTCAACTGGTGAATTTCCACTTAAAAAGAAAGAAAAAACCCAATAACCATGCTAACTGACTAGCTGCATAAAAGGATCATTCTTAAAAAAAAAAAAAAAAAAAAGTAGTCCAAGGAGGAGGCAAAATAGAAGAGAAGCAAACATTTACAATGCTCTCAACTTGGTTTTGACAACTGCCAGTCAGTACCATATACCTCAAGGGGTTGTGTAATGCTGCAATGCTTTGACAGGAAAACATATAAGTGCTGTATCCTGAAAAAAGACGAAATTAAATAAAATGTTCAGAGACAGGAGGTTTGTCACAAGCGAGGGGCACATTACTGTGGAGACTTCACTACCAGCACACATGTTCTCCTGAATCCAGGACAGCACCCTGCTGAGGTCTGTGAATATTCCTGGGGATCCTCTGTTGTGATGTTTCTTCTTTTCATTCCTTCTCCAGCCATGCACAGACACTTCCCATGCCCCAGGAGATGACACCAGCAAGAGTCCAGGCCCCGTGCGTGCCTCGACATAAAAGGGGGCCTCCAGAGCCTCCCTGGGAAAAAACCAAGCAAAATCCCAGGAGCCAGATCTGGTACAGCTGAGCAGGCCTTAAAGAGGTCTCTTTTGTGCCTTAAAAACGTGCAATACAGAAGACAGGGATTTTTAAAAGAGCTATGAAGACACTCACGTTTTTAGGGTGTTTAGTCAGGATTGTCAAGAGGGGAAGAGTGGTTAATTCCCTCATGGGTGCGTCTCTGACGTGCTTGAGCACGTAAAAAAGGAGTGAGGAGCTATCACTTAACCTTTATCACACTTCCTTTCCTTCCTGTAATCCTATTCTTTCTACTTTCATCCTCAGGATCTTTTCAACACTAATTAACTTATCAAGTGTTCTGAAGTTGGAAAGCCCTAAGCATTATTGCACTGGGGTACCTTGCAAAACCGCTCTCAGGAACCTGTCCTACAACCCATCCAATAATTAATATGGGATCGTGTCATTAAGTGCATTGCCCCACAGGGAACTTTTGAAAGAATTCACACATCCAAACCTCCCAGTTTGCAGTGAATTTGTTGACCTTGGCACACAGGACTTCGAGCTCCTGAGAAACACTCCTAAGCACGCAGGGCCCTGTGTTCAGCTGTCCTGGCAGGCATCTCTTCCTCCACCTGGAAATCCAGCCCACTTTACGGTGTCACCTCGAATGGGTTTCTTTAAAGATGACCGTGCTCTTGAACGATCTCTGCTGTTTAGGATTGGGAGATTGACTTCATACAAGACCTGAGGGAGCAGTCCATCTGAAACACACATCAATGTTCATAGGAAAAGCAGAAAGGTAAACTTAATGTCACTGTCAATAATCCACAAAAATTGATTGGAAACTTGCTCCAAGCCAAGTTATGGTTTCAAGTATGTTTTGGCAAACATCCAGGTTTTGTATACAAGCAGTTTTACTTGAAAAAATTCCAAAATATTTCAAAATTCAAATGCAGGTCTAGATTTTGCGGTGACCCATTTTGAAGTAATTCACAGGTAAGCATAGAAGCAAAAATTTTGAGATTACAATTCGTAAGACCCATCGATAGTTACTTTTGGTCTGGCTCTGAACTATGCAATCAAGCTCGTAGTTTCAGAAGAAAAAGAATAATGTGAGTGGCTTACTTTCCTTTAAACAGCCCCAGCCACAAACAGTGCAGATATATCCTCCTTCAAACCTTTCATCTAGCTGAGGAAGACATGCTGGCAAAACTGATGAACCTGCCACCCAGGGACTTGAATTTTATTGGTAAGTACTTGAAAGTACAATTACAAAAAGCTTCATTTATAAGTGTTGGGGGAGTTTTAACAAAAAAAAAAAGAGTATTTTTATTTTTGTAGACTCTGTAAAATCAACCTCATATTGACAATTTATCTTCTGCACGCAAAGAACAATAACCTTTTCTTCATGGAGGAAAAGATCACAGCTAACTCTGGCCTTACTGAAGTTGAAGGTGCCATCCAGTGTCAGAGACATAGAAAAATACAAAGCCTTAGCTTTGAGTTATTAGCAAGTAGAAAATGCCTTAAAGTGCCTTAAAACATATAGTAGCTGAACTAGTCAGTAACCAAAGTGCCCTTTTCTCCAGTTCAAAGTTTAATGATACAGTTATCTGTAGAATGATATAGTTATCCATAATTTGACTACCCCTTAGTCAAAACACAGACATAGTATAACGTAGTTAGATAGAAAATGGAACATGATAAACTGAAGGATAGAACACATAATCACATGCGTAAGTTTTATGTTAAAAATACGCATATTCGTTCTAAGAGAGGTTAGGTGCAAAAACTATCACTATAGAACCGTGTTTGTAGTTGAATGGACAATAAGCAAATATAATGCCTTAGAATCCTTAGAGAATTTTAGAATACAGCAAGCAATACCAAAGAATCTGCAGAAGAATGAAGAAAGAAGAAGAAGAGCACTCTAAAATGCTACTTTTGGATGCTTAAGCTGCTATTCGTGCTGCCTCTGCCTTATGCCTTTACGAAATGTTATTTTTCACCCTTGCGAGATTGATCACGCTGCCTTACAAAAAACACCTTTTTGCAACAAATTAAGGACTCTTTCATCTCTCTCAAATTAAGAAGCTAGGAATCAAGGGGAAGTCTCCTCACCATCCAGCTTCAGAAGGGCAGTGCTCATTGGAGTCCTGAGGTCAAACTTTGAGTGCTGAATGACAGATTTGACAGGCAGTGTCTGCTCACTGTTCTCACTGAGCCCCAAGTCGTGCTCTCCTGTAGTGACAGGCAAATATTGCAGTAGGTTCCTGTGGAACTGAAAAATTAAAGTTCAGCTACTCAATCTTCAATGTGAAAGGAAAAAATGGATTTATTTTTAAACTGATAAGGTATTATTTCTGATACCTAATACATCTTTCGTCTTCAGATTTTAGAGCACTTAAGATGTACAGCCAGCAAGAGCTGAGTAAGAAGGAAGGAAGGTAGTAGGAATTGGGAGATGAAAAGGATTGAGAGGAAAAATCATTTTGCTTCAGAACTGACCATGGTTTGGTGGTCCACCAAGGAACCAGACTTTCTTGCTGTGTTTAAGAGTATTCAGCCACGCTGCTTTTTGAAGGAGGAGGGAAGATTTGGATATAGGAAAGTACAGCATAAACAAGATCATTTCTCTATGATTCTGAGTTTATTAAAATAAAACATAAAACCACAGTGAATACTGCCTTAGGACTCCTGGTACCAGACCAGATGTGCAGCAAGGGAACACAAAAGCAATGAGTATAAACTTTTTATTCTGTTCCAAATATATTTTTTTACATAGACTTCCAAAATCAGTCTTTGCCAATCTCTGTAAGTTTATTTATTAATTATTTTGAGGTGTTCAAAGTGGTTTTTTTCTCCCTTTCTGTTAAAACATGGAAAGTACTGATTACAAATAAAAGGGTAGCACCTGTAAGTAAGCACCACAAAGACATGCTGCAGCACACACACATTTCCAATCCATGTTTTCCTGTACCTGCTTCTGAAACATCCCCTCCATACCTGCCCAGGGTGCTGTGACCACTCACTGAGCAGAAACAATGGTGCCTCCACAGAAATGCTTTTGCCTTCTCTTCAGGAGAACCTGCAACATTTAGAGAAGACACTCCCAATAAAGCAAACCCTTGTGTCTGCCCTGATGGCCTTTGGGGAAGAACAGGGAGAGCACACCCAAGTGCTATCTGAGGAGTCCCACAGCCAAAGCACCTGCTGCATTCCCAGCACGAACACTTCCATGGCATTCTCAGGATCCCTGAGCCTGAGAGCTCCTCATCCTTGCTGTTCTCCCCTCAGCTGCACCTTGGGGCCTGGAGAAAAGCAACACACATGTAATAAACGCCAAGGTACTCCTCAGGCTGTGAAGGTGAGTGGGTTGGCTGACAATTTTGGGAGCACTGCAAATCAAGGATGCCTGACAACAATCAGGGACTGTGGTTGGTGTCCTGTGCCCTCTTTCTGAGCAGTTTCACCCATTTACAACAGACTCATCTACAGATACTCCTCCAGAAATAGTGATAAACAAAATAAAAATCAAAAGCAAAGGTTTATCAGAAATCAGGACAGGTTCTGAGTTGTCTCCACCTGCTCCTTTGCTTTTCTTGAAAGCAGGCTGGAGCTCAACAATACATTATCATACAATGGCTTGGGTTGGAGGGGAGCTTAAAGATCCAACCGCCCCCTGTCCCCTGCCCCTTCCCCTAGACCAGTTTTCTCAGAGCCCCATCCAGTCTGGCCCTGGACACTTCCAGGGATGGGGCAGCCGCAGCTTCCCTGGGCAGCCTGTGCCAGGGCCTCCCCACCCTCACAGTAAAGAGTTTTTCCCTAGTATCTAATCTAAACCTACTCCCTTTCAGCTTGAAGCCATTCCCTCTTGTCCTGTACTCCATGCTCTGGTAAAAAGTTCCTCTCCAGCTCTCTTGTGGGTTCCCTTCAGGTACTGGAAGTCTGCAATGAGGCCACCCCAAAGCCTTCTCTTTTCCAGGGCTTTGTTCTGCAGATAAAACCACATTTTCTTGTGCAAACCTGCCGTGGATGAGAGCCTTGCTTCACCTGGTTTCCCCCCACGACTCGAGTGAAAAGGGCAAAATAACTCCACACGTTGGGCTCTTGCACTTTCCACTCACACTTAGGATCTGAGGGGGAAAAGGAGAAAAAAAGGAAGGATTCAATCTGGATTCAAGTTTTACTTCTTTTTTGGTAACATAGAATTAAAAGTCGTGGTCTGATGCAAAATTCAGTCTCTCTGCCATGTCATGAAACACATCTTATAACTCCCAATACAAACTGCCCAGGCTGAGGCTAAATTGGGCTAAGAAAAGGGCACTGTTCTTTATTTTTCAGAAGTTCTCCAAATGAGCACATTTTGGTTCAATTGTATCACAGATAATTTTTTTCAAATTTTGTCTCCATGAACAAATATGTGCAGATATTTTCTCTCAAGCAAGTTTTGGAATTATTTTGGAACTAAATCACTGTTTCATTATCAGTTTCAGAAATCTCTTTACACCCAGCATTTGTACCGAAAATATTTTTGACAAACAGAGTTAAGATGAACAATACCCAGACCTTGATGACCAACAACAGTGGCTGGATTTCTCTAGAATATATATAACTATGCCAAATTTATTTCTTCTTAACTCACTGTTATTATAATCTACTATGGCTGAGTGAAGCTGATCATCTTTGTGTTTCTAAAGGAGAATATTTATAGAAACAATTATCTCCAGTGATAATTATTCATTTGGTTGTATTTTAAGAAAGACAGAAGCAAAGCAACCAATTTTGCCCAGCAACAAATTGCAAAAAGGGAATTCTTTGTAGTGCACTTCCCAAACCCAACAGTGGCCACAGTTTTATTTTTTTTCCGTAAAGATGAATACTTCAATGAGAACCCATAGAGAACATATCTCTAATAGATTTTACTACAAATTCTGTTAAACTCTCCATTGGGAAAAATACTGCATCCATAATCTTGGACCATTTTGTTGTTGTTTTGGCAGATAGGAGGGTGCATTCTGACGATGGAGGACCAACACTTGTACAAATCGTCTGGGAAATGTGGAATTCTCCAACCTGCCAAATGCATCCAGCATCTACAAAAAAGGGTTTTGCTGTCACCTCAGGATTGGCATGGCTGATGCAAGTGATTACAGTGACACAATGCTACTTAAACCAGCTTTTAAATAAAAAAGGTTTGGTACAGAAATGAGCCTGTTCATTTATCTGATTTTTTCCATTCTTTCCTAATTATCACTCCACACACCTTTTTTCCCCTTGCGCAAAGACACAGGGACAGGAGAAAGAGGAAAGAGAGACAAAATTTAAAAAAAAAAAAATTATTTAGGTGTTACCAGAAAGAATTTGGTACTTGACAAATGGGAATAAATAAATAAATGAAAAAAAAAAATCAGATTAACAAAATAAAAACGTTATTTTTTTTTCTTTCAGCATTGAATAATTCTATCCTCCTATGCAAGATTCGTTTTACAGTGATATATTAATATTTTAATAATATTATTAAAAT